>QEPC01004060.1:2233319-2250707 GCA_003113815.1 Sphenodon punctatus | reverse complement strand
TTAGTGATTTAGTTTTAGTGTTTGTAGGAGTAGGTCTGTGTACTTATTAGATAATCCATTTAGTTCATAGCATTTAGAATAGTTAATAGAAGTTAGATTTAGTGTAGATAGATAGATATAATATTAGATTAAAAAAAACACCATATAAAAACCAAAAAACCAAATAAAAAACAAAAGAAAACCATATAAAACCCAATAAAAAACCAAAAAACCATATAAAAAACAAAAAAACACCCATAACAACATTTCACGAATGGCTGAATAGCCAAACCGAACAGCCGAATGGCCTAACCGAACGGCCTGTTCGGACGACAGACCCAAACTTGGCGAACTAGCCGAACTGCCTAACCAAACGGACAAACCGAACTCTGCCGAACCGAACTGCCAAACCAAACAGACGAACCGAATGCAGCCGAACCGAACGGCCGATCCCGAACCGCGATCTGTTCGCCCATCCCATGTCTGTATAGAGGAAGGGAGTAAAAAAAAAAAGAGAGAGAGAGGTTAAACTGTAATGTGGTGATTAGGTTAATCGGATAGCTGGCAAATACCGAACTGAAGATGATGATGCCAATCCCATGCCCCGTGTGTCCTGCGCACAACCTGTATACGCACACATGCACGCAACCTGCACACACGTCTATTGTGAATACATTGTGCTGCATGGATCCCACATGGAGGGTGTTTGGGATTGCAGCCATAGAGCCTTAGTCCCAGTGCTGAAAGGAACCTCAAGGGTAGAGCTGAAAGAAATGCCCACAGTAATGTGTATACCGGTTGAATTTCTGGTACTCAAATTGGACTGAAAATTTGGGATACATTTGGAACCAAAACCGGTTTTCAATCGGATATGTGAAATGTCAAAATACCAGCAAACCAATACACCAAACTACTGGTTTTATCCCAGATTTCAGGAAAAATTGGGGATATTGGTGGTGGGGGGGCAGATCAGGTACTAAAAAAAAAACAGTCACCAACATGTTGGTTTTCGGAGTACTTAATCAGTCTTCGGATATTGATTCTGATACCTGAAATTATACCCAAAAATGAGGGTATTCCCATGGTCACAAAATTAGGTGCCCATTTCAGCTCTACTCAGTGGTTATCTAGTCTTCAGTCCTCGGCACCACTGAAGGATTCATCGTACCATGTAGAATCTGACCAGATTTCACAGATAACACAATACCCAGACAGATACTGAATACTAGTAGTGGATACTAGTTTCAGTTTGAATCTTCAAGTAGATTGTAAAAGCAAATTAAAATGTTACGTCTAGCTGTTGTAGAAAATGGGGCCTAACCCATGCCCCGCATGTGCAGCCCCATGCGTGTGCAACCATGTGGTTTCTGCATGCCCCCCGTGTCAGGTGTGAGGCTTGTGTAAGGGTACACCGTCCTCCGTGCGATGGTCCATGGGGCATGTGAGGTCCGTGGGGCATGGGATAACCCCCAATGTCCCTTTATCCTGTCAGGAGCAAACGGAACTCATTTTTCAAGGTTTCTGCAACCAAATCATGATTGGTTTAGGATGCCAAAACTAGAGATGAAATGAACCCCTCATTCCCCAACTCCATTCTGATTCCCCCAAAATATCCAAAATGACATCCCCTTTATTAAGAACATAAGTAGTGCCATACTGAATCAGACCAGTGGCCCATCAAGCCCAGCATCCTGTCCTCCAACAGTGGAATTGTCTGCCTCATAGCACCAGCTGTGAAAGCAATAATAAAAGCCACAAATATGTCTGTAATGAAATAACACTAGAGCCGTATGCCCTCTGGTGGAAATAATCATTCCTAAAAAAAGAGAGAGTCTAATGGAGATCAAATACTGTGCAAATGTTAGGTGTCTGATCTATGGACAGACACATGGACTGGTAGTATTTGCTCAGTCATTTCAGTTATGTTTCCACAGAGCAGTCTATTAGCTGCTCCAATAGACATTTATTCTTCTTTAGAATTTTCTTTTTCTTTCTCTTGCAAGTTTGCTCTTTTTTATTTCTTCACCACTTCTTTATTGCCTCTTGTTAAATTGCTTTTGTTAAATATGCATGCCAAGCTATTGAACAGAACATAGTTATGGGGAAGACATTAAAGATGGAAATATGTTCTCTCTCTTTAAAGGAAGCTTGCAAGTCCGATACAAGCTGAGTAAGGACAGACCCCTCGTTTTCACCTTCAACTCTGGAAACTTTGCCAACCGGGAACTACACTACGTGAAAATTATCAGAGATGGAAGAGAGCTCACCATCCAGGTATTCAACCTGCATGTCAGATCATATCATTGGGTATTTTCAGATGTTACGAGATCACAGTGAACCACGGTGAATACCCACCTGTGGTCACTGTGACTTGCACATCTGTTTGGCGGCCGCCAGATGTTTGCCATGCTCAATCCCCACATGGGGTCAATTTCAACCACGCTTCCCGGGCTAGCCGCACCAATTCCCCGGGAAGCGTGGTGAAAGTGATCCCCGGTGGGGATCAAAGAAAAGTAACGTCTGGTCGGTTGCCACGGCCCAGAACCACTGGCGGGATTCCGGGGCACGGCAAATTCGGCCAGATGCTGTGGCGGCATTGGCCCCGCTGCCCGCCTGTCTCCCCAGAGGGTGGCCGGCGGGGAGCGTGGAGGGGGCGGGGCCATGCGGCCACACATTGTGCCGCGCGGCCCCGCCCCCTCCCTGATTTCCCGCCGGGATCCCCTGGCACGTATGTATGGGCGTGACGGGGTCATCCCGGCGGGGGATCAAAGTATTGAGTTGGCCCCGTCACATCTGAAAACACCCCATGTCACCCATTCTTTTTTTGAGTGATAACTTCCCCCCATAAACAGAGCTGCTGATTCCACTTGGGTTTTCCTTACATTTTAGAGAGTCTTGGGAAGACACTGTTCAGTGCAGGGACAGTAATAGAGCTAGTCTGCCCTGGCAGAAGATTTCCAAATTTGTGGGCCCATGTATTGGAGAATTATAGCATTAAGGCTGAAACAAAATTCTGGCTCAGATTGTTTTTAGTGGAATTTTTCCACATTTTGGGAACGTCATTCAGAATTCCAATGGGATGATTCCACCTCCTACTGCACCGCTGCAAAATGATACGGACTCCTTCTGCATCACCATTTCTGCATTCACTGTATAGATACTGCCATTTTGTGCATACAGGATTAATCCAAACCTTCTGGAAAAACACAGATCAGATCCTATTCTGGTTGATCTGCTCAATCTGGCAAAATGCATACCACAATATAATTAAATCCGCATCTTGCCAGAATAAGCTGATTGATTCCACTACCTACCCTGTATTTTTAAAATGGCAGTGTCCATACTGTGCGTGCACAAAATGGTGATGCGGTAGGAGCCTGCCGTCCTTTTGCAGTGGTGCAACAAGAGATGGAATCATCCCATCGGAATTTTGACCGGCATTCTAAAAAGGTGGGGAAATTATGTTCAGAGGGAAGAGCTGTTTCAGTCCAGCCCTACACAGCATCATAGAACTGTAAGGGGCTGAAAGGGTCACAGGAAAATTTTAGGTCATCATGTCTCAGGATTCCATTGTAGAGAACCATATTCTTCCAATAGGCCAAATGGTGTTGTCCAGGAAAAAAAAAACACAACTTCACCGTTTTAGAAGAGTTCTATTTAATTGGTTTTGTTTTGTTTTACTCTACATCCCTCCCTGTCACAGGATATGTACGAGCTGCCTAACAGAGTCAGACCAATGGTCAATCTTAGCCCAGTATTGTCACAATCTGACACAGGAGCAGGGTTTCAAATCTGGCTTTCCAGGTTCTCTGGCAGAGGCCCTCACTCAGGTGTGCTACTAGTGATTATGAATCACAGATGCAAAGGATTGGTCTTGGGATCTTTGGCATGCAAAGCAAGCAATCTACCTCCTGAGCAATGGCCCATTCCATGAGGTTCTCCCAATACTACAGATTACCACTAAAAAGTCACTTCACCCCTGGAACTCCCGCCCTGCCCACATCCGCCCTGCCCCCTTCCCTTTGTACCTTCAGATCTCTCCTCAAGACCAACCTCTTCCACTCTGCCCTCCCCGACTCCTTGCTCCCATCATCTAAATCCTGCTGATACCTGCCATCCAGTACAATCTGTTATCTGAGGTCTGTGTACTCATATTCTCACTACACAGACCAGCCAGCCATCATTCTCAGTGTAACCAAGCCAAGCACATTCACCGGAGACTTCGCATCTTCATGAATGTTACACCCCTTGTCTCTGCCTGTGTTCCCCTTCCTTCATCTCCCCCCTCCCCTCCATCTCTCAGATTGTAAGCCCTAGGGCAGGAACCGCATCTATTCCATTACTGTGTAAAGTGCCAGGTGCATTGCTGGTGCAATATAAATGCTTGCTAATAACAATAACAAACGGGAGCTCACACAGGGGCCATATCCAGGAACTGGAAAGGGTCCAAATAAAAACGAGCTGCAGGCTGAATTCGGCCTCCGGGCCTGATGTTCCCAAACTCTGTGCTAGGGGGTGAGGCAAGCAGTGGGAAGGGGTGGGAATCTAATCCTGAAGTAAAATGCATATCACCTCTGAGCAGCTGCTGTCCTGACCCCCACCCCCCACACTTGACGTTGGCTAAAATGGGACTTGAACCCTGTTTCCCTGCATCCAAGTCCAACACCATACCCCCCATACCCTGAAGTTCATAGGCTTTAGTTTGTATAGAAGTTCTCATGAGAAGCAAATGCATACTATCACATTTGTATGCAAGCAGGTTTGTTTGTTTGTTTGTTTTGGTGGGTTTTTTGCCACTGCGGAGTCACTACATTCAGGCTCCAAACCAGCCGTCTTCTGTGTGCACTCTAGCCATATGGAACCCACTAGGCATTTGGGGTCCTTCTCAGATTGGAAGCTGTGGTGGGGAGAGGACCTGCGAATTGGGTCCTTTCCCTGTGGGGACTTTCCCCTCCTCTTGCTGCCATTCTATCAGCTACTTTTTGGAGAACCAGGAAGACAGCACTGTCTCATCTGCCTCTCTGAACCCGAACACAGAGACAGTAGCAAGGGGATCAGATCATGGTGAGGAGCACCCTGTGGGCTATGCTATATACTGATTTTTCCAACTTCCAGTACTGATTTTTCAATTTTCTGTCCCGATGCCTGTAACGATTTATCGTTTTGCTGATAGGTAAAGTGGAAAATCACTAACTCAGTAAACAGTAATATTGGCATTGTCTGGTAATTGGAACCAACAGGACACCCAATAGACTGATTGAAAGTGCTTGTATTACACATTGATAACAAAGGCACTACACATTTCAGTTCTACTCAGGAGAAGTCCAGGACTTATCTGAATCTGCCTTCTCATTTTGCTTCTGCCAATCGAGAACTTGGCTGTGGGGAGTCAGCTTGGGAGACATCCTCACTGGTTCCCTTGGGTGGCAGTGGCAGCAGAAGTTATGGCGTGGAGTGGCCCTGGTCCGCTCTGCATCACAACTTGTAAACCACCCTTTTCTCTCCCTCTACAGTTTGGCGACGTCACCCTTTTCTCTCCCTCAACACCCACTAATCTGTGACATGTGAATATTATCCACCCAGAACTGGGTTTTGTGCATCTGAGCACCCCCACCAAAAAACCACGGGATGTGCAATGTCACATTTATTTACACCGATGATCACCAATCGGTGCCCAAACTAGGTTTTTTGTCTAGGTCCCCTCATTTCCTTTTAACATTCTTCCAAAATAAGGTTAGCACACCACAGCTCTCTCCTTAAGAATCCATACTGTGTCTTCTAAAGGAGCATTGAGTGACCTTGCTCTGTCTTACTTATTCTAGGGAAGAAAAGGGGAGGACGCACAGAGAAGCACCTTGCATATTTATTTCCAGAGGAATGAAAGCTACACTTTGACATCTGTCTTATGTGCTAGAGAGATAATCATGAGTTAGAGAGGAAGAGATGGGAGAAGAGGGGCAGTAGCAGGAAGGGTGAGGAAAATAGCATTTGTGCTGTATCTTGTCTTCAGCTCCAATTACTTTATTGGAACAGGATGGATTAGAGCTGAAGTGGATACTTAATTTAGTACCCGTGGGTAATAACCACATTTTGGGGTAGCACATCAAGTACCTGATAGGTTACCCGGATAACGATGCAGTATCTGGAAATCAAAAAAAGTCAGTAACGTCCATTATGAGGTTTTTGATTTTCTAATTACTGAGCGGTATATCAGGTCAGAAAACCAAAAAATTGGGATGGACATTTTGAAAATCAGGAACAGAAGTTCATTTTCCAGGATGGGAAGTTGACTTTCTGGAACCAAACATCAATTTTCTGGGACATAAAATCTATAAATGGGTTCTGGACGTCGATAAATTGATAAGGAAGTTAAAAAAAACTGTTACCAGAAGTCAACATTCTAGGAAGAGAAGTCAACATTGTGGGACAATGTTTACCTGAAATGGGTCGCAATCTGGTACTGATCAGTATCCTATGTTGTCAGGTCGATTTGGGCACTGGAAATTCACCAGGTATACTCTGCTCTCTCCCCTATCCTGGAAGTGTCCTCCTCTCACTGCCTTCTACAGGAAGCGCTCCCTCCATCCTAATAGAAACCACAATCGGAGCTGAGCACCGTGCTATGACAAAGGACTGAGGGGGTCGGGGAGTAGTGGCACTGCTGGACAAAGGCCCGCCTCTTCTCCTGGAGAACTTCCACAATGCAATGGGGTGCTCCTATGACTCTGACCAGAGCTTCCATGAAGAGGGAGGGAGAAATTCTGGGAGAGGATGGGGAGCACTTCAGGAGGGGTTAGAGAGTGAAGTGGTAGGACTGGGTCAAAAAAATCCATTCCAATTTTGTGGAAAAGTTAAGCAAAATTGGAACCATTACTGCAATTCCACCTGGATGCTTTTAGCAGCAGTGATTCTGTACATAGAATCCGAATCAGAGAGTTGGAAGTGCCTTCAGAAGTCATCTAGTCCAAATAGGGTGGCCATACTTCCCCTTTAATACAGGAAACAGTTCTTCACCATGTATTTTTCGTAAGTATCCTGTATTAAATGGGAGGTATGGCCACCCTAAGTCCAAACGCCTGCTTAACGCTGGAAATACGAAACTTCAGCATCCCCAACAGATGGCTGTCCAGTCTCTGTGTAAAAACCTCCATTGAAGGAGAGCCCACCACCTTCCTAGGCAATTTGTTCCATTGTTGAATGGCTTACTATTAAGAAGTCCTTCCTAATGTTTAACTGAAATCTGCTCTCGTAATTTGAGCCCATTGTTTCTTGCCCTGCCCTCAGGGGGCAACAGAGAAAAAGTCTTTGCCATCTTCTGTGTGACATCTATCATGTCTCCTCTTAGAGCATTTTTAGATGGGACTACTATCTTCCATATTTTAAAACTGCGGCTTGGGGGTGGTCGCTTCTCTGTGGACTGGAAGTCGCCCGGGCACCATTAGAAATAGTGGTGCTGGGTGACTCCTGGTTGTTTTGAGATGCAGACCTAGCAAGACCTCAGCTATCGGGATCTAACCAGGTCCGCATCTCAAAACACCCAGGAATCACCCAGCACCGCTGTTTCTAGGGATGGGCGAACGTGGTTTGGAAGTTCAGAGTTCTGACCGAACTCGACCAGTTCGGTTGACCGAACCAAACTTCCGAACCGAACTCGATTTTCGAACCGAACTGAATTTCCAAACTCAGTTCTGTTCGCCCATTCCTATAAGATAATATTCCATTTAGTTCAATGGGGTTGAATTTCCGAATTCTGTTCAGAAGTTCGGAGTTCGGACCGAACTCGAATAGTTCGGTTGACCGAACCGAACTTCCGAACCGAGCTCGACTTTCGAACCGAACTGAATTTCTGAACTCGGTTCTGTTCGCCCATCCCTAGCAGTTTCTAATGACGCCCAGGCGAGTTCTGGCTCGTGGAGAACCATCTAACACCCCCACACACACACACACACACAGACACACACACACGTCGGGGATTTAGCTGCAATTTTAAAATATAGGAGAAAGTGCTCCTATCTAAAAATGCTCATTTTCTTCTCTTCTCTAGACTTAAATACAGCCAGTTCTTTCAACCTTTTTTCATTGGACTTGGTTCCTAGACCCCCTACCATCTTAGTTGCCCATGGCCACCTTGCTGTATGCAGCATTCTTCTGTGTGGCAGTGGCCATTATGCATATGTGCTGTGAAAACCCACCCACCCCATCCCCAATTCAGTCTTAAGTTCCATTCAGATGGATTGAAATGCCAAATTCTGTCGGAGTCAAAAGTGAGCTGAAAATCTGCTTTCGTCTCTACAGTGGAGTGCTGTGAAGGGCCACTGCTCTGGACCCTGCCCATCCCAGGTCCTGTCCCTCCTGTCCTGGGACATTTTGTGGGGCTTCCCCCGTGAGTCGCAGGCCAGTTGCCCTGTGTTAAGACGAGCCCTGTTGTCTGACATTGCCAAAGATAATGCAGCACCACATAAAAAAATGTGTTCAAGATTCAACTCAGTGTTTAAATTGGATTTGCTGCTGTGGCTTTATCCCATGTGTCAATCTTACATCCTTACCCTATGCCTCTTCTCCTTCCCACCCCCCATGCACCACTAACCCTCAACGTTGAATTTCCAGTGAGGGTTCATCTGTTTTCTTGTTTGTTGCAATTAGAGATTAATAGCTGTGAATTCTCCATAGGGGCATAAGCACCTGTCAGCTATTTCATAGTGTTTCCCGCAGGGAAGGTTGCTTTGGAGCCCTGATGTAGGAACAGTTTGACATACCTTTTGGCTTCTCCTGAAGAACTAAGTCACATTTATTTTGTCATCAGTGGAAACCAAATCCAAGCAGAGGCTGACTACTGCTCATTTTCAGCAAAGAGGCTTGTTCTCTAAATACTCCAGGGGTCTCCGTGCCATGTAATAATTATACACTTTTATCGACCCTCATCCAGATTGACCAAGTTCTCAATGTCAAGCACAACTTCTCCATGGAGATTGACTTCAAGGCCATCAAATCGCTCACCTTGGGCAAGGTCACAGGTAGGTTCCGCTAATGATTTTCTGATCCTTACACAATTAAACTGTAAAATCTCTGTGATTATCCGAACAATGTGATATTTAGTATTGTGCTTTTTCTTTTTTAAAAAATTAATGACAGTTGAGTTCTACCTAGCAGAGCTGATTTTTACGTAGCGGTAAAAGATAAATTAAAATCTTGCTGCTGGAAACCCTGCTCCTCCTTTTGTAGGACACATATTGGTTGCTAAAAGGCAGAACAAGGAGTAATTTCTGCAGACGATACAGCAGAGCTGACCAAATAGGAGCTTTTGTATTCAGAAACAAATATTTGCATATTTGGATCATATCATTGAATGTCTGAATAAGTATTTGGCATCCAGACAATATTCACATAAGTCATTGTTGTGTTTAGACAACACCATCAATGTATTGGACACTGTACAATCATTAATTATATTCAGTTCCCTGGCTCAAGGGGATTACAGTCTATGAGACACAAGAAGGGAATAGTGGAGCAGCGGAAGAGACAGAGATTTGAGCTGGAAAAAACACCCACAAAAATGGGTATACCCATCAAATTTCCGGTACCTGAATTGACTCAAATGTATCAGGTACTTATGGGCACCCTATTGTGACCTGATTCAGGTATTTGATGTCTCATGATGTTTCAGAACGTCCCGGCATGTCAACTTCCTTCCAGTCCTGGAATATCAACTTCAAGTACCAATTTTATTTTATTTTTTTCAGTCCCAGTTTTTCAATTTTTCATCCTGATTTACAAATTAGTCATCAGAAAATCAGTACCGGAAATTACAATTTGGGGGGGGGTATGTGGGTACGTGAATGGCGATTGCATAACTCAGTGAATACCCAAGACAGCACTCAAAAATATATTTTCCACAAGTACCAAATTAGGAACCTGTTTCAGCTGTAACAGATACATGTATGAATCTGAACCCTGTATGAATCCTCTCTGCTTCTGAGGGAGGGAAGGGGACGGGAGATGGAGCAACCTGGTGCTAACTTAATCTGAGCATCAGTTTTCTCCGACTCCAGGTCCATTTCCTTAAGTTCTGCTTAAGCAGAATTTCTGATAAGTCGAAAAATGTTCATGTCGCCTGAAAAATTAATCTTAAACCAATATACAGTTGAGTCTGCTTATGTAGATATTTATTTCAACTCAATTACACGCCCATGGATGATACCCCTCCGTTATGGGTCACCTTTTAGAGCCATGTGGACAGCCAGCCCTGCTGTCTAGTGGGTAGAGGAGAGCTGGTTTGACACAGCCATTCTGACTTTGTGGGAAGTTTGAGGAAATGCTGATGGGGGAATGCCAATCAAAATCATTTTTCAATCAGAGTTCTAAATCAATTGATTTTTGTGCATGTGGAAAATGTCCATGGCTTTTCTGTGCATGCACCAAATAGGGGCTGTGAGAATTCCAATCGCTATTCCCATTAGAATTTCATCTGATCTGAATTCCAGTTGGACTGACCAGTTGTTCCCAGTTTGGTTTGAAAATGGAAAGCGGGCAGAATTCCAATTTCAGCCCTAGTGTGGAGAAGAGTGGAGCAATGATCTCTCTTTCTTCCCATGCCCCAACTGAAGAGGGAAGACAGGCAATAGAATGTATGCTAACTTGGAGTGCAGAAGTTGTGGATCTGCCTGCTACTTGCATGGTCCACTCCCCTCTTAAACTGTGTCTCCATGTGTAGGCCAGGCCTCTGCAAAAAGCTTAGGATGACTCATATGTTAAGTCAGGGGTAGGGAACCTCAGGCCCGGGGGCCAACTGTGGCCCATGACAGGTTTTCATGTGGCCCCTTTCCACTTCCTGGATCTGGGCCTTGGATCCAGTTCTTACCTCCAGTCACTGAAAAACTGAGCTCAAGAGGAGGGCTGAAGCGGCAGCAGCTTTTACCACACCGCGATTCCATTCCGCCATTTAGGAATTGCCCGCGCCACACCGCGGCTTTTCTGACAACCTTCTGCTAATTCCCAGGAGGGATAAGGTTCCCTACCCCTGTGTTAATTGAAGAAAAGTAGTCAATGGGTACGTGGGGGTGGAGATATGATAAAGGTTTATAAAATCAAGTGTGAAGTGGGACAACTAAGGGGTTGTTATTTATCAAAATACTGTAAATGCTTAAAATCAATTAGCACAAGTTTAAAACAAAAACAAAAAAAGTATGTACTTTTTCATACAATGCATGGTTAGCCTGCGGAACTCATTGCCAAAGGATGTTGTGAAGGTTACCGGCATAGCTGGGTTTTAAAAAATATAAATGATTGGATAAGTTTTTGGAGAATAGAGACTTTTAGATGAGAGCCCTGATTTTCTTTTGCGGGGGGGCTCGGAATAGCAAGGTATAGTTCGCTCCATATGACCCATTGTTTCCTTTTCTGAAGGAGCCAAAGTCGGCCATTGTTGGAGACAGGATGCTGGGCTGAAATGGAACAATAGCCTCTCAGTATAGTACTTCTGGTTTTGTATTCTATCCATTGTCATTTGTCCTATTTCCATTTGTCGATCATTTTGAAAGATCAATTTCTTAAATAAGTATCCCAATGTTTAGTTATTCATGTTTTTTAAGATGTATGGAATATTACTGTACTACTTGCCTCTGTGTATTTGTGTGTGTGTGTGTTGAGGTAGAGAGATTAGTAGCACAGTTTGTACTTCGTGAAAAGATCAAAAAATCCCTGAGAAAATTAAATTGTAGCTATAATCATACACTAGCTCCAAACCTTCACCTTTATAATATAAAACCACAATTCTAAGGTAAAAATCAGGGCAATCCCTAAATAGGAATAACAATGATTCATAAATCAATATATGGCTTTTGAATAAAGAGCAGGTTCTGAAGAAGCTGCCCTGTAATTTTAAAATCTGTTATTTTGTAAAACTGTTATTTTCAAGAGTTACGGCCATGTGTTTATGTTTATCATAAGGATATATGACAGGGAGACTGGTTTATTTTGTTATGGCAGTATACGGAAAGCTGCCATAGGGACCTCCAAGGAGAGGAATGCTTAACAAGCAAAATGGGACAGGGCAGTGAAACCTTGGGTGTTTTAGGAGGCAAGAGATGTGCTAAAATACGACAGCAGGCAAATGGAAGAAGTTGCTACACTTGCCGAGCCTCTCTGTTTTAAGACAGGAGGCTTCTTCAGCAGTTAATTGGATCTCAATAAGACTCAGACAGGGACTGGACATCGGTAGAGACAATAAGAACATCCAGGACTATAATAGTTAACATTGAAAATTATGCCCCCATTTGCAGTTGATAAATGGAATAGATTTATCAACTGCTAGTAATTATGTTCTGGATTCGAGTCGTTACCAAAATCAATTGGTAAAATGGAAAATCGGCAACTCAGCAATGGTAATGACCGCAATTTCACATAGACTGTTCAGTTCTCAATCGCTTCTCGAGAACCGAATTGAACACCCAATTTCCAAAAATACCAGATATTACCATTGCTGAGTTGCCAATTTTCCATTTTGCCAAATGATTTTGGTAAGGAGAATCCAGAACATCAGCACTATCAGTTGATAAATTGATTAATTGGGTAGCACTAATTGGGTACTAATTAGCACCTGATGTTGCTCAGTCAGATTGGCTGCTGTAATTCCAGATACACATTTTTGCAGGTAATTGATATTTGGTAATGCTACCAAGTTTAAGGGAAGTCTCTCATGAGAGCAGATTATTCCATATCTGACCAGCATGGTGTTCCCCTTGCCTCCGTTTGAAGTATTGCTGGGAACTGTCAAAGACAAAATACTTGGCTAAGTAGTTCACACACCTAATCCTGTTTTGCAAGTCTTACAAATTGGTGTTTTAGCTCAATCCTGACTCAGATTAATAGTAGTGACTTCTAAGGCACAAGCTACATTGTCCTTGAAATCCTCCTCTCTACGGTTCAGGCCCACAATACAAACAGAATGACATTTGCAGGGTGAAAGTCATCCGCAGTTTTCCTTACACAATTTAGCAAAGAGCAACTCAGAGTTTGTCAACCAATAGCTCACAGGTGGATGCTAATGGACATCTATTTTCTCCGTCTCAATAAATAGCTTTTGGTTTCACAGGTCTTGGCTTCTATTAGAAAACTATTTAAACCATGGTGATAAAAGAAACTTAATCTGTAACCACCTCCAGTTTAAAGGATGAATCGGAATGACATCTCTGTTGCTCATAATGTAGCAGCATATGAAGTCTTATAACAAAAGAATTTTAAACTGTATATGACCCTCTGGCAAAAATAACACTATCCGCTCAACAATGCCAGTAATGCTTAAGAACGTAAGAATTGCCATATGAGAGTATGCTAAACGAATGGTCCATCTAGCCCATCATCCTTGGTTGCTCAGACAAGTTCATATCTAGGACTGAAATCAGAATCAATTTTTTCTCATGAAAATCCCACAAGAATTGAGAACCATTACAGAGATCTCAGGACAAAATCAGTAATGGTTCAAAATCTCAGAGAGACTCTCGTCCAAATTTACCATTTACTGTGTTCCAAATTACCTCATAGTGTGTACTGCGTTTATCCTGGTAATGTCCATAGGCAAAAGAGCCACTGCAGCTGTTCTGTGCATGCACATCTCTCTTCCAAGGTGGCGCCACCAGTGTTGTCACCATTTTGGAAAAGGGCAACCATTTTGTTCATGCACATTACCTGGACGATCACAGTACATGGAAAGCAGTACATAGTAAATTGGTATATAGTGCACTGTAAATCACAGAAAATGGTAGACGGTAAATTATGGAAAATCAAGAAAGATTACCAACTGAGAAAGTGTTGAGAACCAGAGGTTTTCTCGATTATCGATTCATGGTAAAAAACAAGTCAAGAGCTGCGATTCTTGGCGATAATCAAGAGAATATATCAAGATCTAGTTTCAGCTCTATCCATAGGGCAAGATGATAATGCAATAATCCATCTCCTGGTGTTCAGTCCCAGCTTCAGGCCGTCTTAGGTCTCATCTAGAGGAGAAACAAGTACCTATAATATTGGATATATTCATTGAATTTCTGATACCTGAATTAAAGTGAATATTTTGAGCAATTTTTGGTAACTAAAGAGTTTTTTAATCAGGTGATCAAAATACTGACAACAAGTATACTGAAATACTAATTTTTGGACCAATTTCGTCCTCGATTTTGGTACCCCCAAATGCAGGTGTTACCTGTGTGTACCAAATCAGGTACCTGTTTTAGCTCTAGTCTCATCCCTTGAACAATCTGATGTATAGTCGTGAATGGACCTATGGATGAGTCATAGGTCTCATATAGAGGAAAAATTAGTACCTACAGTGTTGGGTATATTCATTGAATTTCTGGTACCTGAATTTATCTGAATATTTTGGGTACCTGTTGGTACCCAAAGTGTTTTTTAATAAGGTGCTCAAAATACCGACAACCGGTACACCAAAATATCGACAACAAGTATACCAAAATACTGATTTTTGTACCAATTTTGTCCTCGATTTTGGTACCTCAAAATGCAGCTGTTATCTGTGAGTATCAAATCAGGCACCTGTTTTAGCTCTAGTCTCATCCCTTGATCAATTTGATGTATAGCCATGTATGGACCTATCCTCTAAAAATTTACTAAATTCTTTTTTGAACCAATTTATGCAATTATTTTTTAAAAATAAAAGATAAACAAATTAAGGAATAGCACAATTGAGATTCCTCTCATATGGGAGCCATTCCAAACATTTAATCGTCTATTGTTGTCCTTCTCTCCACCTTTTTCAGTTCCATGATGTTTTTTTTCAGATGGGGCAGAACAAGAACCCATGGTTGGGAATTTTAGCTAGAGAAATTCCAGTTAGAAATAAAGCACATAGTGCCATTGGAATTTGCCATTGGAACAGATTGTCAGGAAGGCTCTTCAGATTGTAGACCCCTTAGGGGTAGGGACCTGTCTCTGACTGCGGAGCTTTTAGGTCAAGACCACACACCTTTCTAGAAGACTTGCTTTTGCCAAACACAAATTAATGGTTTTGATTAGAACTGAAACAAATACCCACAAAAACAGATATTCCTGTTGAATTTCCAGTACCTGAATTGACTCAAAAATATTGGGTATTAATTGGAACCCAATTATTACCTGATTTGGGTAACCAATATTCTGGAATGTCCTGGAATAATGTCAATTTTCAGTCCTGGAATGTCGACCTCTGGTCTCATTTTATGGGTTTTCCATCCCAAGTTTGGTTTTTTCTGTACCATTTTTTCAAAAATTAGTATCCAGACAATTGGAAAATCAGTAACAGAAATAATGGATATTTAAAATATCTGGGTACCTGATCAGTGGTCAGGGTTTCCATCGAACATCCAAAATGGTGCTTTAAAAAGCCTGTATTAACTACGAGTACTAAATGAAGTACCCATTTTGAAGCGAATTGAAAGGGGTTCAGCTGCTTTTCTGCACCCTGGTGAAGCAGGTCTCTTGTGAAAAGGGGTTCAGCTGCTTTTCTGCACCCTGGTGAAGCAGGTTCCTTCCAATTCCGGGATCAAGTCGAAATACTACTGTGTTTGAGAGGGAGGGGAATTACTCCTCTTTCTATTTTTAATAGTGACTCTTTTGTTCAATCAAATAGGCATTTTATTCAATAATAGCAACACAATTAATATACCAATTATTAAAGGAATGCTTGCACTTTAACATATAATCCCTCACCTACTCTGATTACTTCAAATACATATAAAGCATATATTCTTACGTGATCAGAGGTCAATGGTCTGGTTCCAGAAGGAGGGTGGGCAGGGGGCCCAAACAAAGTCGAGAGAGAGAGAGCCTAGCTGTGGACCAAGTTGCAGGACTTCCTAGGGAGAAGTCCCAGAGAGGGCCAATCATCGAGCTAGCCGGCGACCTGATAATGGCTAGCAGACAAGAACCATGAAAGGCAACTTCTCTGTCTAGGGCTGCCCTTTTTATCCAGTGACTGCCTAATGATTATCCAGTGCACGGGGCTGTCAGTGCTAAGCCTGGGAAGTACTCCCATTGGCTGTTCAGATCTGGGGTACCTTCTGCTTAGTCATTGGTTTGTGGGTTTGCCCTGACCGATAGGGTCCTACTCCTCCTCCCTCCAGAGGGAGGGCTTGACTCCCTGGCAGTGGGCACCCCACACCTCTCTTAGAGGCATCTGGTTGTCTGATCAGGCCATCTCTTTTCTCTCTTTGCAACGTTAGTTCTGTTATCAGTTTCTGACCTTCCTCTGTTCCCAATGTCCTGTGAGTTATAAACTATTCAGTTTTGCTTTGGGAACACGAAGTCTCTGCTTTCTCTCAGACACCATTTGATAGGGATATTGCCTCCTTCACACCAGTTCACATACTATCCTGTAATTTACTTCCTCTGACCATTTGACCATTTTACTTCTAGCACATTCTATTTCTTATCTAGATCAATGAATCAATGCTTATGCTAACTAATGTCTTACCTAACTTATAGTATTTCGACATAGTCTTAAGTGAGGGCCACAATGGTTTCGTTTAGTTACAATATTACATAATTACGAATCCAGTGTATACTTTCTGGTTACATTTCAAGAAAGAATGAGTTACAATAGCATTCAGTGTCTGTTCTGGCATATTTGTGTCAAAAGAAACACTTCTGCTTTGTTTACATTGTAGCAAGGAAATTAGCATCTCTGTTAGGCCTATGCCATTTCACAACAATTTCAGATCTAGTCTTCTGATAGCATGAACTGGAGGAATATTGACTGTTCTGTGGTGATGGTTGTGGTGGTGATGTTAATTATATAGTGCCAGCCATGTCCCAGACACTGAACAATCTTTAAATTACAGACAGGTCGCTACCCTGTGGAGGTTACAATCTAGGATGGGGAAGGAAGGGGAGATGAGAGAAAAGGGAACAAAGGGAGACACAGGGATACATTCATGAAGTTGCAGGTGTATGTGCGTAACTTAGTTACATGGGAGAAGGCAACCCTTGATGGTACAACAGTAGAAGGACAACTAGTGAGCTGCTCTGTGAGCAGGATGGGGAGGGATAGAAGAATATTGAATAAATAATAAATAAAATAGTGAGCAGCCTGTGAGCTTGAGGAGACAGGTTTTTAGGTGGTATTTTGAGGTCCAGTGGAATGGAGCTGAGCACCAGTAGGGCTGAAACTCAGTATTTGGAGTTACTCGGTTTTTGCTAAGTATCCCGGTACTCGACTCGGTTTTACAGAGTAACTGAGGGATTGACCTGGTACTTGGAATGGCACTGTAACCAAGCCAAGAACATGTATTTGAGTTCTCGCATCCTCATGAATGTTGCATCCCTTGTCTCTCCCTCTGTTGCCCCTTCCCTGTCTCCCCTCCCCCTGTCTTTAGGTTGTAAGCTCTCGGGCAGGGACCGTGTCTATTTTATTCTCTGTAAGCA
>QEPC01004060.1:2173401-2213065 GCA_003113815.1 Sphenodon punctatus | reverse complement strand
AGGTGAAGGGAGCGAGAGAAGAAAAGATCATGGATATAGGGGGCTTTGTTAGCAGAGGAGCGACAGTTCCAGAGGGAGCAGGAGAATGGGAGTTGATTGGGGGGGGGGGGATAGGGAATGGAGATAAGATTAGGGGAAGGGGTGATGGGATCAGCGGGAGATGGGCACTGGGGCAGGGGGCAAGAAATGTAGGGGGAGGAGGTGTGGGAACAGTGGAGAGAGGTGATAGGCTTAGTGGGAGGCAGAAGGAGAGGGGAAAGAAGTAGGGGAGGTGAGAGGGAAGGGGGAGGGCAGGGAGGAGGGGGTGAGAGAGAAGGACAGGCATCTCGGCGTGTCGGTTACAGAGGGGGGGAGGAGGGATGGGTCTTTCGGGTGTGATGATTGCTGCCTCCACCGCCTCCATCCACAAACAGCCCACCAACAGCTCATCACACAGCGGGTGTTGCCCTCTGGGCAGCCCCTTGCTTAAGACCCTGTACCTGTGGGGGTGGGGACAGGCAATCACCCAGATGGCGCTGATTGGCAGTTGGTCCCTCCAGCCCCGCTCCCTGACCATATGAAAGAGGAGATGTATATCCCAGAAATGTACTTGTTACTGAACAATAATGAATTATAGACAGCTCCCTTCCCCAAGGGGCTTAAAATTTAGGAGAGACCAGGGAGGGGAGAGAAGGGAGAGGTGAACATAGGGGGAGACGGGGGTTCATTTCTGAAGTTGAGAAGTTGCCTACCCATGTGCTTGGCTTAGTTATTGTTAGAATTATTAATTATATCAACATAGCGTCAGCAGCCTTCCCCCTGGCCTCCAGAGTGGCAACAACTAGAGGTGAAATGAGTAGGGGCAGGGGCACAGTGTTGGCCCTGCTTCCTCCTCTGCCCACTCTGAAAATAACCTAGTGGCACTCAAGCCACTTTCAGAAGACCCCACTAGACCCCACGATCCAGGTTGAACAGAACTTCCTTACTCGATAGTAGCTATGACACTGGCTCCTTGTCCATCAAATGTCTCTTCCCACCCTGAAGCACTGTTGAAAAAAGTACTCTTCTAGTTGGACAATACCTTCCAAGTCTCTTTCTTTCCTGGGAGCATTTTCTCCACAGCATCCCTGCCAGGGACCATCAGAGCTATAGGTGCTGTCCTGTCCCAGATATGGCAAGAGGTGGGACCAAGAGTCAACCCAGGTTGCTCTCTATGCTCTTGTGACTATGGTGAATAGTGCTGATCCTACGGCCCATTGGCCCACAGGTCCCATGCGCACCACCAACCATGCACATGTGTGCGGTTGGGATCTACAGGGTATGGAATCGGCCCCACCTTGTGGAAAACCATCAGATGTCTAAATGTCTCCCTGGTCATGCTCCGTATTTACTGAGACCTTAAGCAGGGGAGATGGGGGTGTGCAATTTTTTGTTGTTGTTTTCCTTACTACAAGAATGGAGCCCTATAGATTTTAGTAACTAATGTTACAAAACCAGACGAATAGGCAAACAAGTGTTGTTTTGCTTTCGTTAGTTTTTGTTTTTAAAATAAAAAATAAATATTGTTTTTCTTCAAAAAAGGGCATGTGCAGAACAGTCTCTTTCCCAAAATAGTGCCAGTAATGTCACTGCCATTTTGGAAAAGGGCAGCCTGTCTGCACATGTGCAGTGGCCATTTTGTGCATGTGAAGCCCGGCTGCCCTTTCCCAAGATGGCGGCGATGCTGCCGCCACCATTTTAAAAGGGAATGTGCATGCGCAGTATAATCCAGTAGCCATTTTGTGAGTGCACAGTGGGGTTTTGTTCTTTAAAAAATCAAATTCTTTTTAATAAATAAAAAACATACCCTCCCCAAAAAAGAACGGGTTTTGTATGAAAATGTCCCAAAATGAATTGTTTTCATCAAACAACAACAACGATAAAGAATGGCATGCCTTCTGCACACTTCTATCGGGAGAAGCTAGGATGGAGTGGACCCTGGTACAGAAGACAGAATCCCTTATCTCCTCTACCAGTGGCAGGTTATCCAGGAGCAGCTGCCCCTAGGAGTGTCAGTCCCTAGGCTTGTGGGGCTGCCCCTATTATAGTCATGCCCTTGGCTTGAAGCTAAAAATGTTTTTCCTGTGTGGGGACTTTGTAATCCAAGAAGGTTACAGTCCGTGTTCTGCAGAAGGCACAAACAAGCTTCCCATGAGATAGTTTTCTTTTTGTTCAAAATATTCTATTTACGGAGGGAAACAAATCATTTTCTTGGCACAGGATCCTACAGCTTCCATGTGTCTGTTCTTGCACCTAGCGTTGGCTTCATGACAATTGCTATAGCGATAATCGTTAAAGACAAAGGTGCTGGAGAGGGGTTTTTTTCCAACAGAGCCTCAGGAGCGAGATCTCAACTTGTGTTTGGTGTTGTTAACTAACAATCAGGCTGAGGTGTGATTTGCTTCCCTACAAAAATTCAGGAAAGCATGACTCAGCTTTTCTCTTTTACATGAATCTGAGCAGTTTCAAACTTTGATAAGGAGTAGGGCTGAACAACCCTCCCCCCCCCTTTATTTTTTTTTCCTTGTTAGAATTCTCCTGCGTTTGGGTACCGGGATTGATCTCCCAGTCATTTCCCAATCCAATGATGAATTGGGCCGCTTTGCACATGTGCAAAATGGTGGCTGCCATTAAACAAAATGGCGGCAATACCGTTGGTCTGCAGCCTGGTGTGTGGTAATACCATTGGTATTACCGCAATATTAATACCGTTGGTAATACTTTTACCATGGTATGGTAATACCATACCACCACAATGATAATACCATTGGTAATACCATTGGTCACCGGCCTGGTCTGCCATCCTGTCTGAATGGTCCCAAGATGAACTGAGAACCAGGATTTCAATGAGATTTGCGACATCTCATTTCAGCTCTAATCAGCAATTGTAGGCACCAACGGATAATGCGAAATACAGTGTAGGTAGAGCTGCAACCGAGAACCCAAATATTCAGGGGCCCCCTATGAATCTGGGATGCCCAAATTGACCCGGTCCCTTTTGGGCACCATCGATGCCCAAATGGGACCCAACAAGCTGCTTGAATTTGCCAGCTGGCCTTTGAAAGTGACAGACCCCAGCCATGACTGCTGCCGAGCCCAGCATGGCAGTGGTCCCAGTTGGGGCTTGTGAGTTTCAAAGGCCTCTTTCCCCCCTTCCCTCAACACCTGACAGGCACTGCACCAGATGGCCTTCAAAAGTGTGGCCCAGGGCCCCGCTGGGACCACTGAGGAGCTGGGCTCTACAGCACTTGTCAGTTTCAAAAAAAAAGAAAAAAAAAAAGAGGCAGCTTCCTGACCACAGCACTGTGTGGGGTAAGCCCCAGCCGACCTTTGAAACTGACAAGCACCAGCAGGAGTGCTGTGGAGATAGGCTCTACAGTACTCCCAGCTGGGGCTTTTCTGTTTCTCTCAGTAATGCTTGCATTATTGGGCAACGTTGGGCACCTATTTGGTCCTCGGATAGCTCATTGGGTGCCCTATGGAGTGCCCCAGTATGTGGATTTTACCCATAAGTATTCGTTTTAGTACCTGATACAGCTATAAGTGTAGGCCAATGAGACAAAGCGAAGACATAACTGCCTAGAAAAATAAGTGTTCCATTATTCACCCAATTAGAGCTAATCCTGAATCCATTAAAATTAATTGGAGTTGAGTAGAGCTGAAAGATACATGCAAAATAGATAAATCAGTTGAATATGTGGTACCTGGACTTCCATGGATGGTTTTGGCACAGATCAGTTCCATCTAACTATCTGTTCCAGCTAACTAGCCAGAGTTCAAATCCCACCCTAGCCATGAACTCACTGGGTGGCCTTGGACAAGTCACATTCTCTCAGCCTTAGCTCCCCATCTGTAAAATGGGAGTGTGTGTGTGTGTGTCCCTCCCTGTGTTCCCCTCATCCATGCCCATCTTAGATTGTAAGCCCACTGGGCAGGGACCTGTCTGCAAAAATCTGTGAATGTAAAGAGCGGTGTCCACCTAGGACCACTAGAGAAATTATGATTAGTAGTAGTTTGGGGGCCCTGTCTCTGTGTTTTGGCTTTCCTCCATCTATTTACACACACACACCCTCAGTTTGGGGCACTGTGATGGGCCCACAGCAGGGATCCCATGCAAGTGTGGGGCTCTTCAATTGTATTTTACTTTCCCAGGTTCTTCTTTTTCAGTAAACCAGAAATGACAAATTGATGCAAATGAGGAAAATTGGAACAAATTGGAGGGGTGTGTGGGAAGCGTGAACTGGCCTTTGAAAGTGATGCGTTGAATTTTTCAGAGAGTGAGAATCCAAACTCAAGGATTCATAAAATGAAAAGCCTACACCAATTTGATTCATGAGTATAAAAACCCCTATTTGGTTCAGGTACTTTCTCTGGATCCAACAGATCAGAATCACTTACCCATGCAGAGTAATTGAAGTCAACAATACTCCCGACAGGTCTAAGAGTTGTGTTCTACCACCTGATCCATGGCCCACTGAATCGAGATTAAGAACAGGGCATTGCAATGTCACATTGAGAGGAAAAAAAGGACGTCTGGAGCTATTGTCTGGCTGACATTGTTTAAAGCTAGAATGAAAATATTCAGGACTATGGCCGTTTTCACATTGACGGGGATGGGTGGGGGGATGAGTGTGCTGCCACCATGGGTGAAGGTGTGTGTGTGTTTGTTTACATGGACACACACACCCCTCCACCTATCTCCACCCACGGGGCCTCCTCCGGTTTTCCTGATGGCCCCGTGGGTGGAGATGGGTGGGGGATGGGTGTAGGTGCGTGTCCGCCAGGAGCGCGCACACACAAATACCCTCCATCAGTGGGGTTCACACATGCGCACACCCATCCACTGACCCGTTTCCATGGATGCCCCCCTCACCACCACACACCCGCCGGAACACCCAGCAATGGGTGGGGCTCTCCATGTGAAAATGACCTACGGATCAGTCCTGACATATTAAGGTAAAATCTGCTATAATTTCATTTTGGTTTTGTCTGTTATAATGGAATGGATATCCTTCCTTCAGTTACAATGGTGTAAGCCTGTATACATAAACTTTGCACAGGAATAATGCTGAAATGTGCACACGATTTGGCACTCGTGGGTAATACCTGTATTTGGAGGTAACATTTTGGGTATCCAAATCAGTACCCAAATACCAGGACTGAAACGAGATCTCTCAAAAAGCAAGAGCCTCATCAAAATCCCACTTCTCGACACGACACAAATACCAGGACTGAAACGAGATCCCTTAAAAAGTAAGAACCTCGTCAAAATTCCGCACCTCAAGAAACTGAGCACTGAGAGTTTTTCATTGAGTTCTGAGCAAGAATTTAAAATAATTGCTCAGATGATTGCCCTTAACCAAGATGGTGACAATAGCATCACTGCCATTTTGCTTAAGGGCAGAGGCCATTTTGTGCATGCATAAAACAGTCCAGTGGGCATTTTACACCTGTGTATTGACTTTTTTTCATGCCAAGAACGAGTTCTAGGGTGAAAAAATAAAACAACCAATAATTATGCACAAAATGGCCACTGGACTATTTTGTGTATGTGTAAAGTGACCAGCAAACTTAAGGGCAATGATCATTTTGTACATGCGCATAACAGTTAGATGACCGTTTTGTGCATATGCAGTGATCTATCTTATTTTCTCACTTGATAATTTGCTCCAGGACAAAGATCTTGCAGTACTTGTATCCACGAGTTTTTTGTAAAAAAATAAATAAATTCTCTTCTCATTCCCTAACAAATACAGATCGAATACCGCCAAAAAACAAAATTTAAGTTCCATTTTTTCAAGTACCCCCAAATACCTGAAAACCAAAATAGTACCTGAAAAAAATCCTGAAATCTGGGCTGAAATCAGGGTGAAATCTATATATATTCTAGTTATTTATGTATTTCAGGTATCCGACTGGTAACTGGTTCAGGTACCAAAAAGTACCCAAAATATTTGGTTCAATTTGCAAACCACAAATTCAGTGGGTGTACCTCATGTTCCATATACTTCTCATGTCAGCTATACATATGAGCAAAGGGAGATTTTACCATCTGTAGGGGTCAGGATGGCAGGAAGGACAAAGAGATTCATTCCAGAAGTTTGCAAATGGATGTTTAAGGCTGGAAACCATAATCAATGTGACTTTTAATTAACACAGGAAAAAATCAATTAAATCCGCATCTGATTGTGTTGTATGTTGCAGAAAGTCTGAGACTAGATCCTGAGGTCTCAAAGGCAAACTCCTTCGGCTTTATCGGATGCTTGTCTTCCGTCCAGTACAACCACATTGCTCCACTGAAGGCTGCCTTACGACATCCAAGCATAGCCCCCGTGACTGTCAAAGGCTCCTTGACAGAATCAAGCTGTGGATCCATTGTAGAGACTGATGTCAACACCGTAACGTCGGTGTACTCCTCCTCAGGTATGCTCGGGAAAGAAAGAATGCTTGACCTAAATCAGTATTTTGAGAGTGGTATCTTCTCATTTGATTCCATTCTCTCTAGCTAGTAGTTTTGACATTAATTTAGATGGGTTGAATGTTCAGTTGGAAGATGTATGGGTTTGAAGGTTGAAGTCATAGAATCACTACATTTTAGGGTTGGAGGGGATCTCA
Organism: Sphenodon punctatus; assembly: GCA_003113815.1. NCBI lineage: Eukaryota > Metazoa > Chordata > Lepidosauria > Sphenodontia > Sphenodontidae > Sphenodon > Sphenodon punctatus. Next base: position 2,206,432 of record QEPC01004060.1, on the reverse strand, counting down.
TGTATTAGTGAGGACAAGGGTCAAAGTTTTCCTCAATCAGCATAACACAAGTGCTAGAGGTAGGAGGTTAAGGTCTATCTGCTTCCATACCCTACTAAAATATATTTTCGTAAAGATTATCATCCATTTCCAAAACCAACTAGGAACCTCCTGTAGTAGAAGGGAGAAATGTCCATGGGCAGGGCAAAATCCAGGCAAATGTAGATGGTATGACTGCACAGGCCCTTGAAATGACAATGCGATGCAATAGGCATTTAGAGAAAATATGAGCCTACAAAGCAGCATGGGTGTGTGTGCCCCTGTGGTCCACAGTCTTTCAGAAAGGGGCCCCTAAGGCATGGACTATGAGTAAACTAGACATAGCAACATATATTAAACAAACATTCAGGGTCTGCTATTCTGGAAGAACTGGCCTGTGAAGGGGTGTTCTGTTTACCTGAGCATTGACAGCTAATTGTAAGTAGAGCTAAAAGAACAAAAATGGTGATAGCCATCGGAATTTGATCTGACCTGGTAACACAGGATAATAATTAATACCCGATTAGTGCCTGCTGGCTACGCAATGTCCCAATTCACCCGTTTTTGTCCCAATTTTCCAACTTCCGTTACTAGCTTCCTCTTCTGATTTTTTTTTCTTCTTAATACCTGTACCATTTAAATCCGCAACTCGTTAATGGTAATACCTGCTATTTCTGTGTAATGGGGTGTCCAGTCGGTATTCAGGTAGTTCATTAAGCCCCCAACGAGGTACACCAAATTGGATGTATTTCCCATGGGGAGCAAATGAGAACCCATGTCAGTCTAGGTAATGGGTGAATGAGTGTCTGCATCTCCAGGTGCATTTACCAGAACCGGAAGTGGCCGCCCGCCATAGCAATCAGCGGTGGGCACGACCCTGTGCATCTTCAAAGAGGCCGTAGGAGGCTGCGCGCACCGCTGATTCCTATGGCAGGATGCCACTTCCGGTGCGTGTAAACGCACCCAGTGTGGCTTTTCCCAGCGGTGCGGTGAGAAACGCACTTCCCTGGCCGCACGGGGCAAAGCAGCCTTAAACATTCCTAGGTTAACAGGAAGCCGACATCCACCAGCATTTCACACAGGGTTCAGCTTCTCTGGATTCGGTCCTGTCCTTGCAAGTGTGTGGAACTGCTGGAATTTGCTGAAGTGGAGATGCTTAAACTTCCCCTGATGAAATAACAGCATAATCCACTTTTGTGCTCACACCCATCTTTAATGTTGTCCCCTAAGTAGCATTATTTACATATGGACAAAACCGGAAACTAGCCAAACCAGGGAACAATCTAAATAACAACAACAGGCTCTGTTAAAACATTCCTTCCCCCTCCACCTTCTTTCTCCCTCTCCCCCCCCAACTCTGTTATGAGAGCGCATTTTTTACAGGATGGGTGGGGACTCTCTGACATGTGGTCCGTTTCCTACCAAAGGGTGCCTTACTTCAGAGGCTCCCCCTCAATTGTTCATGGTGACCCACCACCATCAATGCATGGTGACCCACCAGTGGCCTGACAGCCATGGAACCCACCAAGGTTGGCAACATGCCCCCCCATACATAGGTGGGCATTACAGAGGGTGTTTTCAAATGAGACACTTCTGCGCATGGCCACTTATTAACCATGCATTCAACTGCTCATTTGAACATGGAGCATGGGGAGGCACGCTCCCATGACCCACGCACTGACCACTCATGGGGCCCTGCCAAAGAAGCTGGAGTGTACCGTGCAGGGAAACCCAAAACAGTGCATGGGGACAGGCGCCTACACATCCCCTACCCGTATGAACTGTGGATCCCACTCACGTCACAAGACATGGCTGCAGTCCAGCGGCCTTCCCAGTCCTACCCGCACCCCTTCTGGGAGCTCCCTGAGGAAGAGTCAATGCCACAGAGGACAACAGCTTGGACAGAAGCTTTCTGCATGTCTGCCCAGTAATATGTGCTTCTGTTGTAGCCCGGGACTGCCAGCAGTTGCAGCAACTGCACCGTCCCCTGGGCAGGAAGGGGTTACAGGCTGCTGCAGCTTCATATTTCCATGGTGTCTGGGGTTGTGCATCATGGCAGAAGGTGAGAAGCTGGGCGGGAATTGGTGTGAGTGAGTCCTGCAGGGTGGGGGAGGAGGGGAAAATGGCCTCCCATATGAATTGTTTGCATTGCCGGTCCATGGTGGAGGGGTGTGCATGGAGTCTGTCTCAATGGCCAAAAAGGGAGCCACCAATTTAGAATTCTTCTCCACTCACTTCTCATGTGTGGGTGCTCCACAGCCGTGCCACTCAGCAACCACGGACCTTGCCCGCCATGCTCATTTAGAAACACCCATAGGCAGTCATTGTCCCTCTACCCTCTAGAACACGCCAGCCCTCAGAGCCATATAGAGGGCACAAATATGACCCTCAGTGGGGAAAATGTTCCTCACTCCTAATTTAATTGCATTAAACCCCTCTCATCTTAACAACATTCCCTATGGGAGGAAAAGCTGCCCCTCCCCCCATTTGCTCTCTAAGGGTGTTCCAGAGGCCCAGTTGGCTTTTGTTTACATGTTTCTCATTCAGATAAGCTAGCTGCTATTCTTCAGGACGTCAGAGGTTAAGACTCAAAGGTCAAGCCCAAGTCCCTAGAATTGTGGGAATGACGACTGTCAGCAATCCATCTTACTTGGAATCATGTCTGGAATTGAAATGGATAACAAGAAAATTATCAGTGGTTAATATCCAGTACGGCTGGGACTCTTGGCAAAATCTCAGTCCTTGGTTTTATTGGTATCAGATTTCTGTCTACCGGTTCTCCTATCGGTTCTCTCCGTATTGGATTTTTAATATTGTGGTTTTCCCCATTGACTTCAATGGGGGAAAGTGAAATGTTAAAAATCTGATAAGAAAACCACTGCAAAAGATCAGATACCGCCGATACAGACAGAGAACCGAGATTTAGGATTAATCTGATAGAGCCATTATCAGGGACTTTCGGGTTTTGGCAATACCAAAAATCCCATCCTTAATATACAGTATTCTGGATAGATTGGCAGTTATTCGATGCCTATGCAGTAACCGTGGAGGTTAACTGCCAAGCCAGAATGCCAGATACTACTGTTTTCCGTATTACTGTTTACTGCATTGCCATTAATCAAACTAGTCCAGATAGAGGGAGGGGTGTTATTTATAATACAAACAAAAGTCAAACCGTGGTAATTTAGTAATCTGGTTAACTGGAAAGCCATTGGATACCACGATATCTGAATAGATAGTGGACAGTAGTGGATACTCTTTTAATCTCTTATCATGCATCATGACTCCATCCAAGGCAAAGTTAATGCTGGATGGCTCAGTGGAAGAGACATTCTTGTCTTATAAATGCACAAGCCAGAACTCTTTCTAACCTGCAGATTTTCCTTAAATCTTCTGCTAATGGTGATTTTACCCCCTGCTAATGGAAATGCATACAATAGCCTCATTCAGATTAACTACTAAGCATGCTTGGCTCTTCTCCTCTGTGTCTTGTGGGGTGTCAAGTTACTTTCACAGGATCCCAGCCATTCATTTCTTAACTGCCCTATGGGAATCTTAGCAGGTTTGTGCTTAGAGAAAAACATGATGTGCAGCTGGTATTATGGTAACTTACTACAAGCGAAGAAGCACAAGTCTTTTCCTGGTTTTGGGTGGTGGATGTGTCTGACAACCTAGAAAAGGTTGTCCTAGCAACCTAGAAAAGGATTTGATTCACCCTGAACCATGACTTCACTTTCTCTTCTCTACCAAGGAGCTAATCAAGCTTACTGATCTCACTTATCCTGATACCATTTCGTTGACATTTGGATTTGCACTAAATCCGCATTTTTTTTCTTTCTTTTCCTTCAGCTTCTTCTACCTGTAATATTCAGCAGAAAACAAATGATGCTATTAACATCATGAATGGGTGAATGGGTTCCTATTTAACTGTACTTTTTTCCCCCATTGTGAAGTGATTTACTGAAGGTGCATGGCTTGTTAATGTTGAATGGCCAGCATTGTTAAGTGTGTGTGTGTGTGTGTGTGTGTGTGTGTGTGCATGTGCACACGCGTGGGCTTGACAAAGGACCCTGTGAGGTCCGAAAGCTTGCGAACCTTCACCAGTGGGAGTTGGTCCGATAAAAGATATCACCTCGCTATTTTGTCTCTACTATCTCTTGAGGTAAAAACAGACGTGCACTTGATGTGGAGACTTCCTAGTCATGGCGGGAAACTGCAGTCCACATGACTTGTGGAGGGGAGGAGCACTGAACAAATGTGCCCGTGGCCAGAGAGCTGTCCCGTCACCAATGCTGCCTGTGTAGAACTAAACATACATGCTGGAGGCCAGCCCCGCCCTACTTCCAATTTCCTGCTCCCCAATGCTGACCAGCCATGGTACACTACCACAAGGCAGATATGGCAGGGCTGAACACACATGCTAGCCCATGTTGGCCCGTGAAGGTGACCCTTATCCTGGGCTGTGTTCTTGGAGATTTTCTGAGGATGCAGTCCAGGCTAGCTGTCTACCTGCCGCCTCGGGGTAGTCCCAGTCTCAGGCTGACATCTGATGGCAGGTAAACAGATGTGACAGTGGGTCCTGGGCCACAGCAGGCTAAAGTGGGCCACCATCATGCTGGTTTTATTCTTGTTTTTTTCTTACTCCATCACTTTGGTGATCAAATTCTGCCTCTCGCTCCTTGTAACTTTAGAAGGGTGATAGAAAGACAATAACCAGGTTAGTGAGGTAGAGCTGAAAGCAGTACCTAAAAAAATGGGTATACCTATCAAAGTTCTGGTGCCGGGATCAACTCAAAGATATCATGGTTTAATCGGTACCCAATTACATCCTGGAATCTCATCTTCCAGTCTCAGAGTATCAACTTCCGGTCTGGATTTTGTGGTCTTTTCCATTCCAGTTTCTTTTATTGGTAAACTGGAAAAATCAGTAAACTGGTGACTGAAATGACCAATTTATCGAATGTCCCATCAGATATGCAACACGATACTTGAAAAGTTATTTAGTGCCTGCGGCAACCAAATTCGATAGCCATTTCAGCTCTGATCTCTCTGGAGTCATACAGAAGAAGCAGGACAACACCTTAGAGACCAAGACCATGACCCACCTCTCCTCTGTGCCCACACAAGGGCAGCACAGAAGCCTCTGCTCTGGAAGGTTCCCCTCCCCTCTAACGGTGTATGCTGGGTGCGCCAAGGAAACCAGCCTAACGCCAGTGCACAGAGTGGATTAACACCCCCCTCTCCTTGCTAGCAACACTGTCCATGCTCCCGGCACCAGGGGAACAGAACTTAGAGCAAGAGCTGCTGACCAACCCAGACCCTCCTAGGGCTGCCATGGCACATAGGGCCCCTTTGCGCTTGCCCCAACAGTGTCCAATACCCCATCTGTATAGGGTTGGGAAATCCCATGGAAGGTGTGCCTGGTTAGAGCAGGCAAAGGAGGAGCGCGGGTTTCCCTAATGGGCAGCCAGGAGCACTGAGGAGAGTGGGTAAGCTTGCTGTGCTGTCAGGAGAGAGAGGGAGGGATTTCCAGGGGTAGGCAGTTGCTGCACTGGCACAGGATGTGGGGGCAGTGGGGTAGCTGCTGTGCTGGCAGTGGTTGAAGGAGACGCCATGTGATCACTGTGCTACCGAGGATGAAGCACACATTAGAGGAGGGAATGAAATCTGGGTGTTAGCAATGCACGTGAGGCTGGCTGGGAGGATTGGGAGCTGACCCGGACAGCTCACCTGTTTACTTTCTTGTCATGCGGCTGAGGTCCTGCCCATTTTCAGAGCTTCCGGCACTTGCCAGGTCATCCCTTCAGCCTCTCTAAGCAATCCCCCTGCACGGTGCCCATTGGTTAGACCCAGACCCTGCTTCGTTATCTCCTAGGACTACCATGAATGCCCCACACCAGCATATCCCTGCTTCTCTGATTCCCAGGAGGGCCTCTCCCACCGTGGCCCTGTAACTGCCGGAGCCGGTCAGCACGTACAGTGTTAGGTGGATTTGGTGCAGTTTGCACCTTTTTACATCTGCCCCCATCACCAGTGCTGGACTCCCCATATCTGGATCACAGTCTAACTAATGAAAGGAGGAAAGATGTTTTGAAGGTGACAGCAGCCTACTTCATCAGATGCTATGAAAGTGAATAGAGTATGTTTGTTTATTTAGATTTTTTCTCAAAGTGAATGGAGTATATTTATTTATTTAGACTTTTTCTCCCAATCCCTTTGTCTCAGGGTGGATTAAAGTTCTTTAATTTGTTAACTGCAAAGTTGACAACTAACTCTTAATGCTCACAACAACCCTGTGCAGTAGGTTAGGCTGAGAGATCTGTGACTGGCTCAAGGTCACACACACCTAGGGAGTTCATAGCAACAATCTGATTTGAACCAGGGACTTTCTGGTCCAAGTATTGAACTCTTAACCACTACACCACCCTGGCTCTCGCTATAGAGAGTAGAAAGGAAGGGAGAAGTTGGGGGCCCGTGCTTGGAGAGGTAAACAGGAGCTGGCCATGTCAGAAATTGAGTGGGCATGGGGATGACTTCTCCCATGAGAGCCAATGTGGTGTAATGGCTAAGTATGCAGTACTTGGACCAGGAGGTGGGAGGGGGGGCCTGGGAAGGGGACCCCAGCTCATGTCCAAGTCTTTCCGTAGCCAGAAACTCACTGGGTGACCTTGGGCCAGTCATAACATTATCTCAGCCTAACCTACTTCACAGGGTTTTTGTGAGGATTTTTTTTAAAAGTTGTGTTATATGTAATTGTAACATGTATATGTAACATATATAACATGTATAATTGTTGTGTTATATGTAACATATATACATATGTTATATGTAATTGTAAAGTGCTCTGAGTGCCTGGTAGGGGGGCGCTATATGATGATTATTATTTCTGGAATGTCCCCAACTCTGTGAAGCACCACAACATTGTGATGCTCTGTAAGAGGCAGGGTACATCAGAAAGGGAGGTGACAGCCCTTTGCCCTGTGCCTAGCAATGTGACCCCCACACCCTCCAAGCAAAAGCCAAGAGTGAAGAGATAAGTCTGAGTGAGACCGTTCCATGGCTCTCTTCCCTCTGCTCTCTCTTCTAGGGGTGTGCATGGAAAAATTTGGTTTAGTTTTTATTTTAGTGTTAGTTATTGAAATCCCTTTTTTTTTTTTTAGATAGTCTTTTAGTTATTCCCATTGGTTTCAATAGGAAATTGATTTATGGATGTAACTTCTTCAGTTTACATCCTACGTGAATTACGTTTGGACCAATTGTACTTTGTGCCTAAGGGATCTTCCTTACCACATTTCAGAAAGACTGGATAAAGGGTTCTGATTTTATAAGCAATGTTATGTTGCAGTTTGCAGACACATTTCCAGCTATAACATCTTTGTTTACCACCCAATGTGGATGAAATTTGGAGAGATTATTCACCTCACCCATCCAAATTTCAGAACTATTGGATAAAATGTCCCAATTTTATAAGCATCATGGTTTGTGCATGCATTTCCAACTGTAACATCTTTGCTTCCCATCCAATTTGGATGAAATTTGGACAGATTGTCCCATGGCCCCCACCAAGGGCTTTCCTGATCCCTTCTGACCCCTTTATGAACTCTTGTTTACAAGCAAAGACAGACAGCCTGGAGCCAGTGCCAGGCACCTGCTGGTGCTTCTATAATTAAAACTAAAATGTTTTTTGTTTTAGTAATTTTTTTTAGTTATTAGCCCATTTGTTTTAGTTGTAGGAATAACTAAAATGAAAATGATTTTTTAGTTTAGAAAATTATAAACCCCCCTTTGAAGGCGAATCAGAATGTCCATTTATGTCTTTGCGGAGTTAATCTGTGTTTTCAGAATGGGCCGCAGAACTGCAGGACAGATTTTTGTTCACACAAGATCTTCATGGTCTATTCCATTTGCTCGCCTTTTGCCGTCTGCACGTACACAGTGTTACCCCTTTTAAAAAATTGTGCCTGTGTAAGATGGTATCGTTCACTGTAGCAGCAGTATTACACCACTTTTGTGTATGCACAGTAACTATTTTCTGTTTGCTGCAAACGCACAAGATGGCGCTGTCCTGCTACTACAGCAGACAGTGCCATCTTATACATGCACAGTAAACCAAAGGGAACGGCTTTGCAATATGCAGATGGCTTAAGCTGCTGGTGACCTAAAACATTCTGAAGTTGTGACAGAACAAGGACTGTCTAGTGCTCAGCTTTCCTTTCACCAGACCCGTTGCAGAGCGGACAATCCTGTTGCACACAAAATTCACCACGGTAGTCCATTTCACCTCTACTTACCTTTAAAATGCTTAACTCTTTACGTGCCTCACTACATGACATTTGAGAAACTTTTGAAACAAATATTTCTAAACTCCTCTGACAGGATTGTAAATCACTTTGAACGCTGAGAGTAATATATATATAATAACAAGAAATCACATTCTGTTAAGGATGATTGAGCCTAGGGATGAAATGGTTATCCACCATTATTCAGTAGCTGGATGGATCCATATTAGCCAACCCACTCCAGCAAGAACCAGTTACTGAGCGGTATCCATTATTCCGGGGATTGACAGGTAAAATATTTTATTGATTTACCACATTACTACATAATACTGCAGAGCCTATTTGCTATGATGCTGTTTGCCCACAATACATTTCTAGTATACTCCACTCCCCGACCCCAGCCCTGGATCTGTTTTCAGGCTAGTCGTGGTAATTTTCAGTTATGTGATAATACAGTAATGGTAAAACAGTACATTGTTTAACTGTTGTGGTGGTATCCGGTTATTCGGTTTGCCTGTCAGCCATCGTGGTAATCAGTTAACAGCTGGATAACCACCAAACTATGAAGAATTCTGGATATTAACTGTAACACGACAGAAGGCAGGGCTGTCTTGACCCCTCTATGGGATGGGCTGACAGTGGGGTCATCTGGCCCTTTAAGAGAGTGTTGACCCAGGGAGCAGGGACAACCATGACCAGGGGTGTCAGAGGATCAAGTGGAGAGCAGCCACCTGAGGGGTGGCAGCGGGTATATTGGCCCGTTTGGCTGGATTGCAAAGGCAGCTGGACCAGCAGAGTGAGACACTGGTTAGACACTGGAAGGGACACCAAAAAGGAGCAGTGGAGTTGTGGTGAGAGGAAACAAAATCAGGGGAGCACCATAGTGGGATTTAGAGGCTCACCTAGATGAGGAGGGCTTGGGCCAAAGAACTCACCAGTATGAATAGCGGAGGCTCGCGCAGGAGATGATGAGAGCTTGAAAGCTTGCCAAAGGTGGTGTAGGGAGTGACAGAACCTACCCATGAGCTACAAGGTACTTCAGGGACCAATGGAGGAGTTAGGATTCCCACCGAGACAGAGGATGATTTCAGATGCTATGTGGTTAAATTCACCACAGTGTATCCCACCCCAGTGTGAATGGCGTTATCGCGGGCCGTGGTGAGATGCGCGGGCCCAACAGACATGACAGGGGTGGCACCACTGCCTGGGGCCAAACGGAGAGAACATGGGCTGGGCGAACCCAACAAACGTGATGCGGTGGTAAGAACAGCGGTGGGAGCCCCACAAGGCATCGGGGTCACACGGACGCAAGCATGGCCGCCTGAGGGCAAACAAAGCCACAGACGGCGGAGAGCCCTGCCCAGGGAATGGAAACATGAAGGTAAGGGGTGGAGGGAGCTGCAGCACAAGCAGCGCAAACAAACAGAAGCCGCACGGAAGGCGTGCGCACTTCAAAACGAGAAGCACACACACACACACTAACGAAGCAGCACACCCACACAACAAAGGGGAGCAGAGCATGGGGGCAGAGGGAGGCACACACCAGGGGGGGACAGGGAACCCCTTGGTCGGTCAGACGCACGGGTGGAGGGGGGTGGGGAGGGGCCGGCATGGTCAGCCAAGCAGGAGGGGGGGCAGGAGCCCAGCAGGCGAGGGGAAGGGGGACCAAGCAGCCTAAAGAGACAGGAGGGAGCAAAAGGTGAGAGGGTGAAAGGTAGGTGGGCGGAGCTGGGTTGCAGGGGGTCCAGCCGTCCCAAGGAGGCAGTAGGCGTTGGCGCGAGCACCCAGGCCACAGGCGGAAGGAATGCGCTGAGGAGGCAGCTGGATGTCAGATGGCCCTGGCGCTCCATACACCCAGTTGCAGGGGCTCCCATCAGGTGGAAGGGGTGGTAACAACAGCAGGTGCACATAGCGGGGCCATTACCACAGTCCCCAGCAGAAGCCGCGGCAGGCCATGTGGAAGCAGATCAGGTAGAAGGCCTCGAAGGGATCTGTACAGCTCATCCCGATTTGCACATCAGTGTGTGTGCAAGCCATAATAATCCGCAGGGGGCCAGGGAAGGTGGGACAGCTACAGTAGACGGTAGTAGGCAGCCCCACGGGAGCGTGGATACCCACGGGCACTCTGCACGCCGATGAAGTAGGACACCACAGGGCCACCTTCACACAGGTAGGTCACATATCCTGGGAAGGCACACACACCCAGAGCGTATGCCGTCTCAGCAGTACTCCACATCACAAGCCCCCCCGTTGTGTCTGGTATGCGGCCTTCAGGGAAGGGAGAAGCCCCAGCTCCTCACAGCGCACACAGCAGTCGCCAGCGGTCGCAACATAGCTGAAGTGCAGCATACCAAAGCTCAGGCTCCGATAGGCATCCGGCCGGGTGGGCAAGGAGCACAGGCAGCGCTGAACGATGGGCGAACGCCACAGGTCGCAAAGGGCCATGCTCTCCCGGGCGGTCCAGGCATGGACCGAGTCCCCCGGAGCCTCTGAGTGGGACCTTGGGCGGAGATGCAGCCGCCATGGTACAGCTCTTGGAGGGGCTGCCAAGGCCGACGGATAACGGCAAGATGGGAACAATGGAGCCGCTGTGGAGGGATGCAAAGGGAGTGGGCAGCGCACAGCTGGCGGCATTCAAAGCCGGACAGCCCCACGCATACCCACCTGCAAGAGGAGATAGAAACAACAGGGAGAATCAGTGGCCCAGGGGGCCGCACAGAGTACCCCCTATGAGTGACCACAGCCAGCACTGGAGGGAGCGCAGTGGGGCCCCAGGGCACACACACATACCACACCAACACCAACACCGGCTGACACCCCATGCAGGAGATGGTGCTCCCAGGCTGATAGCCCAACGGACAGGGCGGGTGCGGCCACTGGTGTTCACCCATAGGCCCATGGGGGAGGGGAAACATGCACATATGTGGCACAGGTGTGTGTTCAGGGGCAGAAGTGAGCACATGGTTCCCCAGCCGCGACCCCCAACTAGCGGAGCCGTCACACCCGCAGGGATGGATCGTGTCCAGCTGGTAGTTTTCATAGTCCTGCTACAGGCGGTAGCTGAGTGGTTCTGGGAGCACATGGCGCTGCTGAGGCTCCTCACAGAGGAGCAGGATAGGATGCACTTGGAGCAGAGGTAGAGGGCCAGGGTGGGGGCGCGCACCCATCACACAGATAGCAGGGCACGATGGCTCCTAGCCCTGGGGACGGCACGGCGGCTTGGACTGGCCTACAGCAGGCTGCTGCTATGAGCCAGCAACCTACCAGCTGGCACCAGGGGGCTGCTGTCCAGGAGTGCGTGGGAGAGGGCTGCCGGGTACCTAGCTCTGCAGCTTGCCATGCCCATCCAGAGGTGCACGTGGGCCGTGCTGAGGGCTCATCAGTGGTGGCAGAGGGTACTGGTACGGTGGGACGATGTCACCTGTGTCCGACACCTCCAAATAGACAGACGCACCCTCATGTGTTTGGCAGAGCGGCTGCGGGAGTGGCTCGAGCCCCTGAGGACCGACATGAGGGACCCCATTCCCATGCCACAGCGGGTCACCATTGCTGTGTTGGCCTTGGCCACGCTGGAATCCTGCCAGTCCATTGCTCAGCACTTTGGAGTGGGGCTCACAACTGTGGAGTGCCTGGTGTGGGACTTCTGTGATACAGAGGAGGGAGTACTTTTGGAGCGAGTCATCCAGCTAGTTGATCAGGACACTGTTATGGCGGGTTTCTGGGACCTGGGCTTCCCAAATTGCCTGGGGGCAATTGATGGCACCCATATAGCAATCCTGTGGCCCCCAGACGACAATGTGGCCGAGTACATAAACCGGCATGGGTACCACTCGCTACAGCTCCAGGGCCTGGTGGACCACCGGGGGCGCTTCACGGACACATTAACCGGGCACTTGGGCCACAGCGCACGCATCCTCACCAACTCCGCGCTGTTTGACCGCATGTACAGGGGGGACTTCACAGACATGGGAATGACCCGGATAGAGGGGGTGATGATGCCCCCATGCATCATTGGCGACCAGGCATATCCCCTGAAGCGATGGCTGATGAAGGCATTCCAAGTGCTCGTTAGCCCAGCTCAGCAGCGGTACAACACGCACCTCAGCACAGCCTGCACCGTGGTCGAGATGTCCTTTGGTGCCCTCAAGCAGCGTTGGCGATGTCTACCCGGCTGGCTGGAGTATATGGTGGAGACCTCCTCCCTTGTCATTGGAGCCTGCTGTGTCCTCCACAACATGTGTGAGTCCGACGGGGCCGCTCTGGAGAACCTCCTCTCCCCCCGCCTGCCTTGCCCGGTACCGCTGTATGCTGACGTGCCCAACCCTTGTGAGTACCGCTATGCCAAGCACATCAGGACAGCGCTGGCTCATCACACTGAGCGCCTGGCCAGTCCCTGAAGCCCCTACCGACCGGACCCTCCCAACCAGACCTGCACCATGACTGCAGCCACACCGATGCTGCTGTAGCCCTACCTGCATGGAATAAAGCACTCTGACAGATTTAGGTGTGCCACCACCATTATTATTGTGCTCCCCCATTCCCGTCCACTACCCCATTACACACGTGTGCCCTTGTGCCCATTCCCCTCTCCCACCCCCCTCAGTGGTTCTGGGTGCCCCCTCCCTTCCCCATCCCCTATGCTGCCCTGCCCCTCCCCCTTCCCCTGGTGCCCCTTAGCCGGCCCCTCCCCCGGGCAACCGGGATGACCGCAGCTACCAACCCCCCCCTCGTCCGAGGTGGTGGAGGAGGTGCTGTCACCCGCCTGGACCTGGAGGCCTGCCCCTACCCCCTGTCCAACGCTCCTGCAGGGCCCCTGACCCTCCCCCTCCCCTGCGCTGCCTGCTGATTTGTCAGGGCCTGGCGGACCATTTGCTGATATTCCAGATGTAGGGGAATGGGTCCCTGAATCCGCGGTCCCTGATGCTGTTGGGGTGGCAGGGGTGGTGGCGTGGGCAGGGCCTGTGTTGTGGCTGGTGGGGGTGGAGGGGGCACATGTCTGGGTGCTGGAATGGCACCCGGCAGGGCTGCTGCCATGATGAATCCGCGGTCCCTGATGCTGTTGGGGTGGCAGGGGTGGTGGCGTGGGCAGGGCCTGTGTTGTGGCTGGTGGGGGTGGAGGGGGCACACGTCTGGGTGCTGGAACGGCACCCGGCGGGGCTGCTGCCACGATGAAGGCACTCAGGGCCCCTGCCTGCAGGAGGAGGGATGTGCCCTGCTTAAGTGAGCGGTCCAGCTTCTGCCTGAGCTCCACGGCCCGGTGGTCCTGCCGGTCCGAGTGGGCCTGGAGTGCCTCCAGTTGCCGGTTCATGTCCCGTTTCAGAAGCCGCCGGTCCTTCCTCAACTCTGCCACCAGTGCCTGATCCCTCCCCTCCACCTGTTGCAGTGTCCTTTTTGTCCCCTCCTCCAGCCGGTTGACAGACGCCAGCATCTCCTCCATCTGGCATGTGCTGGTTGCCACTAGTTCCTGTGCGAGGTCCTTCCTCCGCCTGCGCTCCCGCGCTCAGTGCTCCCGCATCCTCTGGGCCGATGGAATTGGTGGGCCACAGCCACGGCCCTCCTATGCTCAATGTGGCTCTGTGGAGCGATATAGGGGTTGGTTCATCATGTGGGTTGCTGTTCCCCAGCCCCACCTCCCGTCTCCGTGCTCTGCGTGCTCCTCCCCCCCCCGGAATGGGCACCACCCGCCTCCTGTGCTGCTCCCTTTGCCCGTGCCCCATCCCTGCCTTTGGGGCTGTGGGGGATGCCCGGCTGCCATCCCCTTCCACCGCCTGGGGACCCCCTCCCATTGGGATCCGTGCGTGTGCCCTGCACTGCTCTTACCTGCTCCCTCAGTGTCCATTCCCTCTGAGGCTGGGCAGTCTCTGGGGCTACTGTCTGCCTGGTCTCTGGGTCGTCAGGCCATGAGGTTCAGGGTGATGGACTCCTCCTCCATCTCCACCTTCTCGGAGTCTGCTGGGGCGTGTGTGCCGTCACCGGAGGTAGGGCTGGGGGTGCGTCAGCTGTGTGTTCCTGAGGCCCTTGGTATCTCCTCTGTGTTTTCCGTGCCCTGTGCCGAGGCTTGCTTGGGGATCTCTGGCTGCACGGGGGGGGCTCCTCCTCCACGGGCCGCTCCTCCTGGGTGCCCCCTCCTACCGGGCACCGGTCCACTATGAAGCCCTTGCGGTGCAGCACCTGGCTCAGCACATCCATGTAGGGGGAGGCCCGTGTCACCTGCCCAGAGTGCCGGTTGTTGTCCACTATGTCCTTCAACCCCATTTTCAGTTCCCTTATTTTTGTCCGGCACTGTGTGGGTGTGCTGTCATAACCAGCCTCCCCCATCTCTGTGACTATCTGGGCGAACACCTGTTCATTCCTGGCTTTGACTGCCAGCTCACCCTGCATCTTGGGTGTCACACAGATGGCTATGAGGTCGTGGGTCTCTTGGAGCCCCCACTGACACCCCCCTTTGGTACCATCAACTGGGTGCTGGCCCCTCTGCTGCCTCTTCCTCCTCCATGGCCACCCCCACCTGGCCCTGGCTCCCTCTGGCCTCGGTTTCCTCTGGGGCGCATGCTCTCTTGCTGGTCTGTTTGGGGGAATGATGCAGGCTGTTGGGTGGGCTNTTCTAAGGGTGCACAGAGAATGTGCCCCCCCTCAAAATGAACGTTTTTTGTAAACAAAAACAGAAACGAAAATGAACAATTTGCCTCCTGTACACCTGTCTCTTATACACATCTCTTGCTGGTCTGTTTGGGGGAATGATGGAGGCTGTTGGGTGGGCTCCTGGCAGCTGTGGTCCCTCCCTCCCTCCCGTGCCCCTCCTCTCCCCTGCTATGACTCACCCACTCCCAGCTGCACCCCCTACCTTCTTCTGGGGTGGCCCCATGTGCTGATGGGTGTCCCCCGCTGGGTCGGATTCCCCCTCCTGCTGCTGCTGCTGCTGCTGCTGCTACACCTCCTCCTCCACCTCTCACTCCATCCTCCGCTCGGTTTCCTCCACCCTCCTCTCCATTGACTACTCCGCCATGTTCCCCTACCACTGCCTGCCCTTTAAATCTCCCTCCGTGTGCCGCCTGTTGCTTAGCAGCGATGCTGCGTGCCGTCACCACGGCCTGTGGTCATTTCCTTCCACCACAGCCGGGGTTTTCCCTTCAGACGTTACGTTTCATTCACCCCTGCCATGGTGGGCATTCACCACACTTCTCAACCTCCTCCCGCCCCGACCTCATGAAGCATGGTTAGCTTCACCCCGGCCCGTGTTTGACTGTGGTGAACAGCTGGATGTGGGACAACAGACGTGCAAGGCTCTTTCACCACCACCCGCGTTTGTTTGAGGTTGACTGTGGTGAATGCCAAAAACGTAATGTCTGAAATCACCCAGAGTGTGGATGGACACCAACCTACTTATGTTAACCAGAAATAATAATTTATAGTTTGATTCACATCTACTCAAGTCCTCCAATGTCAAAACATGGACTCTTGTGTAACCTCAGATTTATCCCTATATTTATCTGGACGACCATAATGACAGCGTTTTCACTGCAGCTTTATTTGTTTCAATCCTATATCCCAGATGACTTCAGAAGTCAAAGTTAAAAAACATTTTGCTACTGGAAGGCTTTGTGAGATAGCCATCGCAAGTCCCCATTTCACCGAGGTGCCCTTTGGTGCCACTTCCCTTCCTGCTGTGTTCTCTGGGGTCATAGCTTTCTGGAAAAGAATGTCCTATTAAATTCTCATGCGAGAGACCGTGTTGTTTTTCTTTGGTTTCAGAATTTACCACAGTCCCACTGGAGGAAAGCTCTGCTGTCACTTGCCATCTGTTTCTTTTCAGCAAACACCTCCTTGTCCTGTTATCTGACTTTTTCTTTGGAGAAAACATAATTCTTAGAACCTTTAAGGTCTTTCGACCTGAATTCTGAAGTTGAGAAGTTGCATGAAACTAAACAAATAAACTTAAAGTTACGTATAAGTTTTGCAAGAGCCGTTTCTTTTTTTCTTTTCTTTTTAAAAATCCTTTTGCTTGGCTAATTTGGTCTTAACAGTAAAGATTATTTAAAATGCCCTTTCCAAATCTTAAATGATCTACATGTGAACCAGAATTCTTGCCTTTAACATATGCTAGGTGTGCAACTTTAACATATGCTGTCTGACTGATGTTCTGACTTTGACACCAGGTGCCTGTCCAATCTGTACTGTGGAAAATAAGCTAGCATTTAAATTAATACATAAATGGGCCAGTTTGACTCAAATTTTAACCAGTTTTGTTGCTCTATACGTTGCTTTTCCTCCATGTTTGACCTGGAGACTCTAGGTCTTGATACGGTGTCCTGGTTGGTCATTCTATTTCAAGGGTGGTAAAGAGGAAGATTGAATTCCACTGGTGGATCTCAAGCTAGTCTCCAGTCGATCATGATGCAGGGATGGAGGGAGTCCAGCCCCTTGTTGATCTGCTTTGTGGAGGAGAGCAAGACCAGTGGTGCCCCAGGGAGTGTCTCTGGCTAGGAGACGGGCTAGGAGACGGAGATTCTCTTGAGCAACAGGGAAGGAACTCTCGGATGGGGGAGTGTTCCCTCTGCTTGTGTAACTAGTTAATGAGGTGCTCTAGAGCTGGCAACCAATGGAAGACATCCAGACTCGAACCACCAGTGCCAATGGAGGGGTTCTGGTAGATCCTCTGCAGTTAACACTTTAGTCAAGTGGATCATGTGCATCATAAGTCTGGCCATGCTTGCCTTATTTCCTCAGGTTATCATAGGGGAAGGGATCAGGGTCACATCAGCAGGGGAAGTGGGGTGAAAAGGTTCTCACTCTCCTTTCCCACCCCTGCAGAGCATCACAGTGTTGGGGTATTCCAAAGAGAGTACGGCTGCATCACAAAAGGGGTGGGGGAGTCCCTTTGCCCCCACCTCTTTCAGCATGGTGCCCCCACTTTCCAAGTCAAAGCATCTAGAAATGTGGCAAACCTATTTCTGCTCTAGTCAACTTGCTTTGGTACCCAACTTCAAACTGGCCCAAGCATTCGGGGCCAGTCCTCGGAACTCAGGCAAATACATCAGCCCTAATTTTTTATTATTAATTTTTAATAAAATAAACAGAAAAAAAAATCCAAAAATATTAGGGCTGTTTATGAAAACCCTTCAAATGAAGGGGTTTTAAATGAAAACTAGAATGAAAATAGTAGAGGTGCCTTCTGCACATCCCTAGATATCTCTTTCTCTTTCTATCTACACACACACACACACACACACACACACACGAACCACCATTATTTGTGTTTCCATGCTATGATTTCCACCTGAGCAGAACGTTTCCTCCAGGGAGACTTCTGTCTACTGCTGTTTGTTTTTTCCCTTCTACAAAGCTTCCCAGCTATCACAAAATAGCCTGTCCTTTGGAGCTAGACCTGATTGTCTCCTGGACACCTTTAACTCTTCTTTTGTGCTGCTTTTTTCAAGTGTGAATTATTGAAACCTTAGAATGGAACAGAAATTGATGCTACTTGTCTTCAAATCTTCCTGTCCTTTGCAGCTGATGCGGCAGTTTCTGGATATTAGCTTTTGTTTAATTGAACAGAAGCTGCTTTTGATATCTGTGTACTGTACAAGGTTTTTTGGCTGACTTTTTTCTTTTTTTCTACTACTCTGCATCTTCCTCAGTCATATGCTTCAAGAAAATGAAGGCTGAAACTGAAAATACTTCAGTGTGGACTTTGCCTTTGATGTATTTTCTGATCTAGTGAAACATGGACTGCATGGCAATCCAGTTCATATTTCGCTGGAGATCTGGATGGGTTGGACCCCATACTCCGCACATGCAAAATTACAAATCCCTGTACTGCATATGCCCCAAATGGTGGTGCACTGCATTCACAACTTTGCGTGGAGTTCCGCCATGGTTTAAAATTCACAGCAGATATCCATTTGACATTCCAAAAATGCAGAAAATCCTCACAAAGTGAAAAGAGCTAATCTGATTCAACTCTTGGACAAATCCATCCAAGTGAGTTGTGAGACTCTCTCTTTAAGAGCCTGCTTGTTTGCCTACTATCGGTATTTTAAGACATTACGATACCACACTCAACCACGGTGAATCCCCCGTGGTGTTGGATGGTCCCGTAACGTCTGTTTGTGCGCTGCCAGATGTTCACCATGGTGAACCACCGGCGGTGAGCAAAATAACCATGCTTTCGAGGATGGGCCAGGCACCATCTCCGAAAGCGTGGTTAATTGAACCACGGCCCGGAATTGGCGGACGGTAGTATCTATTACCACCGCCGATTCCGGGCCAGGGCCCAGACCCTGGGTTGGAATTGGGCGCAGCGGCCAGATTGGCTGCTGTGCCTGCCCGTCTCCAGGAGGGCGGACGGCTGGGGGAGCGTGAGGGGGCGGGGCTGTGCAGCCGCATGTTGCACTGTGCGGCCCCGCCGCTCCCCCCCCCACATTCCCCACCGGAATCAGTCGGCACGTCTGTTGGACGTGACTTTTTGATTCCGGCAGGGAATCAAAAGGTGATTCCGTGACTGGGCCAATAGGCGCCCCGTCACTTCTGAAATCACCCAATGTTTAGCCTTGCAGACATACAAAGTCTTATATTTTCCATAAAACATCCATGGAGATAGAATCAGAGTTTGGGTAAAACCTCTAATAAAAAACTATCTTCCTTCAGCTCGGTCTTAAAAGATCCTGTTAAAAATCTGCCAACCACAGCATGAGTCATGTGACTTTCCTTTTTGTAAACAGATGCCTATAAATCAACAATGTGGGAGGCATGATTGTCCCAGTCTCCTTCCCAAACCAATGGGGCTATTTGTCTGTAATTCTTTGATCAGCAATATCACCGACAAGTTCTAAGGGTGCACGTGCAGAGAATGTGCCCCCCCTCAAAATGAACGTTTTTTGTAAACAAAAACAGAAACGAAAATGAACAATTTGCCTCCTGTACACTCCTAATAGACAACTTGAGTTATTTCTGATGTCATAATGGCCCCACATATGAGTGATGGGAGCTGTTGAAATTGTCTAGCATACATGCATTCTAAAACATTGTTCTACATTGGGAAAATTTAACAGAAAAATCTCATTCAAGAGGCTGCTTTCTTTCACCAAATCTGACCTCAGGGCCCTATATCTGCTTTCTCCTCTGACAGATTCTTGTTTAGGGTTTGAGTGCTGTATTGGTCCCAAAAGTCAAGGTAGCATTGAGCTCCCATTGGGGAGTCTGTGCTAGGTTTGATGCTTCACAGGGGTTCCGTTAGAAGAAGACGTGCTTGAACAAGTTCAAGCAGTAGAAGACGAAGCACGAAAGCTTGAACAAGTTCAACAGTGTTCTCTTTTTGTTGGATAGTTCTTCATCTTGACTCTTTGATATGATGTAATGGTAAGGGCCAAGAGATGCACCCATTGGGGTGCAATCCCAGTTCCCACTGGCACCACCGCATGCATATGCAATTGTGCGGATGCCGCGCATGGTTTGTGTGCGTGCTGTGGGCCCTGTACTGGAGGTGCTTGCCGGGACTGCACGTGCCAGTCCATGGGACTTGGGATCAGTCCCATTGTCTGTAGATAAACCCATCAGATCTAAACAACTATGGATAAAAGTGGATAAACTCTTTGAATCAACACTACCTGAACTAAAAATGGTGGTTTGGCCAATAACCGATGACCATTTATGCTCCATCAGATACTCATTTCAGTTATTCTGTTTTCACTTTTTGTGTTTGTTTTGCGGCTTGATTTTTTCAGTGTTTTGGTTCTTTGGGGATTTTGTTTACATCATTTGGGCAACATTTGCACTATTGTGCATGCATAAATGCCAAAAACGGTGAAACCAAAATACAGAAATGGCCCAAAACTGGATAAACTGGTTAATCAACCGGAAAGATGAAAAAACAAAAACGGACTACCCATATGCAAGTACCCTTATTTAGTTTCAAATGTTTTTCAGATACCCCAAAAGGAGGATAAAATCATCAAATAATAATCCCACTACACATTTCTGCTCTGGTTCAGAATCCACCTACCATTCTCCAGAGGGGTGCTGTTGGGGCATTCCAGGGGTGTGTGTGTGTCATTTTAAAACCTTTTTTTATCCTTTTGCCATTCATGTTATTTTTGTTCTTGGAGGTGCATGGTGTATGGATGTTGTACTGGATATACTTGTTCTTTACAGGGCTGTTTTTAATATTTAAATTCCTGAACTCCTGCCTTTCCTGTCTTCTTCTCCACATCCTCCCAACACCACAAAGAAGCCAGATATGACAAAGAACCTCACTACAGTGACTCTCTTTTCATACCAAGCACAGGAGTCTTGCCACATTACCTACAGAAAATGAATGATTTTGTCTTTAATGAATTTCAGATCCCTTCGGGAAGACAGATGAAAGGGAGCCGCTCACTAATGCTGTCAGAAGTGATTCAGCTGTAATTGGAGGTAACATGGTTTTTTATATATACATATAATATCACAAGCAGAAAATAATTTCATTCTTACCTATACACAGGGTATCATAGACTTAAATATGTTAGTGGTAAAAGACAGGATGGGGAGCTGCGAAAATTGTGACAAGGAGCTTTCAGTTGTGAAAAATGACTTTGTCGTTTTTATTTTCTCCAAACATATAGTTCCTGCTGAATCACTCTTCAGCAACGAAGCTACATCTCTCTCTCTTCCAGGTGTGAATGTAGAAGAGAGCAGATTGGGGGTGAAAACGTATGTGCAGCCAACCCTGCAGCTGCATATTTCGGAGGTGGGATGGCCACCCCGGCCAAGTCAGGTCAGGGGACAGAACCAAACATTCCCCGTCCTGACACGGCCAGAGAGTGAAGAAGGGGAGTGACATGTGGCCAGTTGGCTCCACCCCCTTATGGCAGCCAGTGCTCCGCCCCCCCCACCATGATGGGTAACCATGGTTGCCAATAACAGGTAGCGATGGCAACCCCCTACGCTGGACCAGACGGGTCACGGGTGTCAAAATAGATGCCCCGCCCAGTTTTCCCAGCTCTGGCCCACCTGGGGGGCTCGCGGGGCTAGACCGTGGGTCCAGTTCATTCCAAGCCCATGTTTCCAACCTGGCCACAAACCCTGCCAGGGTTTTTTAACCAGGCCCACATCTGGCGGTCCCAGAACAGGTGCATTGGGTCGGTACTGACCCAGGTGCACCACAGCAGGTGAACCAGGCCAACATCATGTCTGTTATCACCCTGGGTGACCTCGCAGGGCCATGGAGACTCTGAATACATTTTAAAGAAAAACATGAGGCGAGAGAAAGGATGGTGTAAGATACAGGCCAACAGAGCCTTGAACTCAGGGAGCACCACCCTAGACAGGGTCAGCGGCAATTTGGGAGAACTTCCTCAGAACACAAGACTCATGGATAAAATAGAAATGATAAAATATGTGTAGCATACAAGTCTGCAGGACCGGCAATTCAGGGAGCTCAGTGCCCAAAGTGTGGACGCTATGTTTAACTGAATGTCAAAAATGCATTATGGAAACATTCTCTTTTTTTCTAATGGGTGAGCCAGTGAGTGGCCATAAAACATTCCTATGGTAGAATGAGCATCCCGCTACGATTTTATACAGGACAGAAACTTCCCTAGATCTGGCACAGTCTCCACCCACCATGATTTCTGGGGCAGAGGGAACTGTAGAAGGGTGCAGCCTAATTGGGATGCTGGCCCTTTAAGGCAGATATCGCCAGCGGGAGTGAAGGTGCTATCTGAGGTGCAGGTGCCTCAGGGACAAAAGGACAGCACCTGATGCCTCACACCTGCTTTTAGGTGTGGCTGGGCCAGCCCAAAGGCTAAAAATGAATGATGTGTGAACAGAATGGGGTTTTGATGTTCGGCCATTCAGCCCAAAATCCTAGTTCGGGGGTTTGGTCCAGCGGAGTTCTGTCCTGCCAATAGTTCAGTGGAGTTTGGACCTGCCGGGAGGCTTCAGGCACTCCAGGGACCCCCCAGGGTGCCCATAGTGACATGCAGGCCATCAGAGACCCAGCAGCAGCAGAGACCAGGAAGGCTTGACGCTTGGCACCCTGGGTTTCCCGGGCAGGCAGGCTCGGCTCTTGTCGGAGACAGAGAATCATCATCAGCAGAGATCAGGAAAGCTTGGCACTTGGCACCGTGGGTTCCTGGGCAGGCAGGCTCGGCGCTTGGCCCGTGGGGGTGCCCGTGGCGCAATGACAGGCCGTTGGAGACACAGCAGCAGCAGCAGAGGCCGAGCATTGGAGGCTGGCAGACCTCCAGTTCTGCTTGCTCTATGCTGGCTGGGATCTCCATTTGTAGTCACCATCACGTGACTGGCCATGTGAATCACCACCAGGCAAGTCTACATGACCAATTTGCGGAAGAGTTGGTTGAGATCTGGCGAGTAGGATGCCAGCCTGCAATGCCCGGCCCTGTATGGGTGTCATGCCAGCCACCAAGCCCTGGCCAGACCTCTTCCCTGCCTGGAACGTAGACCCCAGAACCCTGACGGTGGGTCCTGGGACAGAAGTGGCTGCCTGTTTCTTGATGTGGTGGAATGACAGCTCCCCATAAGCGGAACGACGGCCCTAGAACTCTGATGGTGGGTTCTGGGACTAGAGTGGCAACTTCTACATGACGTGGATGGACAGCCCCCCATTCCTATAATGTAGGCCCCAGAACCCTGGGTATGGAGTACCTGGCTGCTTCTTGATACGGCAGGATGACAGTTCCCTGTGAGTGGAACGATGGCCATAGAACCCTGATGGTGGGTCGTGGTACTGGAGTGGCAGCTTCTGGATGACGTGGGTGGAAAGCCCTCCCTGCCTGGAACATAGGGGCCAGAACCCTGACGCTGGGTCCTGGGGCCGGAGTGGCTGCTTCTTGATACGGTGGAATGACAGCTCTCTGTGAGCGGAATGACGGCCCCAGAACAGAAGCCTGATGGTGGGTCCTGGGACAGGAGTGGCAGCTTCTGGATGACATGGATGGACAGCCCTCTCTGCCTGTAACTTAGGCCCCAGAACCCTGATTGTGGGAACTGGGACTGGAGTGGCTGGCTGTTTCTTGATGCCGTGGAATGACAGATCTCCGTGAGCAGAATGACGGCCCCGGAACCCTGACTGTGGGTCCTGGTACTAGAGTGGCAGCCTCTAGATGACGTGGATGGACAGCCCTCCCTGCCTGTAACATTGGCCCAGGAACCCTGAGGGTGGATTCTTGGGGCTGGAGTGGCTGGCAGCAGCAGCGGACATTTGAGTGCCCAGTTACAGAACCCGTAGCACAGAATAGTCTGCATTGGCAGCAGCGGCAGGCATTGGATTGCCCGGTAGCAGAACCCATGGCACAGCAGAGGCAGATTTGGCAGCAACAGCAGACGTTGAATGGCCAGGGCACAGAACCCATGGAACAGCAGAGACGGCAGCAGCAGAATTTGCCTGTGCGCAGCACCCATGGAACCAGGATGGTAGGATTTGCCAGAGAAGAGCTCCCATACATCAGCAGATGGCAGCAGCAGAATTGTGTGGGCACATTTGGATTTGCCAGGGCAGAGCATCCATGGACCAGCAGACAGCAGCAGTGGGATTACCAGGCAAGTGGGGTACGTCACCTAGGGTTGCCAGGGCAGGCAAACAGGCACCTTGGCATGAGAGGCAGGCAGGCTGGAGCAGGACTTATTTTTATTTATTTATTTTTATTTATTTCATTAAATTTATTAGCCGCCTCCTCATGCCTACGGCATCTTGGGGTGGCTTACAGCATTATAAAAACCCAATAACAGCAATAAAAACCAACAACAATAATAAACCAAAAACACAAAAATATATAAAAACAGCACTAAAACCAACCTCCCTACCCCATCCTCCCCCCTCCCCTCCAAATGTCTGGTCAAACAACCAAGTCTTGTACACACATCGAAAGGCCAACAGGCCCGGGGCCAGGCGAGCCTCCTCCAGGAGGGAATTCCACAAATGCAGCCCGGCCACCGAGAACACACACTCTATCGTGGCCCCCCGCTTTACACAGGGGACCTCCAGAAAGGTGCCCCCGGTGGACCGAAGGGATCGTTCTGAGGCACAGAGGGCGAGGCGGTCCCCGAGATATGAGGGGCCCAGACCATGCAGGGCTTTATAGATCAATACTAACACCTTGAATCTGGCTGGGTACGCTATAGGCAGCCAGTGCAGAGCGTGGAGCACTGGTATTATGTGCTCATGCCGCCCTGTCCCCGTAAGGAGATGGGTCACCGCATTCTGCAGTAGCTGCAGCCTCTGAACCAGAAACAAGGGAAACCCCACAAAGAGCGTATTGCAGTAGTCTAGATTCGAGGTGATGAAGGCATGGATGAGAGTGGCCAGATTTGACCCGGAGATGTTAGGCCGAAGCCTCCGTACCAGATACAGCTGGTGAAAGGCGACTTTAGCCACTGCCTCCACTTGCCGATCCAGACAGAGGCCCGAATCCAAAACCACCCCCAGACTCCGAACCTGAAGAGCAACAGGTGGGCGAACCCCCCGCCCCCATCGGAGGGGCCAGCTCCTCTCCCGCCCTTCCCACCACCATCAAATCCATCTTATCAGGATTGAGCTTCAGTCTACTCTGCCGCATCCAATCAGCCACGGATTTTTGGCCAATTATAGTCTAATCCTACTGCAGGAAACCTGGTCTGTTGAAGATTTTTCTTGTAGGGGGTTTACAGTATTTTGTTTAAATGCTTCCCTTCCGATTCATCCAGGTAGATCTAGCGGCGGTTTGACTCTTTTAGTCCCAATAGCTATGGGAGTTCAGGTTAAGTTATATGAGTCGATAGCTGCCTATTTTGCCTTATATTACTGCTTATTTCCTTCTGGACTCGAGGTGCTATTAGGGAATGTTTATTTGCCTTCCCCCTCTTCTCCGTTCTTTATATCAGATTTTTGGAGTAGAATCAGTGGGATATTGGCCAGGGGCCGTGATTTATATCCTGGGGTCTGGCTGATAATCGGGGGTGATTTCAACATCAGGTTGGGGATTTTATCTCCCGACCAGGTCCCGATAAGGTTAGAAGAGTTTGAACCCCCGGGGAGTAACCGTGCCTCTAGGGATATGGTAGTTAGTTCTGGGGCCAACCGATTGAGGGGCTTTAGTGAGGATTGGGGACTACTGGTGATGAACGGTTGTTCTAGGGGTGACCCTGAGGGGGACTTTACCTATCACTCCCCCCATGGGTCTAGCGTTATAGATTATTTTTTGGTGTCTGAACCCCTTTTCCCTTGCATTTTGGACTTTTTAGTAATCCCAAGGACTGAATCTAACCACCTGCCAATTGAATTATCTCTTATGGACCTCCAGGGGACTCAAAGTGGGGGGTGGGGGGAGGGGGAAGAGGATAGGGGTTTAGTTCGAGTCAAGTGGTCAGAGGATCTCAGATTGGCTTTTGAGGACCTTATCTCCAAGGAGGAGGTGGGGTTGCTTTTGACTAGGATTATGGACAACAGGGTTATTTGGATGCATTTGAGGACCTGATGGCCCTTTTGCTCCCTTTGATGGTTACAAGGAGAAGGTTGGGCTCCCGCAGACCAAGGCATTCATGCTGGTTTGACCAGGAATGCCGTGATATGCAAGCAAAATTGAGACAGTTGGTGCGTAGATTGAAGAGGGATGCTGCCTGGTCTGTTAGGTCGGCCTTACAGGCTCTGAGGAGAGAATATAGGTCCTTGATATCATCTAAGAGATTGGACGTGCAATGGAAGGGCTGGGCGGACCTACAGAGGGCCGCTCTTCGGAATGACAACAGGGCCTTCTGGGATTTCATCCGCCCAAGCAGAGCGGGCCGGCTAGAGGTTAGGATTTCTTTGGCAGTATGGGAGGATTTTTACTCAAGTATATTTTCTGGTCCTTCAGAGGGGATGGTCTGCTTATACCCTAGTGATACCTTTCCAGCTTGGCCCCCAGTATCTAGGGATGAGGTGATTGAATTTATTTCCAAATTACATGTAGGGAAGGCCCCGGGGGAGGACTTTATCCCCCCTGAACTGTTAAAATGCCATCCGGAATGGTGGGCTGACTTATTGGCCCCTCTTTTTTCGGCCATTAATGAGGACGGGGAACTGCCGAGGGCCTGGCTCAGTGGAATTGTGGTCCCGATTTTCAAAAAAGGGTACCCTTCCCTTCCGGGAAATTATCATCCCATCTGTCTCCTTAGTGTGGTGGGGAAACTCTACACCAAATTTTTGTTGGAGAAATTTCAGGTTTGGCTGAGGGAGACCGCTCATCTGGAACCCGAGCAAGTGGGTTTCCAAGGTGGGAAATCCATGGTGGATCAGATAGTTACTCTCTCCACCTTGGCAGACAGGTATGTAGCTCGTCAGGGGAAATTTTTCCTGGGGTTCATAGATGTGAGCATGGCATTTGACTCTGTTAATAAAGAAAGATTGTGGACCAAATTAAGAACCACCTCTATGGATCCACGTCTAATTTTTCTCTTGGTAAAGGTCCATTCCAATAATATGATCAGAGTTTGCTCCACCCCAGCCCATGTCCTAACCAAGCTGATTCCAGTCCAACGGGGGGTTAGGCAGGGTTGTTTATTGGCCCCAGTACTTTTTAATTTGTTCCTTAACGATATGATACCTTTTCTGAAGGAAATTGATACACAGGTCCCCAGGATCGGCAACAGGAGGGTTCCGGCACTCCTGTACGCCGATGACACGGTCCTATTATCCCAGTCCTTGATCAGACTGAGGAGGGCATTACAACATTTTGGGGACTATTGTGTAAGGTAATATCTCCGAATAAATTATAATAAGTCCAAGGTCATGGTAAAGGGGCATCAGGGGGCCTGTAAGAGCCACCAATGGAGGATAGGTTCAAATGTCTTAGAGCAAGTAAAAGTCTACAGGTACTTGGGGGTAATCTTTGCTTCCTCACTGAGTTGGGCACCCCACATGGAGGCTGTTAGATACCAGGCACGAAAATCTACGGCCGCCATCCTCGGTTATTTTCATCATCGGGGGGGAGTTTGGCGTTGCCGGCTTTACGCCTTTTTAGGGCTAGGGTTGTCCCACAATGCCTATAGGCCTTCCTGGCCTGGGGGTGGCCTTCATTGCTGAGTTGGAAGTTATTCAGAACCATCTGCTGAGAGTGATCCTGAGACTTCGTAGGGGACTGCCCCAGGTCCTTTTATGGCTGGAAACCTTTAGCTCAACCCTGGGGATGAGGACTAAATTACTGATCCTCAAATTTTGGGTTAGGATTTACCTTTTCCCGCCTAGGGACAACTCCTTGCTGGCCAAGTTGGTGGCCGAGTGATATTTAAGTTCTTGGACCGGCCAGGTGGAGATGATGCTGAACCATCTGGGTTCCTCCTGTGAATCCTTGAGATATATGGGGTTGAAAGGTTCTCTGACTCTGATACGTAGATGGTTGGGGGATCAAGAACTACAGCAGGAGAGGTCTCTCTTGGCCTCCCAGAAAGTTGCACCTGACTACCCTTTAGCGGACCCATCTTGTTAGAGTTCTAGTTATTTATTCTCCTGGTTGGACCCGAATTGTAGATGGGTGTTTACATGATTCAGATGTAACTCCTTTCCCTCAGCCTTATTAGAGGGGCGCTATAGGGATACCCCGATGCAGGATAGATTATGTCAGTTATGCGAGCTGCAGGAACCTGATTCCTGTACCCACATTTACTTTCGCTGCACAGCTCTCGATAACACCAGAAGGGAGCTGTTGGGTCGCTATTATGAAGGTCAGCGAGATTTGGGCATGTTGCCCAAGTTTCTTCTAGACTGTAAGGACACGGAAATGGCCAGGGAGGTGGCCAAGTTCTGCCAGTTGTACCTGCGGATTAGAGCAGGGCGTCTGGGACCTACTGCCATTTGATCTGGGGTATTTCCTTGTCTGGCTGGTCCTGGTGATGGGAGAATGTCTAATCTCCAAGAGGAATGGTAGTCCCAAATTAGGGTACTATTTAGTTAGTGGTGGCTATGCCTATACCCAAGATTTTCTCGCTCCAGGCTGAGGTAACCTTTGGGTCCCTAGATCTGGCTCATATCCACTTGCTTTCTAACTGACTATCAGCTAGCAAGGGTTAAGACCCGTTAGCCTAAGCCCCGGGAAAAGCTTGGTTTGGGTTTATGCTCTGGTATACTGGGAGTGAGTCCCCCTCTCCCATGTTCTCTGCTATATTCAACAAAGCTATCGTTATTGCTGCAGTGTCCTAGCACTCGTTGGTCGGCAGTGCTTGTCTGCTGCTGGGCTATTTTGTTCATATGTGGATTGTTCCACCAATGACTATTTGTTAATATACGTTACCTAGCTGAAGGTGTTTTTATTATTATTTTTATATACTGGTTTGCTTCTGATATTGCTCTGCAATTTGTATTCTGCATTTTTATTTTGTATCTTGTTGCTGTTAATTACTGATTTATTATATTGTTATAGCCATGTGCTAACAATAAACAAACATTAGCACAGCAAGGCAGATCTGCAGATTTTATGCTAGTATGTCACCTGTATGTTAAACTCTGTATTTGTCTTTTTTGTCATTTTATTTGTTGTTGTATGTTTGACAATGACCTATGGTCACGTCATAATAAACTTGATTTTATTTGATTTGATTTGATTTGAATCCGCCACGGCCTACAAACATTGGGAAAGTAACAAGAGAGCAGGACCTGGGTCAGTTGAAAATGAGAGGTACAGCTGAGTATAATCAGCATATTGGTGACATTGCACCTCTAACCCTCTCACGATCTCCCACAGGGGCTGCATATACACATTAAATAATAGTGGAGACAGAATAGAACCCTGAAGAATGCCGCAGGTCAGGGTCTGGGGGCTAGATGTTTCAGCCCCCAGCACTACCTGCTGGCGTCTACCTGAGAGGAATGTGCGGAACCATCCAAGGACCGTCCTGCCCAGACCCCTCCAGGTCTTGCAGCCGTCTCAACATCAACCCATGGTCCACGGTATCAAAAGCGGCCGAGAGATCTAGCAGGATCAAAAAGGTTGAACATCCTGCATTCATCTCCCGGCAGAGATCATCCACCAAGGCCACCAATGCTGTCTCAGTACCGTAGCCGGGGCGGAACCCAGATTGAAAACGGTCAAGGAAACCAATGCTATCGAAATGTGCCTGGAGCTGCAGTGCCACTGCCCGTTCAATATCCTTCTCTAAAAAGGGGAGATTAGAGACAGGTTGGTAGCTGGCGAGTGCGTCCACATCAAAAGATGGCTTCTTCAGCAAGGAGTACACCACAGCCTCCTTGAGACTGGGTGACAATCTCCCCTGCCGAAGGGATGCGTTCACTACCCTCGCCAGTATCGTCCCCAAAGTCTCCCTGGAGACTTTCACGAACCAGGACGGGCATGGATCTAATTCACAACTAGTGGCTCTAATAGACCCCAGGACATTCATCGCATCAGCTGGCATCACTTTCTGAAACTCATCCCAGAAAGATCGATCAGATCATGCCCCTCACCTACCACTTCCAATCCAGTGTCAAAATTACTATGGATCTGAGCGATCTTGTCTGCGAAGTAGGTGACAAACTCCTCACAGGAGTGGGCAGACAGGCACCGTGGCATGAGCAGCAGAAGACAGGATGAGGCAGGCTTTGATCATGGCACACAGGGCAGACCAATATGCATCTTGGCATAAGCGGCAATGGCAGGCTGAAGCAGGCTTTGAGCTTGGCAACCTGGAAGGGAAGACAGGCAGTGTGGCATGAGAGGCAGTAGGGAAGGCAGGCTGGGACCTTGGCAGGACATTCATATAGACTGGCAAAGACTGTGGAACGCATGAGAGAGAGAGATCCAGTCTGATAGGCGGGCCGAGATCATCTAGCCAGAGGCCGGCTGGCAGGCTTACACTTTCCCAATGCCACCCTGCATCATGAGGACAGTCAGATAGGCTGGCCGAGGCCGTCTAATCAGAGAGAGAGAGGCAGGGTGGGCGCTGGGCATTGGGAGGGAGGGACAGCACCTCAACACAGCATCAACAGCCCAGATTGAGGAGGAGCCCTGTCCCCAAACTGCCCCTGGCATGCACCATTAATCCATGTCCAGAGCCAGCTCGGGGAATCCCAGCACTGGAATGTTGACCTTTATAAAAAGCAACTGCTCCACCAACTTGGCCCCCAGTGTCAGGTGAGCAAATGTCCCCCGCCATGGAGAACACCCGCTCGCTGGGTACACTGGTTGGTGGGCAGAACAAGAGACCCTTGGCACGTTGGACAGGGCTGGCCACACGTTGGCCTTGCTGGCCCAGTAGGCCAAGGGATCGCTGCTGGGTTCTATGCATGGATTGTCCTCTAAATAGGTCTCCACTGCTGCTGAGGTGCCATCGTACTTCCTCAGGTAACTCTGCTTGGGCACCACCTCTACCATTGCCCTCAGCCATGCTGCTTGCCCTGCTGTGTAAGAGCCCATGCTCCCCAGAGTGCCCTGCACATAGGAGCTGCTTCTGATGACAATAGGGGTGTTGCTGATGCTCAACCTGCTACTCATACTGCTACCGCTAGGGCTGGGTGCACAGATACACCCCACCGGCTGAAAGGGGTGGCTGCTCCCACTCCCCTCATCCCCAGGTGCATCATCCTGCTGCTGCTGCTGCTGCTGCTGCTGCTGCCACGCACTCTCCAGAGCCCGCTTTGCCTGCTGGACCTTCTCCACTAGCTCACCCTTCCAGTGTCCATAGAGTCCTGTCTGGCATGCCACGCTGCCCTTGACCCTGGTGTCCAGCATGGTTGCCAACACATATTCTGCCCTCTGCAGGAGCTTGTCAAACCATGCCTTCAGCCCTGCCTTCAGCTGCCGCACCAGGTCAACTGCCTCATCAGCCAGCTTCCTGCCCTGAGGGCCACAATCCTGCCCCTGGAGAATTTCTGCCAGCCTTCTGAGGAGACTCTGGACCAGAGGAGTCACCTGGCTGATGGTGGCCATGGAGGAGCTGATGGTCTCAGTCATGGCTCACACGGTCTGAGAACAAAGACCGTGTGAGCCAGGATCTCTCATTCCACCTCATTGTACCTGGGAGGTGCCCCGCTGTCCGTCACCAGTTGTACCTGATGCAAGGTGGCTTTCTGCTCAAGAAGCCGCTCGAGCATCAGGAACGTCGAATTCCACCGTGTGGAAACATCCTGTACCAGCTGGTGCACTGAGGAGCAATGCTCGGCCTGATTTGATGGGAGGAGGCCGCAGCCCTTCACGCTCTGGTTAAAGAAACTGGTCAGCTTCCTCCCCCACTTGATCAGGGAGCTGAGGGTGCCTGCCCCAATCCCCTTTTCCCCCAATCTCCGAGCGTCCTACACCACCAGGTGAAGGGTGTGTGCGGCGCAAGGGATGCTGGTGAAACCCCCCTCATGGACTTCCTTCAATATGTTGGCTGCGTTATCAGTCACCACACACCCCTTGGTGAAGGGCACACCAGGTGTGACCAACTCCCTCACCATGCCTCCCTCAGGGCTGTCGCGATATTCTGAAACGCGATATTCTGAAACGTACTTCCTCTGGAAGCACGGCCCACCTATACCCTGCTTTGGGACCCCTCCTGCCACTGCCAAATGCTGCCTCCGTTTTCTGTCACCAGTGTGCCATCACTGCCAGGTAAGCATGCTGTGCATTTCTGCTTGACCACAGGTTGGTGGTGAAGTGAACGGTGGCACCCCCATCCCCTGCAAGCTACTCCCTCACCCGCTCCTTTAAATCCCGGTACAAGGCTGGCACCGCCTGCTGACAGCTCACAACAAACAACACAGGGAGGAGTACAAAACTGAAATGAAAGTTAAATCAATCTAACGCTACTCTAAATAAATCAAAACACAGGGGAAGGGAATTGGGGATGGAATCTAGGGTGGGAGGAGGGAGGGATTCAATGGAGGGGAGGGAGAAAGAACATGGGGAGGAGCAAAAAATAAAAATAACACCTAAATCTACCTAATCTAATCTAAATAAATGAAACTATGGAGTTAAATTTGTGGGAATGGGTGAAATAGGAGGAGGATGGGAATAGATTGGGAGGAACACAAACTGCTGGGAGAGGGAGACTTCTGAAAACGCCTGCTGACAGGATCAGTGTCTAGCTCAGAAGGAATTAGAAAGGGGGAGGGCAATGATGTGTGACTGTGCCCACCTTACCAGTAGCACAATCCCCATTGGCTCTGTGCAGCCTAACCCTGTGCCAATCGTAGACTGCGAAGCCAGTTGTCTGAGGAAAAGAGTGATGGTGATTGGGCTAGTCCAAGCCTCTCCACCCCTGGTGCCAGGAAGTCTGCTCCTCAGCTGCCCACCCCCCCGTCCCTGGGCCTTCCAGTCCTGTTTTTCCCGCCCAAACGCTGCCAAACTCATCTGAATGCAGCCGAACTGTTCAGGGCTTCAAGCGTTTGATGCGGCTGTTCGGTTCGCCCTTCCAAATGAGCCAAGTTCGGGCTGAACACTGAACGTCCGAACCACGTTCGCACATCCCTACTAAAAACTAGAGGGTCAGTTGTCTTAGAGACTTGAAGGACACAGGACCTGTCTCCACTAAACCCTGCTTGGAGGGTGTTTCCCAAGGCAGAGCTTTTAGAGAGCTGCAGGAGGGATTTGTGCCTGGCCACCAGAGTTGGTTAGTCGTTAGAGGTGGGACCCCGGGCCCATTACCGGCTACCGGATTTACCGGTTACCGGTTCTCTAAAAACCGGATTCCCGGATTAAATCCGGTATACCGGTACCGGATTTATTTCATTGAGTTCAATGGGGCGCTGTGTCCCCATTGAAATCAATGAAATAAATTAATTCCTTCCCCCTCCCCCTCCCAGGCTG
>QEPC01004060.1:2146685-2171270 GCA_003113815.1 Sphenodon punctatus | reverse complement strand
CCCAGGCACCCAGTGTCGTAAGATCCCATTGCAGTTCTGCACAGTCTGCTCATGTTTTAACTACCTTGAATAACTTGGTGTCGTCTATAAATTTGATCACCTCACTCTTAACACCCCTTTCCAAATCATTAATTAATATATTAAACAGCACTGGTCCCAATACAGATCCCTGAGGCACACCACTTTTGACATCTCTCCATTGTGAAAACGGACCATTTAGTCCAACTCTTTGCTTTCTATCTTTTAACCAGTTTCTGATCCATAGTAAGACACGATCTCGTATCCCATGACTTTTTAATTTTCTCAAGAGTCTCTTGTGAGGGACCTTATCAAATGCTTTCTGGAAATCCAGGTACACTATATCTACTGGGTCTCCCTTGTCCACATGCTTATCTACAACCTCAAAGAATTCCAGCAGGTTAGTGAGGCATGACTTACCTTTACTAAATCCGTGTTGACTCTTCCCCAGTAAGTCATGTTTGTCAACATGCCCTGTAATTCTGTCCTTAATGATGGTTTCCACCATTTTGCCCAGCACAGATGTCGAGTTTACTGGTTTGTAGTTTCCCTGAGCGCCCCTTTTACTCCCTTGTCATCTAATGGCCCAACTGACTCCCTAGCAGGCTTCTTTCTTGCTTCTGATGTATTTGAAAAAGTTTTTGTCACTTGTTTTTGCCTCTTTAGCAACCCTCCCTTCAAAATCTCTCTTGGCCTGCCTTATTGTCCCCTATATTTATATAGGGGACAATACAGTGGCTTGCTTACACCGACGCACAGCTCACAGCCAGAATGTGCACACTTAGATGCACATGCGGTGCCCCAAGCACAGCACAGACACGCGGGGTGGGTCGCATAGGCCGGGGTTTCACTTTTTCTCCACGTGGCTGTCTGATCAGGTGCGTTCTCGCTGTGTGCCGCGCATCAGCATCAGCGTTGGCATAAGCAGGCTGCTGGATTGTCCCCATAGACTGTATAGAGAGAGTATCTCCCCTCTGGTATAGGTTTTGGATCCCAAGACCCGTGGGACCTAGATATGTTTTACGTTTCAACCAGCCCTGGCAGCGGAGAGCCTTTACGGCTCTGAGACTGCAAACTATGCATACAACAGTCCACCAGGGGCATTTCAAGGAGGCTGATTATGCGGATTGCCTGTGCATCGGTGCAGAAAGATGTGTGGAAGATTTATCTCACTAACTGTTGTTTTGCCCATTGTATACCCAGGCACACGCTACAATGTTGCAGTCAACGGGCATGTGTTTGACTGGCTCTATTAGGCAGAGGATAATATTTTTATTAAGTGATACAAGAGATGATGTGATGAATGCTGTTATATTGTTTACCATCACTGCAGCACGGGTGAGGGCCTGAAAGGAGAAGAAGCAAAATTAGGAAGACTCTGAGCCTATGTATACAGATATCTGGCAATCTATAGTTTGTGTCATTTTATGTGCTTTAATATATGTTTTATGCTCTCTGAGGATTCCTGCCAAGGCTGTTTTCATTATTAAAATTGCATTCATTTTCATTTTTTTTTTCATTTCGTTCATTTTGTTATTTTTGGTAATTTCCAGTAATTTTCAATATTATCATTATTTTTCATCAATTCCTGGTATTATCAGTATACTGGGAATTACCAGAAATTGCTGAAAATTACCAGAAAATACTGAAATATAACAAAAATGGCAAAGTTTTTGCTATTTTCGTTTTTGTTGTTACAATAAAAAATGAAATGCACACCTCTACTCGAAATTTTCTGAGAATGAGGATTGGTGAACAGTATCCTGCAAAGACTCAACCAGGTACTCTTCACCCTGTTTCAGGAACAGCAGAGCACACCGGGGTTGGAGGGAAGACAGCAGGTCCATTGGAGCTGTCTGTATGTGGGTGACCCTGATCTGCCCGCCTACAGTGGACTCAGGTCTGGAACTGGCTCCTCTGTCTTTGGCCATGCCTACTCATGCTCCATTCCTCCTTGCCCAAGTGGGCATTTCCTCCATCCTGTTCCAAGGAGATATAACATTTCCAACCCCTGTTCTGTATCTAAAGATTAAATTACCTTTTGGATTTCTATACCACCCTTTTCTTGAAGGATGCAAGGCATCTTACAATATATGAAACACCCCCAAATTAATTTCAGTGTATAAACTAAACTCCCATAGGTCCCGATAAAGTTCACACACACTCCCCCATGTCTCCACCACGAGAAACGCCCACCCACTCTTTCTCCATGCCTATATCTGGTTGCTCTCTCAAATAGGGGCAAGGCATAAATTCCACATTTTATCCATGCCTGGGACCCAACCTTCTTTCATGAGGTAGGACACAGCAGCACTCCTACCTCACATTCCACAAAACACTGCCCACTCCACTTTCCAACATCCCGTGGTCCATCCCTCCACCCCACAACCTGAAAAGCACACAATAGCTAAAACAATTATGTGCCCTAAATAATAGACAAACTGAAATGCCTCAATCTGTTCCAGAGCATCAGAATGTTCTACAGGGGAAATCTATGCCGATGGTTTTCAGTTCTCTCTATTCTTAATTTCT
The DNA here is from genome assembly GCA_003113815.1 of Sphenodon punctatus. Lineage (NCBI taxonomy): Eukaryota > Metazoa > Chordata > Lepidosauria > Sphenodontia > Sphenodontidae > Sphenodon > Sphenodon punctatus. The sequence goes on along the minus strand of QEPC01004060.1, from coordinate 2,168,720 downwards.
CTTTCTTTTTCCACAGGCGTAATTGCAGTTGTGATATTCATCCTTTTCTGCATTGTGGCCATCATGAGCAGATTCCTCTACCAGCACAAACAGACTCATCGAAGCAGCCAGACGAAGGAGAAGGAGTATCCTGAAAACCTTGACAGGTCCTTTAAAAATGACATTGACTTGCAGAACACTGTCATCGAATGCAAACGGGAATATTTTATTTGACGGACTCTGTGGTTTTGTGCTTCTTTGATTATTAATTTTTTTTACCCATTGGGTTTTTCGCAAGCTTTTGAATTTATTTATTTTTTTCCTTTTGAAAAGAAACACCTTGCACAAGAGAGACTGGCAGCAATCACAGTGCCTCGTTCTCTTCACAGTTGATGTCTCCAGCTCAAGTCACCTGCTAGCCTAAGTTCCACACGTGCGCATGGTTGCCTGTTTCGTTCTGGATTTCTAAAGCATTACATTGTTCTCCAGAGCCAATTTTGACCTCCGCTTGCATTGGACCTGAGCTATGTAAACTAGAGGTAAAGTGCGGTAACTAACTAAATCGTATCAAAACTGTCGGGGCAGGGTAGCAGGAAAGAACGAGACCAAAATATTTGACTTCTTTTAACGAGATAGAGGCTTAGCTGGTGTAAACAACCATAAATTCATTTACGTCAGTGGAGTTACACTAACTTTACAAGCTGAGGCTCTGGGATGAGATTAGGGCTGAAAATGTAATACTCTCCTGGTTCTGATTCCATCATAACTAGGGATTGAATTCAGTCAAAACAGAAATCAGAATGAACAGTTGGTCCAAACATTTGTTCTGATTTCTGATTGGACCAAAAGAAATAGGATGACTATTTGCACGTGCGTAAAATGTCCGTGGGCCATTTTGTGCATGTAGGATTCCACTCTGAATTCCAGCAAACAACTGTTCCGTTTTTGCAGAAATGTCTGCAAAAACAAAGTAGTTGTTCTGAACCACCCGTAGGTGAGATTGATCTAGCTTTCTATTTTGACCTCCCTCCCCAAACCTGCTTTCCTTTTACCTTAACTTTTAGGCTTATGAATGTTTTCTTTTTTCCTTTTTAAAAAAATGTAGGTTTCCCGATACCAACAGTGGACAAAAACCCCCAGCAACATTCCACTGTACCCGTCATCTCATGAGACTGCCTATTTAGAACCTATGTACTCTAGCATAATCCTAGGCAACGCATGGAAAATAGTAGCTTGACTCTTCCAGGGTTTTAGGAAGCTGCTAGGAATTAGGCGCTCAATAAACTTTTGACTCAATTAAAACCTTACCGATACAGCATATACCAGTTAAAGTTATGTAGGGGGTTGCCATGTACTGATGACAGACACTCCAAAGCTACTGTATTGGAGAGCAAGAAAAGGAGATGAAAGGGCTCCTACTGAGGTCTACATTCCAGTGATTCATACAAGAAAGGCCAACGCAAATTCGACAGAAGAAGGGATGGGAGTTCCTTTGTTTTAGTGATGACAAAGGGAGTGTTTCATTGGTAAAAGCAAACAATTAAAAAGCAGGTTGTGGGAGTCCAGACCAGCCCCAAATTCTCACCCCTTGCCTTGCAAGCATTCAAAGTGGCCAGTGTCAGAGCCAAAATCATTAACTCCACAGTAACTGATAACTGTTGGATGTAGTACCCTGGTCCTCACCGACATTGGGTCCGATCCTATACCCCACAGATCCCGAGTGCAACCCACACCACATGCACATCCGCACAACCCGCGCGCATGTTCCTTGGGAACGCATTATGCCATGCCGAATCCATGCGGGAACCACAAAGATTCCAAGTGGAGGGGCTTGGGATTGTGGCCCATGATTGGTTCCTGTTTATTATTAAACAGTTTAACCACATTACCATTTTGTACCATTTAGCATGTTACCAAATTGCTATTTTCTGTCCGTTCTGCAGTTAACAGCTGGTTCTGTTTGCTCATAATGCGTTTCCTATTCTGCCCCTGCCCCCCAGACCCTGGTATCAGGTTTAACTCAGTTTCTCATTGGATAACTTGGGGATTCAGCTTTGCTATTGGTCCAGAAGTAAAACAGAAATGACAGAACACAGAAAAACAGTAAGTTTGTTACACAGTAAATGGGCTATGCAGTAATGTTAAAGTGGTAGTAGTTTGGTAATCAGTTATATGTTGTGGAATTGGGTAGCCAATTAGATATCTGGAATTTTGGTTACAGAATTGACTCTCCATTATGGCTACCCCCAGTCCAGATAATCTGACCATCCCACCAGTCCCTGTTTTCACCCCTTTTTTGCCAGTTAGAATTTGTTCAGGATTGGATCAAGTTTGATGGGAGCCAGTGCCTGGCACTGCTGTTGCCAATCAGCTGTTTGGTGATGTCATCTGCCCCACGTCTATCAGAGGAGACACTGAGGCTGAGACAGATGCTTCTATATCCAGCCATGGGTGGTGTCTTACAGCAGTGGCATAGTGTGGAAAAGATTCCAGGGATGAGCACCGGCGCTGGAAAAAGTGCCAGGGCTGAACCCTTGCACAAATTGAGCCCTGGACAAATGTGACACACTTCTACCCTTAATGATCAACGTACATCAGAGGAGACTTGAAGAAAGTGTGTCTCTTAGTTCCACTTGTTTTTAAGGGAAAATCCTCAGGGAATATGCAAAAAGTTCTACACTTATAATTATCTTGTTTCCTCTTCACCAAGGGATTTCTGTTCAATCTTCTTGGAAATGCTGGCCAAGGCTCCCGTCGACTTATTCTTTCCAAATATGCATGGTGAAAAATCCCCCCTATCATGTGTACAGAATTGCAATGGGAAAGTTGTTGGTCCAGCATGAGTTCCTTGCAGTCTGCTGTCTGCTTATCTAGTGACGTGCATGTCTTTGCCTTGAGGAAGCATACAGTCTTAGGGGCCAATCCAATGCTCAATAGTGTTAATGGAAGTTTTTCTGTTGATGTTGGTGGCTACTGGATCAGGGCCCAGGGCCTCAGTCTTTTGAACTCTGTATGAACACAAAGACTCATGTTAGCGGATCTTGTTGCAGATCCAACATAGACAGCAGTGAAGATTCACAAAGCACCAGGCAGTTGGTCAAAGGCAACAATTGCATAGCACTTTTTTTAAAAAAGTGCATTAACAGCATTTCCACAGGAGGGTAGTTAAGCATTAATAGCAGACCCGGGTGTGTGTGGAGGGGGGAATCAGGGGGGCATTCAGAAGAATCCCCTGCCCATGAGACACATTCACACATATTGTCACTTTCCATCAGAAACTAGACGGACTCAACAGTTCTATGACAAATTGCTCTATGGACTCCAGGTTTCTACTAATTATTTTTGCTGTGCTTTTTACTCAAATCATCTCCTTTCAAATGATCTCACTAAGAGGCAAGCTATTCATTTGGAACATGTTTAATTTCCTTTAGGAAGAAGGGGAGGGGGGAGATCCCACATTTTGATTTGGCTGCAATTCTCCCCCCCACACACAGACACAAATTATTGTGTCATATTTTTCCCTAGTCAACACGGCAGTTATAAATCATCCCTCTGCTCTGATACATGTTCTTCTTCTTGAAATAAAAGTCACAGTAAAGTGTGGCAAGTCTAGCCCTGAGCAGATACAGTAATGGAATGAAAAGAGAGGGTTTGAGCAATAAAGCAGAATCCCCTTGTTATTTAAGTCACTAAGAATGTGAGGCCATTTTTCTGCTGATCTGATCTTGCAAAGATACTAAGCATTGTCATTTAGAAGCATAGCTGAAATGACTGGCCACAAAAATGGGTATATTTGTTGAAATTCCAGTACTCAAACGGACACAGTGTCATTGGAACCCTATTAGTGTCTGATGGGCTAATCAAGGGTGATTTCAGACGTTACGTGGTCAAAGGCCACCACAGTCAATCCCCTGTGCTGGCAGCGACCACATAACATCTGTTGGGGGAAACAAATGTTTCCCCCCAGTTGTTACCATGGCGGGGAATCACATTCGGAAGCGGCAGGGCCAGAGGTCGTTGTGCGGTGAATGTGATTACCCGCCGTGGTGACCCCCGCCGTCACGTCTGGACGGCGGCCACGGGTCAGAATCCCCACAGGGATTCCGGCCCGTGGTCATAGCGGGCGAGCGCTGCGGCGGCATTGGCCGCAGTGCCCGCCTGTCTCCCCCGAGGGCGGGCAGCGGGGAGTGTGGAGGGGGCAGGGCCGTGCGGCTACAGGTTGCACCGCCTGGCCCCACCCCCGCCCAGATTCCCCACCGGGATCCCCCAGCACGTCTGTTACGGCGTGACAGGGTCATCCTGGTGGGGAATTCAAATTTCATTTCATGACGGGGCGAATCCACCCCGTCACGTCTGAAATCACCCCAAGTTACCAATTTTCTTACTTTTTTCATTCTGATTTTCTAAATTCCTACCAATTTCTGATTTTCTAGCTCAATATTTGTTTTCCAAATTCCTGTAGAGATTTAGCATTTATGGTTCCCCATTACTCCATGCAGGGACCCGTGAGTGTGGGGCACTCACCTACCTCACACCCCTCTGCCGTCTAACCCACCCACCCCCATTCACCGGAAGTGCACAGCAGCACATGTGGAGTGACTTCCAAGGTGGGTCCACCTAAAAATGGCCAATGTGGAGCCCACCGTACAAGTGAACACAGGCTAATGTGCACCTGCCTGCATGTCCACGTCCCATCAACCAGGTTGCAGGCAGCGCCTCCACGCTTACAGGTCCACCAACACCATAGAGTATCCTCGAGCATCTGAGGAGCGACCACTTCCTGGTCCTGCCCTCTTCTCTCTGCTCTTGCTCTCACTGGCGCTGCTGGTCAGAGCTTCCCACAAGCACATGAAAGACAACACCCCAGGGGCTGCCCATTTATTAGGCCTGAAACACAAAACATGTGAGTGAGGACTGTGTGGAGGCTACACAGACCAAACCCGGACTGCAGCGGACTAACATCCCGTTAGTTAAAACCCTTAATTTTAAGCACACTAAAATTTGAAATTAAGCCAGAATTTTAAATGCTCACAAGCCTGAGAAGGGGCTACACCCTGGGCAATTTTGATCTGACGTTCATGTTAAATAAGCCTCCTATTCGTTACACAACAAGATGATGGAAAGGCAAGACGCTTGATTGCCAGACTATCATATCAGGAACGTGTCCAACAATACGTTTCTATGTATTGTATATATAGAGAGAGACATAAACGTCTCCACCTTTCCTCATATATTGAAAGCTCTGTCTATGCATTACACAAGTCGGCACACATTTCAGAGTCCTGCTGAAACGAGCTAACATGGAGAACTGTATCTTGTAACTGCAGGACATTATATTCTTGTAATACAAAATAGCTAAAAGCAGCAAATGACCTTTTTGAAATCAGAATATGAAGGATTAACATTAAGAGCTCTACACATAATTTACCTTTTTTATTATTGGTTTGACGGTCCTTTATTACGTGCAACTGCTCCCTCGATGTGTAATCTGCAGAACTGAGGCAGCCCAATTGGTCAAAAAACCATTTTAAAAACTGAAACTTCAGAATTACTTTCTCTTCTCAGTGTTCAAAAAGAATGCACGGTTCCTCCCCCCCACCATCCAGAATTTACCATCGTTCTTGTCAAAACAGTTTAACGCAAAAATATTTTCCCCCTGAGTGTGCAGCTTTGCCAAATGTTTGGAAATATCAGTAAAGAAAATATTCTACAAAATGATTTTAAAAACTATCACGGGGGGGGGAAAGAAACTTCGTAATACTGATAATTTGTTTGAAAATTTGATGAAAGTACAGCTGAATAGAGGTGTACACCAGGGGTCCATGTCATTTTTATTTTCCTTTTTTTATTTTCATTATTTAAATCTGTCATTTTCGTTTCATAAATATCAAATGTTCATTTTCGTTTTTGCTTTTGTTTTTGTTTTACATTGGTTTCAATGGAAAACACATTTTCAGCTGTAGTATTTTTGTTTTTCACTATATTTGGCTGAAACTGGGAATGTTTATACCTCCAATGGAAGGCATTATGTGTACCAAATTTCAAAAAGACTGGATAAAGGAATCCAATTTTAAAAGCAGTTGAATTAATTTATTTTGTAAAAATCTTCATATACATTCTTAGCTGTAAGTTCTTTGCCTCAAATTTAATGTAGATGAAACTTGGCAAAATTATACCCCTTCCTATATTTACTATCTCTGCCAACTTTCAGAATGATTGGATAAAGGGTCCTGGTGGTATAAGCAATTAACTTATACATGTATGCCTGGCTGTAACATCTATTTAGTCCAACCAGTGTACATGAAATTGGGCAGGAAGCTGTATCAAACTTTTACAATCATCTATGTCAAATATAAGAAATATGTGATAATGGGTCCTAATTGTATATGCCTGAACAGCATATAGAGATAATGAGCCTATGCCAGGGATTCTCTTACGTGTCACTGTGGTATAAGATCGGTTTGTGATGCCAATTGGCCAGCAGAAATGTTAATCAAATTTCCTCATTCTGTTCTGTGACCATCCCAACATCTCTCTCCCTCTTGTTACTGGGAAGTCAGAAGCATCTGTGTAGGAAAGAGCCAATAGAGATTATCTTATGTCCTCTCTCACAGTGCTGCAGGATGTGATTGTGATGATAATTGGCCAGTCTGGATGTGTACACTATGTACCCTGATTTCTGGGATACTATCCCCAAAGTACAAGTTATGTCCCTTCTATGCCTGCCTCAGGGCCACCCCGTATGCCAGTCTCAAAGCCACTACTGATTGGTCCTGTAAAGCCGGAAGCATGCAGTAATTGGCCAGTGAATGTGTCAGTCTTTTGGGTTGCTCCACATCCTCCAGCCTCTCTCCCCCTGCCATGCCAGGTGCCTGCCTCTGACTGGCACTGCATGTGCTGCTATTTATCTGAATAATGGTCTTTAAGGGGACAACTTCAATTGCTTATACAATTGGGTCCCTTTATCAAATTGTCCTGTAGTTTGACAGAGATGATAGGTAAGGTGAGTGATATATTCCTTCCAAATGTCCTGTAAACAGGATGTAATATAAAAATGTTACAGCTGGAGATATAGCTTAAAGTTAATGTCTTACACCATCAGGACCCTTTATCCAACCTTTCTAAAAATTGGCAGGAGTGTTAAACTTGCGGAGAGACATAATATTCCCAGTTTTATGCAATTTTGATGGAAGATAAAGCAGTTGTATCCATGAATGTTTATGGAGCTTTTATTAAAATTGCAGTGTTCAGTTGCTTTTAAAATCAGTTTCCTTTATCTAATCGTTTTGAACATTAGGACACCTATTGCCCTCCATTGGGGCTACACCCTCCCCAAGGTTCAACATAATTGAATAAAACAAAAATGTTATAGCTAGAAATACCATTTTCAGTTTTTTCCCTTTATTTAAAAAACAAAACGTCATTTTCATTTCTATTTTTGTTGTTATTTTTGTTGCTTTAATTATTGGAATAACAATAATGTAAACAACAAATGTTGTTACCGTTATTGTAATAAAGCTAATGACATGCACACCCTACAGCTAACACAGGTACCTCATTTGGTATCTGCAGGTGATGCCAACATTTTCAAGTACCGTCTCGGGTACTTAACAGGCTAACTAATCACCAATCAGGTACCTGGATACCTGAGGCATTGGTAATTTCTGGTACCATTTTTAAAAAAACATTTTTCTGGTTGATTGGTAAATTATGTCAGAAAATTTTTAAAAAAATCAGGAAGGAATCAAGAAGGAAAACAAACCAAAAAATGGTATTGGAAGTTGACATTGTGAGACCAGAAATTGACATTTCCGGACCTTATGGGATGTTGGGTGCTTGATTTGGATACCAATCCACTTGAATTGGATAACAATTGGATACCTACTTGGTAACGGATGTTTTCGATCCAATTTGAGTATTAGAAATTCACTGGGTATACCAATTTCTGCAGGTACATTCAAGTCTAGATGAGGGGCCATTGTTTTTTTTAATGAAGAATACTTGGCCATGACAATTTGTCGCCTCTTCAACTTAGCATTATATATTTAAATTTCTATCCCACTTATCCCACAGCAGGGCTAAAATAATATAAAAACATATATGTGCGCAATTCATTAAAAGAAAGGGCTAAAACAAACAATAAAAATGTACATTCGACTGAAATCAGTGACAAAAAAACCTCATTAACGTCACTAGGATGAGAGTCGGACATCAAAAACTCCTTGATCACCTGACTCTGTCCTCCATGCAGTCCTTTGCTTGATAAAGATGTCTTATTGGCTACCTCCTCCAGCAGGCTCTGTTAGGTCATCTAGCCATTCCACCCAATCCTTTAGGAAGGGATACCCTACTCAACTGGCTATGGTCACTTTACAGCATAATGAAAAGCAGAAGTAATGCCATCCAATTCAGACCCATTGAAACAAATTCTCTTCCCTCTCTGTCTTCCTTTTTAATTTGATGTTGTTGACTAATAAACCTAGGGGGATATGTAGCAAACGATTATGAATTTAGGAGCGGGTCTTGTGCAGAGTCGAACGATTCACGATGAATGATATTTTCATCGAAAAAAAGTCAATTTGCTGCTTCCCTCAATGATACAGTAACAGAATTATATAGAATCATAGAGTTGGAAGTGACCTCAGAGGTCATAGTCCAACCCCCCTGCTCAATGCAAGAAACCCACAGCCACAACATCGTTAACAGATGGCCATCCGGCCTCTGTTTTGAACATCTCCAGACTGCCCTAGGCAGTCTATACAGTAATTGAACAGGTTTTTTGACACTTTAGTTTCTTCCCATATTGGACGTCCTTCTGCAGGTCCTTTTGGTACTTTTTGGTGCGTTGGGTATGTGTGAGTATGTATGGTTCATTGTTGAAAGAAGAAGACAGGCCCAGTGCAGACAGACCAGATAAAGCAGATGTTTTCCCTCTCTGCTTCTGTGTGAAAAGAGAATGGCACAGAACAGGGAAAGCAGCACCATGACACAAAAATACCAAAAAGTCTCAGAAAGTACTGAAAATTCACATTCATTGACAGAATTGTCCAAAAGATTACAGAGACTGGGGCCGATCCCATGCCCTATGTATGCTGCTGTATGCACGCATGTGCACGTGTGCTGTGTGTCCTCCACGCGACGGTCCGCGGGGCATGGGTTTGGAATTGTGAAACATGCCATACTTTCAAAAATCTGAGCCAATGTTTAGCGACAATCCCCCCAAAATGGGAATTCCCATCGAGTTGGGAATGGTCAGAAAAGTCTTTCTATTGTTCCAATGGTTTCTGGATAAGTCCTAAGTGATCTCCACTCCAATTAAAGCTATTGACTTGGTTAATGAAATCTATAGGTCTTGTTGAGGAAAATAAGGAGTTACATGAAGGCATCCAAACTAATAACATCTATTTTTCCTAACGAGGAGGCAATGCTCAATATAAATCTATAGAATTATTGTATTTTGGGCTCCCACAGTGGCCATATCTCCAGTTTAGGTGCACCCATTGCTGTCAAATTCAGAATGTCCACTTGAATTTAGGACTAAGGTTCCCAAAATGTGGATCAAGACTAATGGTGCAACGAAGAGCCAGCTTTATATTTGCAAATATATTAATAATATCCAAATCCAGAGCAAATATTCACATATCCAATTACTTGATCTAGTTGCTTTTAGTTAATCATTTGGTTCTTTTTGGTGCCATTTAGTGCTATGGTGCATGCACAACAAACTGAATAACCAAATACCCTGAACCAGAATATCCAACGCAAATATCCAAACAGAGCAGGATGAATATCTGATTTTAGATCTGAATATTGATTTCACCTCTGGTTGGAATTTCAAGTGAGGTCACAGCATCTGAAATTGGTGTCATGATCCCAATTGATATCTGATATACTTTGTATATTTTTGCTGCTGTCTGGGATTTTGGGATGATATTTTAGTCTCAAAATTGGGTCACACAAGTACAAAGTTTAGGAGCCATTGCATTCAAACTTATGCCCTTCTAAGTAATTTGGATTAATTTAGCCGGGAGGATTAAAAGTTATGAAGGGGAGAAATAGGCACACACACAAGCAGACACAGATTGATTGCATAATAACAAATAACAGAAGCAATTTTATTTCTATACACCTTCCCTCCCCCTGCCCTGCCAAACTACATTCAGAGTACCCCACAACATGAAACAAAGCAATATAAAATCCATTTTAAAACAATTTAAAAGGAGAAGGTAAGGAGAAACAGCAGTTGATCCTAAAACAACCTAGAGAAGAACTAGGTCTTCAGGTGCTTTTTAAAGGTGAGGAGGGAGGAACTAAAACAAACATCAGGATAGAGTAAGTTCCATGTTGAGGCCTGATTACCTGCTGACGTAAGGCAAAATGGAGGGATAAGCCTTTTTTAATAGAAAAAAATGGATTGAAACCAGGGCTTGGACTAGATGACTTTTGGGTTCACTTCCAAGCCAAACATTCTATGAAAAACCAACTCCCATAGGCTTATGTGGGATTTCTATCCTCCAGACGTACAGCACTTCCCCTACATTTATACTAAATAGGATCCAGTTTCTCAGAGAAGACGCTGTGTGCAATATCATTCTTGAAGTGTTTGTGGAACCAACCAGCGTTAACGATTCTGACTCCTTAGGTTATCCTCATGCCGAGCATACAAAGAATGTGATATCTCCCACCATAGGGGTCAGGCTATTATGTTCTGTTTCTTTGTAAATCTTTCAACTTCGTTTATTCACCAAAGCTGAAATCATTTTGTTTGTTTTGTTTGTTTTAATTAAGTAGAGACTCGTGAGGGTTGTACAGTAGAGAGACTGTAGGTGCAATCTTCCACCATTTTAGTCAATGGGAGCTTTGCCATTGACTTCAGTGGTTGGGAAATGACACCCTTGGTTTCTATGGATGGGAATTTCGGTTTTGGATAGAACCAAAATAGTTTGAAAATGGCTGTTTTGGATTAATCTGAAATTTCAGATTTGTTTGGTTCTGACATTTTAATTCTTTTACATTGATTTTGTTTCAGTTTTTTGCATTGCACTGGTTTGGGGTTTTCTCATTGTAGATTGTTCCCATTGACTTCCTAAAAGTCTTCCTAATTGATCTTCCCAAAGGATCCGAAATGGAAAAATCTGAAACTAAAACGAGATCCAAAATTCATAAAGAACGGAAACGGAAAATCCAAAACCACAATTCCCCCTGTAGTCCCATCCCTATTGCTTCCACTAGAAATTCTATTTTACTGCAATATAAACAATTGTGCTCTCATAATAGCCCAACAAAATCAAGTAATACAATAGGAGCTGGATTTGGGGCCTGATCCTTATCCTGATCCAATCAATGGGAATTTGGTCGTTGATTTCACTGGGAAGTGGACTATGATTATGGAAGCCCTTCAAAATTTCCTTTATTTTATAGCTCTCCATTTTCTTGAAGGCAGCACCACACCTGCTGCCCATCTATGCCAACATTTATCTGAAGTAGCTCCATTGAAATAAATGGATTTATTCCAGATTTAAACCATTGAAACCAGGGCCTGATCCTAAATCCTGTGCATACTCAACCCATGTGCATCCCCTGTATGTGGAATGTGAGGTGCACTCAACTTGTGAGTACCCTACTGACCAGAAGTCAACCCATCTTGTGCCCTCATATCATTGACATTTAAAAATTAAGCACAGAATCAAAACACAGGGAAAATATTAGGAGAGTCCAGCTTGAATTTAACTTATTTTCAAATGCCTCTGGACCTGACCAGTTTGTCATCACCTTTATCCCCCTCAAAATTCTGTCCATAGATAAAAAGGATCATTCCTTTTGAACTAAGGGAAGAAATCTAATAAAATACCCTTGCTAAAGTTGAGCCTTTGTTGGATGCTGTTTGCAAGCTTTCCTGCAATTTTGAAGTGTTCCCCTTTCACAAAAACCAAGAGAGATACTTGAATACATTTCTTTCAAAGCTTGAGCTTGATTCACTTCCAACTGAACTCAGTCTGTAGAGTTTCCATTGACATTGGGATTTAGGTCAAGTTCTTTCCCCTTATTCCATTTTTACTTATTTTAATAACCATAAGGGCTTCAAAGATGCTATTTGTTGAGGTTTGGACTTTTTCTTCCAACCAATGACATGTTATTTGAGATCCTCCTGCTATATACATGGTATCCCTCTACATACTTGTCTTGGTGGTGGAAAATGACAGGAATCCATTTTGGTTATTGATTTTGAGTTATGCATATGAGAGTTTGACAATTTTGGTGTATCACTATGGATTGATTATTTGTGAGTTTTGCACTATATAATATTCTGAGGAAAAACAAAACAAGCAAACAAAAAAGAGCACACTTTCTGGTGAAGTATTGTAATCTATAAGAATGTTATTTGTCTTTTGTAATATTTGGAGTCTAAAAAACCCAACACAACTAAGCAAGGATTAAGGCAATAGTTTGTTTACTGGTTTTCTTGCCACATACTGTCCCGTTCAGAATACTTTCTGGAAGAAGGTGTGGCAGTTAAGAATGAGTGTAACAGTTTGCCAGAGAGTTAGTATGACAATTATTATTTTCAATGGCTCATCCATGAACAAGGCTCATGGGAAAGCATGGGTTCCTCCCAATCCTCAAATGGAATTAATTTAAAGCTGAAACAGGTACCTGAAAAATGGGGAAAACTTTACAAATCTATATTACCTGAACCAAAAATGGTGGTTGGTGTAATAACTGATAACCATTTGTGCGCCATCTGGTATCCGTTTAGGTTATTCCATTTTGACCTCCTCCGCCCCCTGTCGAATTTGGTTATTTCAGTAATTTGGTCACTTCTTTATTTCAATAATGCCATTTTGTCAAGGCTTGCCCTGTTGCACGTGCAGTTGCCCAAGCAGATACAACCAAAAAGACTAAAATATTTGAACCAGAAAACCAAAAAACTGGAACAGAATACTCCCCAAACCAGGTATGCGGGTTCCTATTTTGGGCTGAGGATAGGTTTAGGTAACTGAAAGGCTACCGGAAAATGCCGATAATACTCAGAAATAATAAATCCAGTACCCATTTCAGCATTAATGTTAACAGTATAGCTCAAGTGAAGCAGATAGAGCCAGGTTGACACATACCACCCAATAATCCCATTCTATGGTCCACACCCCAAGGAGGTTACTTACAGTCTAAGGAGACAATGAATCACAACGGGACATCTGGAGGTTGGCATTTGTTTAGCAGCCATTCATTTTCAAACAACACCCTTCCCCATAGCAAACCCACCCCTTGTTCTTTAATATGTGTTTGCCATGTCCCATAGCAATGCATTTGGGCTGCTTTGTTTCAGTACTGACCACATGATCCCTTCCTTGTTCTTTGCCACCTCATGCATCACAGAACATGGGAACAGATAAGAAGTTCACACAACACTCGTAATGTGAGTTTGTGCAGTTACCCACTCTACAGGAATGTTGTGTGAATGAGTCCTTAGAATTTATCTCCTATTCCCACCCACCCACCCCAATCCCCATTGGGGCAGTGACGACATTTTACAGAACAGCTATATAATAAGAAGTGCATGTTTTTCACACTCTCTTGATCAGTGCCATTTTGCTTCTGATTGCTTCCACTTTCCTAGGGAAATTATTGGAATATGCATACAACACTCCCTCTGCAAAGGAAATAATTTACTCACTTCTGCATGCCGACTATACAGACCCCACCCCTAACCGATAATGCTTTTTAACCAAGCATGTTTGTTAACAAGCTTGGTAAAAGCATGTTACCAAACATTAGCGTTAGTCCCACGCCTCTAACCGATAACGCTTTTACCATGACAAAGCATGTTTTTAAAACATGCTTTGTCATTGCTACTGATGCTAAACACATCTGCCTCCTTGTTAAAGTGACATATTAAATATAGAGATTCAGCCAACTGGTGACAGAGTGCTGAGTTTGCTCAGTCTGCAGACACCAACTACTCTTGGCAATCCCACGGAAACCAATGAGACTGATCAGGAGTGAGTGGTGTCATAATTGTACCCTCTGAAAACAGAGACAGGAAGAACAAGCAGATTTATTTAGCCAGCATCCAACCACAAGCGGTCTCCTCTGAGAATGTGGAAATTAAATATTTAGTTAGGTTCTTACATCTGAATAATATCAGAGACCAGGTTTGTGCAGATAGGAAAGGTAGGTGCTGGTTCATTTCTAGTTCTAATTCCAAGGAGGTCGGTGGGATTCTGCTACACATGATTGTGGTCCATGGTTTACACACTGTAAGTCACATGCAGCAAAGAGCTAAGATCTGAACCGAGTACCTGAAAAAATGAATATACCCATTGAGTTTCTGTTACTCAGATTGAACCAAAAATGTTGGGTTCCTTTTTGTTACCCAGACTGGTTTTCAATTAGGTCCCCGAAATATTGAAATGTTGAAATAATGATATATTGGTATAGCGAATAGCATTGTTGTCCCTGTCAACTTCCTGTCACTTCCTGTCACCGATTTTGGGATGAGGTGGGTGGACTGGGTATTATTTCAGTTTCTCAGGTAATTTCAGGTACTCAAATGGAAACATAAATTTCAGTTTTCTGAGTATTCAGGCACCAATTCCGATACCCCAAACAGTCCACAAAAATGCAGTTTGACCCAGAGGCACCCATTTCAGATCAAATTATTATATGGGTGTTACGTCTATGAACTCAAGATTTTTTTTAAAAAATTCATTCCTCAACCCCAAGTGTTGTCAGGCCAACAGTAGTTATGCACAATTCGTATGCGACATTCCCCATAATTCATAACATCCACAGAACTCAAGCATCGTTTAAGCTCCTGACACAAGCTAAAGTGGCACATGTGGTCTTCTAACAGGGTCAAGGCTGTTAGGGAAGGGTTCTAGAGGAAGGGGATTTATGGACCCAAGAAGGTTCTAGTACCAGGTTTCTCACACTTCCCTTGTGCCCCGGGGGCTGAACTCACAAGGAGAGGAAAACAACCCCTCAGGATCTTATATGGCCCAATAAACGTACCAGAGGTGAGACCAGATCATCATGGGGGGAGATGAAGGCGCCCTGAGCCAGCCCCCACACAACCACACCACCAGGCTCCCGATGCTACCACCGCAATATATACACAATGCTAGGGGTAGGGAGGAAGGGGCGGACTAGTGAGGCTGGCAAGGAAGAGTCCCAGGGAGGCTAAGGTAAGGGGAGACAAACACTATACCAGGTATGAGGAGAAGGAGGGGCCCAGACAGAGAGAGAAAGCAGTGAAAGGACACATGCCACACCCACTCCCAAGTATCCCCAACACCCATGAACTAACACAGCACACACACTCCTTTCACACACGCTGCCACTCGATGCCAAGCACACAACACCACACGATGAACATCACAATAATCCTCAGGATTCCAAGCAACAAGGGGGGCGGTGTCACAGCGAGCTGATCTCCTGCAATGCTGTGATCACCGCCCGTCCTTCTTAAATGTGTAGCTCTACCTCTCCTGCGTATGTATGCGTGCAGAGCGACGCAGATCCCCTATTGGCCCCGCCCCTCCTCCACAAGGCAGCATCTGGGGGGGCACCTTCAACACCCGCCACGGGGGGCGGCCCCTGTGCCCTCAAGTTGGGTGGAATCTTTCGGGGGAGCTTCTTTTCCCGATGCAGCAGCCACCGGCTGCCACCCCCACCACACTGCCGGCAACACCGGTAGTAGCGGATTCTAACAAAGGCTTGCCCAAGTCAATTAGAGACAATGGTGCTGATTCCAAGCCCCACCCAAGACCCATGCAAGATTGGTGCATTCACACATGCGATGCAGCCCCCATGTGAGTCCATTTCAGGGAAATTACGCCGCACAGAACCCACACAGAACCTACACAGATTCCGTGAAGATCCGGCATGCAGGGGGTTTGGGATCACGGCTAATGGGAGTCTTTCAGTTACTGGCTTTATAACAATCCCATCTTTGAGGAGTGATGATCTCCAACTTTGATCCATCACAGATTTTCCACCCTTGGGCCAGATGAAGCACTGCCATCTAGATGAAAGTTGGATGCGTGCATATTTGAGAAGGAACACAAATGGTCCTTCCTAGATAAGTGTAGAGGTGAAATGAATATTTGAAACAACTTGAAATGTGAACTATTCTAATTTAGAAATGCAAAGGGAATTCAGGGGTGGCACTGGGAACTCCATTATAAAATTTACACAATTTTTAAAAACTTTATTTGTTAGTTCAGTTCATTATTTGATACTTTGCTTACTTGATACTTCATTTCATAATTTGAAAATTTGTAATTTGATATTTCATTTGTTTGGTATTATTTGGCATATTTTTTTTTTTAAAAAAATGTTTTTGGAGCCAGTATATCCTAGTAGTTAAGGTGTTGAACTTGGACCTGGGATACCAGCGTTCAAATCTTATCTTAGAGATGAACTGACTGGGTGGCTTTGGGGAAGACACTAGCTCCCTGCCTTAGTTTCCCATCTATAAAATAGGAATAATAATAGTCTACCTTGCATGAATGCGGTGAGGAACTATACAAGGTTTGTAAAGCATTTTGAATGCTAAAAATGTTATAAAAATGATAAGCCATAATAAAAAGGCATGATGGGACTATCTGTGGGACATAATTAGGGGTGTACCGAAGGCTCATAATTCAATTTCATTTTTGTTTTCATTTCCAAAAATGTAGTCATTTTGGAGGGTTTTCATAAAAGACTCTAACATCTTCATTTATTTATATAGGCAGGGACCGCATCTAATTCTATGTTCTGTACAGCACCAGGTCATATGACTGGCGCTATATAAATGTCTAATAATAATAATAATAATANCCAGGTTTGTGCAGATAGGAAAGGTAGGTGCTGGTTCATTTCTAGTTCTAATTCCAAGGAGGTCGGTGGGATTCTGCTACACATGATTGTGGTCCATGGTTTACACACTGTAAGTCACATGCAGCAAAGAGCTAAGATCTGAACCGAGTACCTGAAAAAATGAATATACCCATTGAGTTTCTGTTACTCAGATTGAACCAAAAATGTTGGGTTCCTTTTTGTTACCCAGACTGGTTTTCAATTAGGTCCCCGAAATATTGAAATGTTGAAATAATGATATATTGGTATAACGAATAGCATTGTTGTCCCTGTCACTTCCTGTCACTTCCTGTCACCGATTTTGGGATGAGGTGGGTGGACTGGGTATTATTTCAGTTTCTCAGGTAATTTCAGGTACTCAAATGGAAACGTAAATTTCAGTTTTCTGAGTATTCATGCACCAATTCCGATACCCCAAACAGTCCACAAAAATGCAGTTTGACCCAGAGGCACCCATTTCAGATCAAATTATTATATGGGTGTTACGTCTATGAACTCAAGATTTTTTTTAAAAAATTCATTCCTCAACCCCAAGTGTTGTCAGGCCAACAGTAGTTATGCACAATTCGTATGCGACATTCCCCATAATTCATAACATCCACAGAACTCAAGCATCGTTTAAGCCCCTGACACAAGCTAAAGTGGCACATGTGGTCTTCTAACAGGGTCAAGGCTGTTAGGGAGGGGTTCTAGAGGAAGGGGATTTATGGACCCAAGAAGGTTCTAGTACCAGGTTTCTCACACTTCCCTTGTGCCCCGGGGGCTGAACTCACAAGGAGAGGAAAACAACCCCTCAGGATCTTATATGGCTCAATAAACCTACCAGAGGTGAGACCAGATCATCATGGGGGGAGATGAAGGTGCCCTGAGCCAGCCCCTGCACAACCACACCACCAGGCTCCCGATGCTACCACCGCAATATATACACAATGCTCGGGGTAGGGGGGAAGGTGCGGACTAGTGAGGCTGGCAAGGAAGAGTCCCAGGGAGGCTAAGGTAAGGGGAGACAAACACTATACCAGGTATGAGGAGAAGGAGGGGCCCAGACAAAGAGAGAAAGCAGTGAAAGGACACATGCCACGCCCACTCCCACGTATCCCCAACACCCACGAACTAACACAACACACACTCTCCTTTCACGCACGCTGCCACTCGATGCCAAGCACACAACACCACACGATGAACATCACAATAATCCTCAGGATTCCAAGCAACAAGGGGGGCGGTGTCACAGCGAGCTGATCTCCGGCAATGCTGTGATCACCGCCCGTCCTTCTTAAATGTGTAGCTCTGCCTCTCCTGCGCATGTATGCGTGCAGAGCGACGCAGATCCCCTATTGGCCCCGCCCCTCCTCCGCAAAGCAGCATCTGGGGGGCCACCTTCAACACCCGCCACGGGGGGCGGGCCCTGTGCCCTCAAGTCGGGTGGAATCTTTCGGGGGAGCTTCTTTTCCCGATGCAGCAGCCACCGGCTGCCACCCCCACCACACTGCCGGCAACACCGGTAGTAGCGGATTCTAACAAAGGCTTGCCCAAGTCAATTAGAGACAATGGTGCTGATTCCAAGCCCCACCCAAGACCCATGCAAGACTGGTGCATTCACACATGCGATGCAGCCCCCATGTGAGTCCATTTCAGGGAAATTACGCCGCACAAAACCCACACAGAACCTGCACAGATTCCGTGAAGATCCGGCATGCAGGGGGTTTGGGATCACGGCTAATGGGAGTCTTTCAGTGACTTTTTTATAACAATCCCATCTTTGAGGAGTGATGATCTCCAACTTTGATCCATCACAGATTTTCCACCCTTGGGCCAGATGAAGCACTGCCATCTAGATGAAAGTTGGATGCGTGCATATTTGAGAAGGAACACAAATGGTCCTTCCTAGATAAGTGTAGAGGTGAAATGAATATTTGAAACAACTTGAAATGTGAACTATTCTAATTTAGAAATGCAAAGGGAATTCAGGGGTGGAACTGGGAACTCCATTATAAAATTTACACAATTTTTAAAAACTTTATTTGTTAGTTCAGTTCATTATTTGATACTTTGCTTACTTGATACTTCATTTCATAATTTGAAAATTTGTAATTTGATATTTCATTTGTTTGGTATTATTTGGCATATTTTTTTTTTAAAAAAAAAGTTTTTGGAGCCAGTATATCCTAGTAGTTAAGGTGTTGAACTTGGACCTGGGATACCAGAGTTCAAATCTTATCTTAGAGATGAACTGACTGGGTGGCTTTGGGGAAGACACTAGCTCCCTGCCTTAGTTTCCCATCTATAAAATAGGAATAATAATAGTCTACCTTGCATGAATGCGGTGAGGAACTATACAAGGTTTGTAAAGCATTTTGAATGCTAAAAATGTTATAAAAATGATAAGCCATAATAAAAAGGCATGATGGGACTATCTGTGGGACATAATTAGGGGTGTACCGAAGGCTCATAATTCAATTTCATTTTTGTTTTCATTTCCAAAAATGTAGTCATTTTGGAGGGTTTTCATAAAAGACTCTAACATCTTCATTTATTTATATAGGCAGGGACCGCATCTAATTCTATGTTCTGTACAGCACCAGGTCATATGACTGGCGCTATATAAATGTCTAATAATAATAATAATAATATTATTTTATTTTATTTTTATTAAAAAAAAAAAAAGCACTGCACATGCACAGAACACAGCCCTGGTGGACATTTTGCACATAACTTTTTTTGGAGAAAAAAAATTAAAAATTATTTTTTTTATAAAATAAAAATAAAAATGAAAAATAATGAAATCAAAGGAAAGTCATTTGGTTATTCATTCATTTTTGTTACCATTGTTACGAAAACAAATGGAACTCCATTCCTTTTTGGAATTACTTAAACAATATGAAATTACACACCCGTAGACATAAATGCAGAAGAAAGGAATTGATTAATGTTGCCCCAAATAATAAAGTGGACAAAGTAAAGAAATGACTGATTTGATGAAATACCAACTAACAAATGAGATGACGTATCAGACAACTAACGTTAAAGCCAATGAAATTATGAATGAAATCCTTCATCCATGAAAGTCTGTGGCCAACCTCCCATTGGGACTGATCCCAAGCCCCATGGGGATTGGGATCTGCCCCTGTTCCCCACTGACTGTAATGGTGGAATCCTTTAAATAACAAGATTACAAATTAGAGGTGAAACAAGTACCTGACTTAGTATCCATTTAAGGTGCCATATTAGCTACCTGAGTACCAATCATGTGACCAATTACTAGGGGTGGGACACCGGGGAGAATACTGGATTCCAGATGTGCCGGTATCGGATCTCCCTGGTACCGGATTTACCGGTATGGGCATACCGGATTTTTAACATTGGCCGCGGTACTGGATTTTTTTACATTGCAGCTATTGACTTCAATGGTCGCAATGTTAAAAATTCAGTATGCCGGTATAGGTAAATATCGGATTTATCGGATTAAGCCGATACACCCAAATACGGGTAATATTGGATCTCTGGAAAACCGGAATTTCCACCCCTACCAATTACCCCCCCTCCAATTGTATTTTTTTTTTATCATAACTGATTTACTGGTTATAAATCAGTAAATTGGGATGGAAACTAAAAAAAAAACAGGATAGGGATTAGATATTTTGGGACTGGAAGCAGGTCTTCTGGGACCAGAAGTAGGTATTTCAGGATGAAAATTGGAAAATCAGGATATCACATACCTGGATTGAGCATTAATCGGGTACCGATTTTTTATCATGTTTCCCTTTTCCATGCGTCTCTCTGAGGAGTGGTTCCCAATGTCCAGATGAGTACCTCAAAAATTTGTCAATTTGGGGAATTTAGCTCGCTTTCCAATCCGGGCACACGAGTACTAGGTATCATTGGTCTGGAGAGGTGATGCACTGTGACTCCTTGAACCACCCCAGAGAAACGAGATATATAAAGTTTCAGTACAGAAAAACATTATTTATTCAAGGGGACCAGGGGTACAGGGATCATAAAAAGAGATCAAGTCATAGACGCACACGCACACACAGTGTCTGAATCAACGATTATGAGGTTAAAACAGTGGCGGAATTAAATGCAGTTTGACTACAGTGACCTTAGATGGAGCACCGGATGTCTGGAGGGGGCCAGAGGGAGGCGGTTTCTGCCGATGTCAGGGGCGGAGGAGGGAGGTGAGGTGAGGGAGCATGGGCAGACAGACAGATCAGCAAGTGGGGTGAACAGTGAAGACCGGGGGATGCAAATGCACGCTCCCTGCCAGCAGTTGGAATTCTGGCAAGACAGAATCCTGGCGTTGGGACAGAGAGGAGAGAGATGGAAAGGGATTGAAGGGTGGGGAAGCTGTTAGCGAGGCTAGTAGGGACAGAGGGGAAAACCAAGGCGATGAAAGCCATGGTGCTCACTGTGATCAGTAAGGACACCAGGATGAGAGACAAGCAAAGGGAGAGCTCTGAGAGAGGCACTGTCAAAATGCACCAACAAAAAAACCCACATGTCAGCCCTAATTGAAATACCCAGGGCTTGTGTGTTGTCCCACAGTTGCAGTGCAACAGCGTTCCTGGCAAGAAAGCACCAGTGGGACAAATCAAGAGGGTCCCGCTGGTCTGGCCACAATGTTATCAAAAATAGATTAAAAGAAGAGAGGATGTAGGAAGAATCCCCAGGGAAGGGCGAGGGTTCCTTCTCCAAGGGAATAGAGAAGTTTAAGCATGGCGAGTGGGGTGGTTGGAGCGACCTAGTAGCCAAAGGCAGGAGAAAAGCTAGAGAGAAAACAGGAGAGAAAGCTAGAGAGAGGGTTACCTTTCCTGGCCCGTTGTGGAGGGAACAGGGGCACCCCAGAGATCCAGCTGGGGCAGGGGGTGTTCAAGGGCAGAAGCAGGACAGGCAGACCCAAGGAGGGGCGCCTGACTGGGAGCAGACAGCGTCACACAGGGTGTCTGTGTAACCCACTCCAGAAACAGGACTCTCTAAACACTGGGTATTTTCAGACGTTACGAGATCACAGTGAACCACGGTGAATACCCACCTGTGGTCAATGTGTCTCGAACGTCTGTTTGGCAGCCGCAAGATGTTCGCCACGCTCAATCGGCACATGGGGTCAATTTGAACCATGCTTCCCAGGCTAGCGGGGGGAATGTCCCGGGAAGTGTGGTCAAAGAGATCCCCAGCGGGGACCAAAAAAAAGTA
>QEPC01004060.1:2105425-2137623 GCA_003113815.1 Sphenodon punctatus | reverse complement strand
AACTGTTCGGCCATTTCGCCGTTCGGTTTTCGGTTTGTTCGGTATGTTCAGGTTCAGGTTCGGGTTCAGGTTCGGGTTCGGTTGTCCGAACAGGCCGAGTTCGGGCTGAACTCCGAACTGCCGAACCGCGTTCTCCCATCCCTACTGCATTGGCTGCCGATAGTCTTCTGGGCCCAATTCAAAGTTTTGGTGTTGACCTTTAAAGATATAAACGGCCTGGGTCCAACCTATCTTCAGGACCGCCTCACCCACTGGATTCTGAATCGGTCCTTGTGGTTGGCCGGGGGTGCCCTCTTTGAGGTCCCCCAGGTTTCTCAGGTGTCGATCTTGCAGAGGGTGTTCTCTGTGGCCACGCTGTGGCTGTGGAACTCCGTCCCGCCAGAGTCCACCTGACCACTGACCTCCCCTCTTTCCGTAGACAATTTAAGACCTGGCTTTTCTGCAGTGCCTTTCACGCGGGAGATGGGCTGGGTGGGTTGGGTTAGGGTGGGGTAGGGGGTAATTTGTTTTACTGAGGGGTTTTTAATTGTATTATTGTTGTTTTTAATTCTGTTTTAATATGTAGTTAGCTGCCCCGAGATCCTTTTAGCAGGAGGGGGCGGGATACAAATTTTATAATAAATACTTATAAATATAAATAAATAATAAATAATACCCACATTTATGGGCACCCCCAGTTGATAGATTATGGGGTACCTGGCCCCTGTCAGGTACCCAGTGCCCCAAAATCTGGGTATTACTAGAGCATTGTTCTGGCTGGGTTCTCTGTGCAGCATCAGTCTCGTCTGGAGGGACAGGGGAGGGGGGTGTAGTTTGTTATCAAGGATGCACTGTCTTTTAGGAGATATCTGGTGCATGCTCCACTAGGTGTTGAGTGCCTCCATCTTGTGTTGGATTTTACTGGGGACAGATTAGGGGTCCTGCTGGTGTACCATGCACCCAATTGCCCAGCAGCATCCCTACATGCTCTTGCTGATTTGGTGTCTGATGTGATCCTCCAGACCCCAAAACTAGTGGTCCTGGGGGATTTTAACATACACACTGACACCAATCTTGGAGGAGAGAGGCATGAGTTCATGGCCCCCCATGACAACTATGAGCCTATCCCAAATCATGTGTGACCCCACACATGAGGAGGGACATACACTGGATTTGGTTTTCTGCACTGGCCTTGAGGCAAGAGGTCAGTTAGTAGAAGTCAGGAGATGGAGCCCTTGTCATGGTCTGACCATTACCTCCGGGGTGCAGGACTTCCTAGATAGGTCCACCCCCAGAGACTTATGGAACCGGATCAGTTCCAGAATGCTCTGAGGGAGTGTCCCCTGGAACTTGATACCAGCTTGGTTGATAATCTCGTAGCCTTCTGGAACACATTGTTGGCTGAGACCACTGACAGAGTGGCTCCCAGGCGTCCATTGTCCTCCAGAGTCTCCTGAAGGTCTCCTTGGTTTACTGAGGGCCTGCGGTGTTTGAAGCGGGAGAGCAGGCGGTTGAAGCGACGGTGGTGCCAGACTTAAGACAAGTATGATTGATCGCAGCATAAGAACTGTTTAAAGGCCTATGCTGTGGCGGTGCAGGCAGAAAAGAAGCAGTTCTTTGCTGCCCTTATTACATCTGCAAAGTCACGTCCAGTGGAGCTTTTCCAGTTGATGAAAGGTTTGGTCAGTCCTGCCTGTCTCCGCCTGCACCTGGAGCAATCCAGTGACCACTGTGACCAGTTTATTGAGTACTTTGTAGATAAGATCGCTCACATCTGCCATGATTTCGGTTCCGCAGTTATTGCAGAGGATCATCTTGGGGCTATGGATGCCCCGTCCTGTCCTGTTTTGTGGGATCGGTTTCAGATAGTATCACCTGCCGATGTGGAGTCCTTGTTGGGATCTCTTCATGCCACCACTTGTGAACAACATCCTTGCCCATCCTGGCTGGTGAAAGCCAGGCCGTTACTGGCTGGGGTGGTTGGTGCCTCCCTTCAGGAGGGCAGGGTGCGTGAATACCTGAAGGAGGCTGTGGTTAGGCCCCTGCTCAAGAAACCATCTCTTGACACTGATGTTCCTGCCAGTTATTGGCCAGTCTCTAACCTTCCCTTTTTATGGAAGGTTATTGAATGGGCTGTAGCATGGCAGTTCCAAAAACATCTGGATCGCACCAGTTTCCTTGACCCCTCTCAGTCTGGGTTTCGGCCTGGGTATGGTACGGAGACTGCATTGGTGGCCTTAGTTGAAGATCTCTGTCTGGCATTGGACCAGGGTCATCAGACCTTATTGCTCCTGCTAAACCTTTTAGCTACGTTCGACACAGTCAATCATGAGGTGTTGGTGACTCACCTGCAGGAGCATGCCCGGATTGGTGGGATGGTCTTGGTTTGGTTTCGTTCATTCCTGGCCAAGAGAACTCACTGGGTGGTCTTGGGGGAGTGTACGTCTTCCCCTTGGGACCTCACGTGTGGAGTCCCACAGGGTGCCATTCTGTCCCCCCTCTTGTTTAACATTCAGTCATTACGGGAGATCATGAGAGGGTTTTAGGGCATGCAGTGTCATCAGTATGCTGATGACACTCAGCTCTACCTCTCTTTTTCCATCAACCCAGGCCATGCAGTTTCTTTATTTTCCCAGTGCCTGTCTGCTGTGGGGGCTTGGATGAGGTTGTGCCGTCTGCAGGTGAATCCTGACAAGATGGAGGTGTTGTTGGTCGGTGAGGGTCTGGGGGGCATGGGAGTGGTTGAATCTCCTCTTGTGAGAGGGGGTTCGCCTTCCCATGGTCTCGAGGGTACGGAGTCTGGGTGTGTTCCTTGATTCATGACTCAGTCTGGAATCTCAGGTTGTGGCTGTTGCGGGGAGTGTGTTTCAGCAGTTACATCTTGTCTGGAGGCTTCGGCCATATCTCTCAAACTCTGACCTCACAACTGGCATGCATGCCTTCATCACCTAGAGGCTGGATTACTGTAATGTGCTCTACGTGGGGCTGCCCAAGAAGCTGGTCCAGAGGCTGCAGTTGGTGCAGAATGCCGCGACCCATCTCCTTACTGGGGCGAGTCGCAGGAAGCACATGATACCTGTGCTCCAGGCTCTTCACTGGCTCCCTATAAAGCACCAGGCTAGGTTCAAGGTGCTGGTTTTGACCTTTAATGCCCTTCACGGCTTGAGTAGGCCCTGTGTCTCTGTGGGACCGCCTCACCCCCATGTGCCCTTGCGACCCCTGAGATCATCCGTGGGGGCCTTTTTGGAGGTTCTCCAGGTGAGATGGGTGGCCACTGATGTGAAATCTTTTTTGGTGGCTGCGGCTCTGCTGTGGAATTTGCTCCCAGAGGAGGCTCAGTTGGCCCCCACCCTCCTGTCATTTCAATGTTTGTGTAAGACCTGGCTGTTCCGCCAGGCTTTTGGTGAGGAGGGGGGTAGGGTGGTGGGGTAGGGTTTTGGAAGGGAGGTAAGTTTTACGATTTGTTTTTAAATTTGTTGATTTGTTTTTAAATGTTTTATTGTTAATTTTTTGTGTGTTGTTCGCTGTCCTGAGCTGCCTTTGGGCACGAGGGGTGGGATACAAGTTTTAAATTTTTTAAAAATTAAATAAATATTCTTGAATGCTCCAGGTTTCCCCAGGATGCCCTGGGATGCCCCCTGCTGCCCCACGATGCCACTTCCAGCACCCATGACTTCCTGGGCTGATTCACATCGTTGATGGGCTGGTGCTCTGATCCTGATTCCCTGCTCATCTTTTTCTAAATAGAGGGAGTGAGTCTCCCATTGGCATGCAGTCCCCTAATGGGTCCACTGCTGTGGAAGAGCAGGGAGAAACAAGCAGTGAACAGTAACTGGACTGGGGGAGAAGCAGCCTGGCGATGAGGTGAGTCTGCCCGGTGAATCGGGTAGCTGACCGGATTGTGTTTGAGTGCCAGTTGACCCCAAATGTCACCAGGCACCTCAAATTTGACACGGTGCCAAATTGGTTGGGGGTGTGCAGAAGACATACTTCTTATTTTTATTTTAGTTTTAGTTTTTCTTTGACTAAAACAATCTGTTTTGTGGCTTTTTGTGGAAAACCCAATCGTTTTCCCTCTTTCTGTTTTATTTAAAAAATATTTTTAAAAAAAATCCTTGTTCATGCCCAAAATGGCTGCCAGACCATTCTGCACATGTGCACCCGTTCCAAAATGGTGGCAGCAGTATAGCCGCCATTTTGGGATGGAACAACTGTTCTGCACATGCACAAAATAGCCACTGTGTATGTGTAGACGGACTACCCTTTTTCAAAATGGTGATAACGCTGTCGGCACCATTTTTAAAAAGGGCATGAATACACAAAATGGTCCGATGGCCAATTGCTGATTAACAGTGATTTTTTAATTTTTTTAAATTAAAACTATTGCTGGGGCTGTTCTGTGCATGCACACCCGTTTCAATGTGCAAAATGGCTATGACACATGTGCAGACTGGATGCCCTTTTCCAAAATATTGGTGATGCTTTTCCTGCCATTTTGGAGAAGGGTGCACATATGTGATTGATCCCAGTGGCCTTTTTGCACATACAAAGTTTTTTTGTTATTTTATTTTTAAATGAAAGCAACTGAAGGCAAACAATTTCTTATTCATTAATTTTCATATTCTTAGTTACAAAAATGAATGGGGGGCTTCATTCATTTTAGAAACTTAAAAAATAAAAATTGTTAGTACCAGTTTGCAGCTCTAGCTGAAATTGGTACCTAATTTAGTAACTAATAAGGATGTGCAAACACTGGGGAGATCGGTGTTTGTCCCATTCAGGGTTTGGCCCCCCCTGAAACCGTTCGGGTTGTTTGGCCTGAACCTGTTTGGTTTCACAGAACCCATTGGGGGGGCGGGGGGAACCTGGTTTTCCCTCCCCCCTCCCAGCTGCGTGGGTGGAAGGGGCGCAGGGGCTCCCCTCCCCTCCCTCTGCCCTGCCTGGTAATTAAAAAAATAAAAAATAATAAAAAAAACCAGCCACCTCAGGGATTGACCTACCTGGTGGTGCCGGGGCTTTGGCCCTGGATCCGGCAGCCATGGCAGTGGCGGCGGCTCTGGCTTCAGCAGCTCTCCGGAGCATGTCAGGCCTCTTCTAGGCCTTCCAGGAACTGAAGGAGGGCTTCCGGCCCCTCCCTCAATTCCTGGAAGGCCTAGAACAGGCTTGAAGTGCTCCAGAGTGCCACCGGACCCACTGCTGCTGCTGCCACCACCGGACCCAGGGCTGGAGCCCCGGCACCACCAGGTAAGTTGATCCCTGGGGTGGGTTTTTTTGTCTGTCTTTTAAAAAAAAAAATTACCAGGCTGGGCGGTGGGGTGTGTGCGAGGTGAGCCCCAGCGCCCCAACCACCCATGCAGCCTGGAGGGGGAGGGGGATGGGAAACTGGGTTTCCCCCTATCCCCCGCCCCCTGCTCGAATGGGTTCGAAACCCAAACTTCATTCGGCCGGTTTGGGCGGGGGGCAGTTTGAGTTCGGGGTGTTCACGAATGGCCCAAACACCCCGAGTTCAGGTCAAACACCAAACCCCCAAACTCTGTTCGCACATCCCTAGTAGCTAAGGGTAATACCCACATTTTTGGGTACCATGCTGGGTACTTGATAGGCTATCTGATTGTCAATGGGGCACCAAAATACCTGAAAAATCAGGAATTTCTGTTAGTGATTTATCAATTTAGCAATTACTGATAGGTAATTGAGATGGAATGTGGAAAAATTGGGACCAGAAGCTGATATTTTGGGATATCAGGTATCCAAGTCGAACACTATTTGGGTACCGATTCAGAAATGAATTTTTCATGTCAATTTAGGTACCAGAATTTTGCCAGGTGTTTTTCAGCTCTACGCAAGGAACATGTATCTTTTTCTTTTGTAAAAAGAAAATGTTAATCCAGCCTTACAAAACAAGTCCCTAATACAATTTTCTTTCATCAATTAGCAAAAGTCCAGGTCACAGTCTGCTCTTTGGAAATTATCCACTGAGTACAGCTTACGAACTGAAAAAATAAGACGAGTGGAGTTAATGTGTCTTTTTATTCTCAATGACTTTTGAGACTCATTTTACTTGCAAAAAGTTTCCCTTATTTCTTCCTGAGCCATCAAATGATGATTTGAATCCATTATTTAAAGAGGACTGCATTAAATAATTGTGTAATGGAAATACATATTTCTACTTGGTGGTGTGGAAAAGACCTGTTATTATCAGTTTATGGATAGTTAACCATGTTTGAAAGAAAAGTCAAATGTCATGGTGAGCGCCAAATCTATTTAAAGTTAAGTCTACCTCACTGTGTTTTTTTTCCTGGAAAAAACAAAAAAATTACCTCTCATCTTGGCAGATGCTTCTTGGGCATCAAGTATTTCAATCTCAATACTGTTCCATGGCTAAGAATAATATTAACAGAAGCCTGAAACTACTTTAGTGAGGAGGAGCATTTCTCTTTCTTGGTTTTATGTAAGAATTACATTGATATTGGAGCTGAAGTGAGAATCTACCAAAATGAGGAAACCAGTTGCATGGCCCTCCCCTTGTTGAGTCCAACTTATCTGGTCTGAAATGGATTGGTCCAACATATATTTAGGCTAGAGAAGAGATGGTTGCTGGTTTGGTCCCGAGAAAAATTAGTGCAGATGATCTCTCTGTGAAAGCAGATTTTGACGTACTTATTTGTACAGGTCTGAAGGCACTTTGTGGCCCAAAAGCTTGCATCGTATCCGCAACAGATGCTGATCCAAGAAAGAGATTATAATTTTGGAAGATGTACAGGTACTTCAGTGATGTTTGTTTTTTGTTTGTTTGTTTATACAGCTCTAGGAGTGTTATATAAAATAAAATAATAATACATTTAATTGCCAGAGCGTTCCCTCGCCAAATGGTGCTCTGAGTACTTTACAACATAAAATACCCTGCCCTAATCCCAAAATGGGTTAGGGCAGCTCACACAATTTTTTTATAAACACCATCAATATAAAAAACATCATTGTTATAAAATACATTTAAAATACAGACCACACCTCCTGATACCCCAGCAACCCATCCCACCCACTCCCAGTCCTCCAAATCTCCACCCATACAGCCCAGACACACACCCTCAGAGACAGGCCATGGCCAACACGATCCCACCCACTTCTCATCTCTCATCCTAGGAAGTTTACCCAAACTACCCATTCCTCCCACTCATCGAGACTCACATCTCAATCTCTCAACCAGGGGAGTTCCCTTCCTCTCCCCCTGCCCTGAGCCATGGACTGTTACTACCATATGGCCACTCTTGGAAGTGAGTTCCCAGAGGAAGTCACCAGGAAAGGAGTTCTCAAACCAAAGTCCCAACAACCTTACGATTCCCCAAACCCTAACTTCATTAAAACACATATTCCAATATTTCCCAAAATCCCACCTCTAGAACCACCAAAAGGCAATGTCGAATGTCATCCTTTTTCATCACCCTTCAGTGGTGCCTGCCCAGGCAAGGCAGCCAGTTTTTAAAGGGCAAGAAGTGGGTTGGGGTCCTTGCTGGCAGCCAGATGTCTGATGCAATGCCCGTGGTGGGTTCCTCCCTGCCAGCTGGTAGTAGCAGTCTGGGGTGCAGGGTCAGAGGGACAACACCACACATTAGGATTTGGGCTGGGATGTCATAGGATCATAATACTGTACAGCTGGAAGGGACCTTAGTTAAAACAGATGTGCAGCAAGTGGGACCACTCCCTGAGATCCCTTAGGGTGGAACATTGCAGGGGACATGGCCCGGGTCTGTTTGGAGCACTAAAGGTACGTGCCTGTCGGCTGCACAACCCCAGATAGAACACAACAAACATACGGGTGGGATTCTCTGCCAAAGCAGTGCTCCCAGTCCCCCAGCCCTGCCATGACAAAAAGCCATGGCATCCAATCATGCTCGCCCATGGTAGCCGGCCATGGCGGCCCCCAGCCTGGGCCGGGTATACCGATGCAAAGAAGCCATGCTTTCCCACTCTGGCTGGCTTTGGCCCACTGTGGTACAGGTGGGCCTTTTCCCGGGCTGTGACTGAGGAAATTTGATGAGGTCACAGTCTAGGCTAGGCACCAACATGGCCCCAGGCAATCCTGGGCAAAGATCTGACAGCACCTGCATTCACGTAAAGGTGTGTCCTGGGCTACAGCGGGTCAAAGTAGGCCACAGCAGGCTAAGATCACGTCAGTTTTTACCTATTTTATTGCACCTAGGGCATCCTACCTCACAGCAGGGGGTTGGACTTTACCTATAGGCTTCCTGATAGACACCTGCCAGTCTTTTCTTGAAAACCTCCAGAGGAGGAGATTCCATAACTTCACTAGGAAGTTGGTTTCACTGAACTCTGTTAGGAAGCTTTTCCATGAGATAGTTAGTTCCATGTGTTAGTTAGGAAGCTTTTCCATGTGTATATTCCCATACGGACAGCAAAACTGAAGTGGCTTGTTCTAGAACTCTCTACAACACACCGGGACATTGAGACTTATTCAGTTAGGGCTGAAACTCGGTTCTCAGATTCTTGCTCTTCTCAGAGAGAATCAGGAGAATCTTGCGAACGAGAATGAGCCAAGAAACTATCTAGATTGACACTGAAAGGAACGAGAATCTCAAGACTGCCCTCCCTCTAACCTCTCCACCGTCATGTATTCACCTAGCTGCTCCAGGCACTGGGTCTCTAACCACTCTATTTCTTTGCGGGAGAACAGAGGATTCAAGGAGGAACAAAAATAATGTTTAAAATCGCTATGGATGCACAAAATGGCCACCAGTTTGTTTATTTATTTATTTATTTATGTGCAAAATGACCACCCATTCTTTTTTTAATTTTTTAAATTTATTTTTGTGCAGTCCCTTTCAAATTCAAGCCCTCTGTATGGCCCCCTGTATAGCCCACAACTAAATGTAACAAACGTCGAGCTTCTGGAAAGAAATGCTGCAATCCTATTACCAACTTTTTATTATTATTTTTTTGCCAACTAGTTAAAATACTACATTTATTGTTACAGAGGAAACAATATTTCTTTATTTGCAACTTAAGCAATCAGTGGCAAACCAGCAGAATGTCATAGCAGTGGTGCCGCACTCAGCAGATTAATCTAAGTTGAATTACAGGCACTGAAAGTGTTTTTGACAGTCTTAAAATTACAGATGTCTCTCTAACCAGGGGATGAAACATTAATATATTACTGTACACAATGGGTTGTAGGGGAAAATAACATTACTCCTACATATGAGGAAGAAGAATATTAACTCAGCTGTGCATTCATCCTACATAAGCTTTCTGTCTTCACCTGTATTCAGTCACACCATGGTTTTGTCTTATCTACAGATAAAGTAGTGAAAACCAAACATCTCAGTCACAGTAGCTAATGTGGGATTACCGAGATCAGACTGATGGCATTACATTGTCTCATTTCTGTCTGGTTTCTCATAGAAAGGAGGCCTATGCCAGTGTGTATTCGGCCCTTTTTAAACAGGCCGTGCCTGTGGGGGGGGATAGATGTGCACGCGGCAGTGTGGGTGGTGCGGGGGGGGCAGTATACACAGGCGTACATCGCCCCTGCATCTGCACACTCATGGAACAATTGCTGTTTTGGCCAATTGCTCCGTGAGTGGGAAATGGATGGAGGTGGGTGGGCATGCCTGTTTTGGGGAATGTGCATGTCTACTCACCCACCACGACAGTCATACGGCTGGTACCCACTCATGCCCACACAGTGGACCTGCATGGACATGAGTGGGTCCGTCTCGTGTAAGAAGGGTGTGTGTGTGTGTGTGTGTGTGTGTGTGTGTGTGTGCATGTCATTAGTCCTGGCTATATTTGAGACCTGTTCCTGGATTCTCACCCCAATGGTTATCTGAGCTCAGAAACCACCCACCAATGGAGATCCCAACATCACAAGTTATGTTGGCGGACAGTCGGGCCTTTGCTGCGGCGGACCCCTCACTATGGAACTCTTTCCTTCCAGATGTTCATCTCCATTCCTCCCTCCTCACCTTTAAAAAGGACCTGGAGACTTATTTACTCTCTCGGTCCTTTTAGAATCCACTTTGAGTACCCAAAGCAGGGGGTACCTTTTGGTCAAGTATCAAAAATTAAAGGAGTTTACTCATTTTTGTGGGTATTCCTTTCACCTCAATTCAAAATCAGCACCTTGAATTGTGCCCAGAACGTTATTGGCAGACAGTTTAGAGTCTGGATCACTGGTATCCCATTGTTGAGACCCACAGTGTGCCCTCTCTCCAAACTCCTTCCTTAGTATCATTTCTCAAATTTTCTCTCTTTCCACTGTCTCCCTTTAGTTATACTGATGGGCGAGATTCTGGTATCTCCCATTGATGTACTGATTAGGGCTGGAAAATGGAACCATTTTAATACTCCTGGGTACTACCAGCATTTTTGAGGACTGTGTCAGGCACCGACAGGCTACCCAATGCCAATCGATCAGGTACCTGACTACTTGAAAAAAATAGGAAATTTCAGTTAACGATTTACTGGAAGTCAATACACGAGGATCAGAAGTCAATATTCTACAGCATTGGGTACCCAAATTGGGCCCAATTGGGTGCCAATTAGTACTAAAATATTACAGGTCGATTTGGGTGCTGGAAATTCAGCAACTATACCAATTTTTGCTGCTATTTTTTACAGCTCTAGGGCTAATGCAAATGACCTCGGTCTATGGATGAAGAGAAATTTCTGAATGTCACCATTCTCTGAAAGACATTAGCAATGGAACAACCCACCCCCCTCCCGGCAGAGGTTCCAGTGGAGCGCACCATGCCAGTTGGCTTGTTGATGTTATTTTTAAACAAGCTCTCTGTAGACCCAGGTGCAAAGACTCTAATAGGTTGCACATGGCTGCCTGCCTTGCCTTTCGGAGAGGTCAGTATATATATTACATCCAAGCAGGCTCTATTTAAATGCCACCGGCTTCTGGACTGCGGGAGGATAGTTTGGAGCTCCGCTTAGCTTTGACCCACCTGCTGAACTCTTGCCCTGCAAAAAATCTCCGTCTTGCAGAGAGCATCCTGCTGTTAAATCAATAGCCCAGCGAGGAGGCTGGAGGTAAAATGTTTTTGCTTCCATTTAGTGCTGTCCTAATTTGCCGTCTAAGCAGGAGCTGCTCTTCTAAGGTGGCTGCATCTTAAAAGGAGCCTCAGAAAAATAAACACACTCCAAAGAACAAGCTCTCTTGGTTTTTTGAAAGGAACATTTCTTTCTTCCCAGATCCATATAGGCTGGTGCTGGAAAAAAAACGAGCAGCATTGCTGACTCCTCTAATAAAGGATCGACAAGTAATAGGACTGGAAGGGTCATCTAGTCTGACTCTCTGCACCAAAGGAGGATTCACCTCACCCAAAGTACCCACACAGAGAAAACCATCCACCAGGAATCAGTGACAGTGCAGAAATGAGTAGGGGTGTGCACCAGACCCCCATGTCATTTTCTCTTTAATTTTCATTATTCAAAAATGTTGTTTTCACTATTGTTATTAAGAACAATGTCGTCTTCATTGTCGTTATCATTTTTGTTATTTTTGTATCGTTTTATATCATTTTTGTGATCAGTATCGATATCAGTATGGTATCATTTTTAATCGGTATCGATATTCATTATTGTTATTGATATTGGTACCATTTCAAAGATTTTATTTTTGGTATCAGTATCATTATTGATTCCCGTGCATAACTAATATTTATCTAAATCTAAGGGAGACGGGAAGGGGAAAGGAAACATATAAACTATTCTAATTGAATCTATATGTCTATAATATATATCTATATCTAATCTATACTACCTATCTCTATATAATGTACAGGGGGGAGAAAGGCAGGGAAGGGGAGAAGGTAAAATGTAGAGTTTGAGGAAGGAAATATATTGGTGGGAATACCTAATAAATAAATAAATAAATAATACAATGGAGGATTTTTTATGTGCAAGCAAGCACCACAGTTCTGTTAATGCAACCTGACAAGCAGAGCTCTCACACAACGGAGAGAAAAAACCTGGCCCTCCCATTATAAAGGGTTGCAGTGCCCTCCCCCAGAGCCACTCTGATTGGTTATGGGAGGCAGCAGGCATTGAGCAATCACAGAGTCCCATGAGACTGCTGGGGTCTGCTTCTGCTGTTCATTGGACAGGGGTACATCCATCAGATACTGCTGAGCTGCTCCCCCCTCCCAACACAGGCACAGTTCAAGAGTTCAACCCTATTAAGACTCTGAGATGTCTGCTCCCTACTCCCCTCGCTACATTTTCCATCCAAAACCCAATTGCCACAGCACTAATAATAATGACAATGAAAACAACTTAGTCATTTTTGTTTCTTGTTATCGTTTTTGGTATCATTTTTGGTATTGATATCGGTATTATTATCGGTATCAAGATCAGTACCATTATCAGTAACGATACCATTATCGATATTCTCGATTGTCATTTTTTGTATTCTCAGTTGTCATTTTTATTATTGATGTCGTTATTCTCGGTTGTCGTTTTTGTTATTGCAATAACGAAAACAAAAATTACAATTTTCATTATCATTATTGTAATAATGAAAATGACATGCACACCCCTAGAAATGAGGACCCACAAAAATGAGTATGCCTGCCGAATTTCTGTTACCTGAATCAAACCGAAAATGTCGGGTAGTTTTCAGTATCCGAACTGTTTTTTAATTGGGTAACAGAAATACTGAAATGTCAATATAATGACAAACCAATGATGCCAATTTGAATATCTGCAAATATACAAAAATTCCAGTTTCATTAAAATTTCATCCTGGTTTTCAAAAAAGTTGGGGGTCATTATTTTGTTTTGAGTTAATTTCGGGTACTAAAAAACAAACAAACACAGTAGCCAAAACTTGGGGGTTTTTTTCTTCCCAGTTCTCAAATGGTATTCTGGTGCCATTTTGAATATCAGCAGAGACCAAACCACGTACTTGCTTCAGCCCTAATCAGAGCCTATAACAGAGTTGTGCCAATGGCAGCAGAGGAGCTGAACGCAATTCTACGGCATTTCTCCTGTAGTTCTCAGAAGAAATTACTGCCAGGATTAGGGGTGTGTGTGAAACACTTACCACTTTCAGTTTTGTTTCCTGTATCATTTTCTGGGTTAAAAACTCATCGGTTTGGGGGGATTTCTTAAAAACCTCAGGTGTTTTTTTAAATAAAATCATCATCATCATCATCATCATCATCACTGCACAAGAACCATCACTGCTCTTGTGTAAATGGCTGCTGTGGCCATTTTGGAAACCGGTCATGCATGCGCAGAATGACGCCAGTGGCCCATATGGTGCATGCAGTGACTTTTCAAATTTATTTATTTATTTTTTATTAATTTAAATGAAAAACAAAACAAAAAAAAACAAAAAAAACACGAATTTAAGCAAAGTATGTTGTTTGCTGATTCATTCCTTTTCAGAACATTGGTCACTAAAATGAATGGGGCTCCATTTCTTTCAGTAACTAATGGAAACAAAATGAACTGCACATCCCTAACCAATAGGGGTGTCCATGAAGCTCACTCAGTTCTGCCTCCTTCACACACACCCCTTAGAGCTCACCTCTCCTGCTTCCTCTGCGCACCAGCTGGGGTTTCCCAGCACTGGTCACTTGTAACATCAACAACAGTGAGAAAACTAAAACAAAGATATATCGTGTGCCTGCTGCACCCCCCTAACAAGTTGTGTGCCAGGAATTTATAAAACTATGATATAGAGCTGAAATAAGGACACTGTGTGTTCCCGTGAGAATCTTGTGAGATTCTCGCAACCCCGGTGAGATCTCGCAAGATCTTGCTAGGGTTTTTGAGATTCTTGCAAGATTCACGAAAATAAAAAAAAGCCCAGCGGATAAGCAAAATGACCACAGTGGACATTCTGCGCATGTGCACCCCCTTGCCGCCATTTTATGCATGCACACTTTTTTGATGTTTCTCCGAAATCTCATGAGATGCTCGAAAACTCCCAAGTGTGCACAAAATGGTGCCATGGCCATTCTGCGCATGGGTGCCCCCGGTGCCCATTTTTTTTTGGGGGGGGTCACATTTTTTGGCGCTCGAGAATCTTGTTAGAATGGTGGTGAGAACACCGATTCTTATGAGATTCTCAACCTGGAGAATTTTGCCGAGAAGCCCATTCTCAGTGAGATTCTCACAGAGGTCGAAATTATGTTTCATTTCTACTATGAAGCCAATCCCAGTACATCCATTACCTTGATTTTGATTGTTCTATATAGAGTGAGGGTGAGTGAATGGACTACGAATGGAGAGTAGAAATTTAATCCTGCATGTGAGGTGGCAACTGTTTGGTTGGTTTATTCAAGGTTTGTTACCTTTCCATCTCTCCCTTCTTCTTCCTCTCTCTCTCACTCACTCTGAAGATCCAAGTGCTAAAACCTGGTAGCTATGAGACAGAAGGCTGCCGGCCTTTGTTTCCAGGTGACTCCCTCTAAGAGAGCCAACAAGAAGAGAGTTTGGGACAAAAACAGTAACCTTCTGGGTCCAGAGAGGGAGGGAATGTAGCAGGGACAGGCAGTCACAGTAATGGCTGGAAGCAAGTAAAAAGCAGTCAAGAAGGGTAGAGTGTTTTGCCATATTCTTTTTATTGGTCTGGAGTTCCGCTTTCTATATGTTGTCTAATATATGTGGGAAACTTCCCGGCCTGAAACAATAATTTGGGGAAACCAAGGCAATATTTTTCTGTCCCTAATCCTGTCTAGAACAGCTGTGTTCATAATCCAGAACCACTATTTTCCACATCAGCCATCCCCTACTTTAAGGAACTGACATGGCCTTTCCTTACTACCTACTAGAGCTGAAGCCGTTAGTAGCTTCCTACCCGATAGGTTACCCAGAACTGAGGGAACTGCATTCATTTTGTTTGTTTACTTTTTTATTTAGATGCATACCCCACTCTTCCCATAAAAGATCAGGGAAGTTTACAACAAACAAAAATATCAATAAAAACATAAAAGCATCTTTAAAAATCCACTTAACCTTCCCTTCCACCAGCTCCAGCCCCAACGTATCCCACCAAACTGTATCCCCACCTGTCAAATGCCTGGCTAAATGGAAAGGTCTTACATTGCTTCCGGAAAATGCGCAAGCTCCCCTTGGAGGAGGAGCAACCTGAACCTTGGAGCAACCTTCAAGGGGAGATAGTTCCTTAATTGTGAGACAGCCAGAGAGAACGCCTCTATGCATTCCTTTGTTGTCAAAACTTCATGGACAGATGGTACCTGAAAGAGGGTGGTACTGGCTGACCTCGGAGGTCACAATGGGAATTGAAGGACGAGGTAATCTTTCAGATACTTGGGGCCCAAACTGTTTTGGGCTTTATAGGTCAAAACCAGCACCTTGAATTGAATTATAGACAGTTAAGATCCTGCAGATCTCCCAAACACGGTTATCTGCATAACCAGTTCATCTCTCAGCTGGGGCTGCAAGCTGCCTCCATCACAGGCAGGACTCAGAGATCATCTTCTGCTTGTCCTGCATATAGGAGCTTGCATCCCAGCAAGGTGGGAAGTAGAGCTGCAAGTAGTACCTGCAAAATTGGGTATATTGGTCAAATTTCTGGTATCCGAATCGACTTGACAACATCGAGTACCGATCAGTACCCAATTGCAACCTGATTGGGCTACCTGACGTCCCGGAATGTTGACTTCCAGTACCAATTTCCTGACTTTATAATGAATTTATCAGCTACTGACACCTACTTATTGATTTTTCCATCCCAGAAAAATTGACTTCCGGACTCAGAAAGCCCAGGAAAATCGACTCCCATCCAGATTGTTTGATTTTCCCTCCCGATATACGGATTGGTAATCAGACAATCAAAAAATCAGCAATGGAAATGATCTATTTTTCTAGTATCCGGGTACCCAATCGGTACCCACATTGCCTGTTGATTATTATTATTATTATTATTATTATTAACAAACATTTATATAGCGCAAGCAGTGTACCTGGCACTTTACAAAGTAATAAAATAGACACGGTCCCTGCCCCTAGGGCTTACAATCTGAGAGACAGGAGCTGGGGGAGAGACATAGGAAGGGGAACAGAGGGAGAGACAAAGGGTCTAACATTCATGAAGATGCGAGGTCTCAGGTGCACGTACTTGGCTTGGTTACGATGAGAATGACAGCAGGCAGGTCCATGTGGCAAGGGTAAGGGTAAACAGACCATAGGTATAGGAATAGTGTCTCAGCAGGATAAAGAGTCAGACAGAACAGAGCGAAAGAGGTGAGTTTTAAGGAGAGATTTGAAGGTATGAATGGAGGGTGCAAGGCGAATGTGGCCAGGGAGGGAGTTCCAGGCATGGGGGGCAGCAAGTGAGAAGGGACGAAGGCGCTTAGGGGAGCAGGGAAGGCGTGGAAGGGTGAGAGAGGGGACAGAGGAGGAGCGAAGTGCACGGGCTGGAGTATGGAGGGTGATAAGTGCAGAGAGGTAGGGGGGAGCGAGGTTTTGAAGAGCTTTATAGGTGAAGACTAGGAGCTTATGCAGGATTCGTTCAGGAAGGGGAAGCCAGTGAAGCGAAGAGAGGAGGGGCTGCACATGGTCGAAGCAACTGGCAAGGTAGATGACCCTGGCAGCAGAGTTTTGGACGGAGATGAGGGGAGAAAGGTGAGACCGGGGAGGCCAGTGAGAAGGAGGTTACAGTAATCGAGGCGAGAGATGACCAGAGCATGAACAAGAGTTTTGGCAGACGAGACAGAGAGAAAAGGGCGAATACTTGATGTGGTACTCAAAAATGTGTTTTATTATCCACAGCTACTAAACACATACCCTTTTCAGTACTAGTGGGAAGTCCATCCAACAGGAAATGCTCTCACTTAGCTGTACAGAAAAAGGCTGCAGTGGTTGCTCCCATAAAAAGAAAATGGAGGGCCTTCAGAATTTGACCCAGATGATTTTGTGTGTTAGACAGAATCCATTCTCCCTCCAAGGTCAGGAAATATTAACAGGAGGTGAACAACTGCAGCCTAGCTTTATTGATCAGATAGCAATCCCCTTCTATTATAGGCCACAAAGATTGTATCAGCAACCTCTAGAGCTCAGTAACCTAATATGTGATCTGCAGCATCAAATGTGCACAAAAGAAATGTGTGGTGAAAATATTACCATGGCCTGATCCATCCACAGCCCAAATGCAAAGACTCTGATGTAGGGTTTCACCTGGGCACCTGAATATTTGGGCACACCTGACAAATCTGGGGTGCCCAAATCAAGTGCACTACCAATGCCCAAACGGGACCCAATGGGTTGCTCAAATGTGCTGGCTGGTCTTTGAAAGTGACAGGCCTCAGATGGGACAGCTTCAGAGCGCTGCTCCTTAGCAGTTCCAACTGGGGCCTGTCACTTTCAAAGGCTGCCCCCCTCCCATGTGCCTCTAACTGAGAAGCAATGTGAGGTAGTGGTGCTGTAGCAGGGAGGCGACGGTGTGTAACACCCCTGTTCCAAATGGCCAGGTGCAGCTGGCCCTTTAAGAGGGCTGTAGGCGGTGGCTCTGAAGACAGTCGAGAAAGTTGAGGGGAAGCGCTCGGTAGGGACCGCTGAGTGAAAGCAGCTAGGAAACCAGGACGTGGCCCGG
Source organism: Sphenodon punctatus (assembly GCA_003113815.1). NCBI lineage: Eukaryota > Metazoa > Chordata > Lepidosauria > Sphenodontia > Sphenodontidae > Sphenodon > Sphenodon punctatus. Next base: position 2,120,054 of record QEPC01004060.1, on the reverse strand, counting down.
CGTCGCTGAGGGAAACTGGTAAGAGGGCCACAGGCAAAGGAAGCTGGATGCGCCGGTATCTGGGACTGTGAGTAGCGGTGCAGACACTTGAAAGAATGCTGACAGCAGGGGCTAGTTGAAAGCCCCAGAGAGGGACTCAGGGCTCACACAAATCCATGCCTGGAGCCCACCAAGGAGCAAGGACCTAGGAGTCAGGACACAGGCGTATCCGTGCCTGGAGCCTGCATAGGGACGAGGACCAGGAAAGTGGTAGGCTAGAATGCCCAGGGTGGAGAGTGGGCTTATTTCCCTGAAGAGGAGACTTTTCTTGACGAGAAGGGCTGTTGTGTGTGTGCAGGGATGCCCGTGAGTCCTTCGTGAAGGTCTAGAAGAGCCCTGAAGTGCAGAGGCCAGTGAATGGGCTGCAGGACAATAAATTGTGGGCTGGGCCAGAGAGCCCTGAAGGGCCTGGTTAAGGGCAAAGATGCTTGGGACTAAGAGAAGCAAGAGAGGCTCAGAGTAGATGAAGGAGAGTCCTGAGAAGCTCGCGGCACTTTAAAGGGAGCCCTGTGAGGCTCAGGAGCCCTAGCCTTGTGTGAGTAGATCAAGAGGGAATTAAATATGGAAAGCAACATGTGGCTCACGCCTGTGGTATCTGGAGTGCCTGAAAGCCCAGAAAGATATCCTGGGAGCAGTGGGGTACACACACACCCGTTACAGGTGCCAGCTGCCCGTTGAAATTGACAGGCCCCAACCAGGGCAGCTGGGCTTGTCAGTTTCTCTGAGTAATGTTCCAATTTGGGAGCATTGGGCATAGCACTCGGAATGGTACTCGAGTAGCCTGTCAGGTGTCCAGTTAGGTGCCCAAAGAAGCAGACATTACCCATGGGTACTAATTTTAGTACCTGCTGCAGCTCTACTCTGACAATTTCACAGAATTTTGGATCAAGCTATTCTCTCATCAGCGCTGAAATGAATTGGCTGTTCCTGAATGAATGGGCATTCTTGTCACTTTGGGAACCTTGCCAAAGTTCCGCTAGAATGCTTTCCACCCATTTTGCTGGCACACCTCCGTCACTTCCAGCCTTCTTTGTTGTCCAAAAAGGACAATCTACAATTGTAGGTTGGGAGAGGAGAATCTCCCACAGTTAAAAAAAAACTAAACATCAAAAGTAAATTTTGAATGGGATTAACAACAGAAACAAAAACAAATATCAAATGGAAACCCCAAGAAACCATTGCAAAAGGCCAGCAGGTTTGATGTTGCTGGTGAAACGGCAAATTGGCCATTTTCATCAGAAATATTTTTGTCATGATAACCTGTTTCAACTATGACAGAATCCACCAGGATTTTTTGTTTCAGCCTTACTCTAAATGGGCTCAATTCCATGGCCAGCGGAACCCCACATACAAGCCGCAAATTTGCACATGCATGCATTTTCCATTTGGGCATGCGGCTGCAGACATGATGTGTGGGCTACAGGATTGGGCCTCCTGATTAGCATAAAAGGGAACAGATGGACTCAGCTGTGTTCCCTCCTAACATGTACCAGGAACCTCCTTGTGTTTCTCAGACTTGTTTCTGATTAGGTAGCTCAGTATTTAAGGTGTTGGAATTGGACTTGGGAAACCAGAGTTCAAATTTCATCATAGCCATACACAGACTGCTTCTTAGATAGGTGATGCTTGTCAGCCTCACTTCCTCTGTGAAGTGGGAATAATAATGACCTACTATCCATCGTATGTGTAAAATCTGGCTGCTCCACCTGGCTTTTGGCGAGGGAGATGGGGTGTAGGGTAGGATGGGGAGCGGTTTTGGTTTTGTGCCTTCGCTTTTTATTGTATTTTTTTTATTTTATTGATTTTATGTGTTTTAATATTTTAAGCCGCCCCAGACTGCTTGGAGTAGGAGGGGTGCGGTAAACGATTTTATAAATAAATAAATTATTGTAAGGAAGGAGAAAAAAATCATAAAGCACTTTGAACACTGAAAGCAGTAAATAAACAATAATTCTAATATATGTGAGGGGAGAATTGGGCTTTTTGTTTCTATCTGTTCAAGCCTGCCTCTTAGGATGTTTAAAAACATGACACTGGCCCAGTAGAGCCTGTTTTGGCCCAGCTGGGCCAGCATCATGGCAGCACAATTGTTCTGGAGCCACCAGATACGGGCTCGGTACAAACCCAGCCCGGGGTGGCAGCGTGGCTGAAAGTGTGGGCCCAGATCAAAATAGGCCTGCTGCTTGGGCCCAGATGCCACCCAGCCAGGCCAGAGCAGAAGAAAGAGACGGTCAACGTTTATTCCTGGCCCCAGCTCCTCCCAGCTTGAGGGGTTGCCATGGTGGCCAGTCATAGCTGCCCGTAGTAGGCAGCCATGGCTGTACATCATGGAAGGGTTTAAAATAAAATAAAAAGGGGGGGGCAGGTACCTAGCTGTGAGAACAGCAATGCGGAGGCATGGCCGGTTGGCCTCATGTTATTCCTTGCCCCCCTCTCCCACTACGCAAGGCCTCGGGGATGTGTGTTCCTATGGCCGGCATAAACCCAGTTGGGCAAAGCTCTTCTCCACCCCACCCCACCCCACCCCCAGGTAGAGATTAACTGACGTCTGTCACATCAATTAACACCCTTAGTTCTGAAAAAGTACCTGCAAAACAGGGTTAACCTCTCAAATCTCTGGTACCCACATCAACTCTAACATTTTGGGTACTGTTTACTTGATGTCCCAGAATGTGGACTTCCTGTCCCGGTTTTTTCAGTTTTCAATCCAGATTTACCAATCGGTAACTGGGAAATAAAAAAAATTGGTACTGGATTTTACCAATTTTGGGGATATCTAGGTACCTGATTGGCCACTGGGTAGTAGCCAGCTGAGTACCTAAGACAGTACTCAAAATTGTGGCTATTACTGGTGGGTAGCAAATGAGCTGCCTGTTGCAGCTCTACTGCCTCTGCCTTTCTTTATCTGAAAAAAGTTAACAGTTGAAATAAAAATAACTTAAAACAGGGAGTGTTTCCCTCCCCCTTCCCCAGCATTAGCTTATCTGAGTGCCCCTAGAGAGTTTGAGGAATGCTGACTCCCACCACCACTATGTCCCCAAAGCATTAATTAGTTGATCGTATTTTCTCAACCAAATAATAGTGGCGTAGGCTACTGAGTCAATTAAGGCATTTACACCAGAACAAGCATCCCCTGCTATTAATGTTACATTCCCCAGGGAATCCAGAGCTAAACCGAGTTTCTTTCTCATTCATTACCAGGGACTCTCAAAGTAACAATCCACATATTCCCCCAGAGAATTCCTTAACTTGACTTTCAAAGGCTGATCATCTGTAGAGCTTTGATTTGGATTGCTGACTTGCAAACAGCCGGTGATTCACTATTTAATTGAATGTATTTATTTATTATTAGATTTATTTGCTTCCCCCCTCCTGCCGCAGCTGCTTGGGGCGGCTCTCAGCATGTTAAAAACAATATGCTACAATTAAAAATACTAAAAAAAAGAGCAATAAAACCCACCACAAAGCATAAAAAACATTTCCACCACACCCAACCCCCCCATCTCCCTCACCAAAAGCCTGAAGGAACAGTCAGGCCTTACATTGTCTTCGGAAAGAGGGGAGGTCCAGGAACAGGCAGACCTCCATTGGGAGGGAGTTCCAAAACTGTGGTGTGGCCACTGAGAATGCCCTCCTCTTTGTAGTCAACTGGGATACCTGGGGGACCACAAGGAGGGCGCTCCCAGTCGACCACAGGGGTCGATCTAAAACCCAGAGGATAAGGAGATCCTGCAGAAAGGCAGGGCCACAGGCCATTTAGGGCTTTATAGGTTGAAACCAACACCTGAATTGGGCCCAGAAGACTATCATCAGATAGTGCAGAGAACGGAGCACTGGTGTAATGTCATCAAGGTGACCCGTCCCCATAAGGAGACAGGACCCCACATACTGCACCAGCTGCAGTCTCTGGAACATCACCATGCGTAGCCCCACATAGAGCGCGTTACAGTAGTCTAGTCTTGAGATGATAAAAGCATGGATGATGGTGGCCAGGTCCAAGTCTGAGACATAAGGCCTAAGCTGTCAAACCAGATGTAATTTGTGAAATACACCCTTCGCCACAGCCACCACCTGGACATCCAGGTGGAGCTGCAGATGCAGGAGCACACCCACACTATGAACCTGAGGAACCCACGGAGGGCGGACCGTGTCTTCACTCCCTTGGATCCTCCCACCAGAATCACCTCCATCTTGTCAGGATTCAGATTCAAGCGGTTCTCCCTATCCATTCCCCCACAGCTGTCAGACACCGGGTGAGCACCGAGACTGCCGGGCCTGGGTCAGCTGAAAAAGAGAGTTAGGTGTCATCAGCATATGGATGACACCACACATCGAACCCTCTGGCTACCTCACCTGAAGGCTGCATGTACATATTGAACCAGGAGAGGGGACAAAATAGAGCTTTGCAGGACTCCAAAAATAGAATTTTGTGGGACCCACACGTGAGCTCACAAATAAGAAGATGAACAATCACCCAGAAGCACACTTTGCATTCTCCCGGCCAGGAAAGAACAAAACCATTCAAGAACAGTTCTGCCCACCCTAGCTCAGTCCCAAAACTGAGTCACCAACAACTCATGATCAATGGTATCAAATGCAACCAAAAGATCTAATTGTATCAACAGGGTTGAACGACCCTGGTCCAGCTCACAGTAGAGGTTGTCGGCCAAGGCCACAAGTAGCGTCTCAGTGCCATAACCAAGACAAAAGCCAGACTGCGAGGGATCTAGGAAGCTGATCTGATCCAGATGTCCCTGAAGCTGCCGGGGCACTACCTGCTCAATAACCTTCCCTAAAAAGGCAAGGTTAAATACTGGATGATAGTTGGCTAGGGAGTCAATATCCAATGATGGTTTTTTGAGCAGAGGCCGCACCACCACCTCCTTGAGCAGCCCAACAGTCTGCCCTCCCTAAGGGAGGCATTGTCTATCCCAGACAGCACTGGTCCCAAGATCTCCCAGCTGGCCTTAACCAGCCAGGATGGAAAAAGGTCCAGTTCACAATAGGTGGCCCTGACAGCCCCAAAGACATTTTCTGCATCGGACGACAACACCCACCAAAACTGATCCCATAGAATAGGAGAAGATGGGGCTTTGATTACCTCTGGTTCTCCTATTGCCATAATGGCGATGTCAAAGTTGTGATGAATTTGAGCAATTATATCCACAAAAAAAGTCAACAAACAAGTCACAGCATGTATTGGAAGTTTCCAGTTCCAGACGGAGGGAGCCGGACTGACCAGCCCCCTTAACGTCCAAAAAAGCTCAGCTGGGAGTGACTTGGCAGATGGTATGAGACCAGCAAAGCTGTGCGAGCAGCTTCTTTGCTTCCCGTACAGCCATGACACGGGCGCATAAACTGACTATGTCACAATCAGTTGGCTTCAGTATGAGAACGACACCACCATCACTCCAACCACTGCCCTTCCTGCTTCAACTTCAGCGTACCACAAGGACCTGCATTGTTGGCAATTAGGGAGTGGAAACCTAGGAGCCGTATGGTCGATGGCCTCGGTCAGCAAAGATTTCCAAAGAGCCATGAGGTCATCGAGTGAACGGTCATTGAGACCAGAGGATCTCAGGATTCACCCCCAAGAGCATTCCAGAACCTCTCTGGTTCCAAAAGTCTCTGGCAGCAAAACAACCAAACCAGTTCCACACCTTTCCAGGGGCAGACATATTAACAAACATTATAAGACATTCTAAGCAGGGACTAGAGCTGCATTAGGTAGCACTTAAGCTACCAACGGGGAACCCAGTGACACCGGCCATGGGAAGCCCTTCCCTACCCTGGGCGGGACAGATATTCCCACGGTCTCTCACAGTCGGGAGGGGAGGCCAGAGAATGCATTCTCAACATCATTCCACCACCACCTCCAAGACAGACAGCCATGGCTGCTTATCACAAGCAGCCATGACTCACTGCCATGGCAACCTCACAGATGCCGGTAGGTGTCGGGCCAGGAACACACATTCCCACCCGGCTCACCTTCTCTGCCCTGACCTGGCAGGACCTGGGTGTAGACTGTTGGCCCGGCTCATACCGAGCCCACATTTCTCACGCAGCTCCTATCCAGTCAGGGTAGGGACAGGCCCAGATCTGGCAGGCCATAAACAGACCGCCCACTATGATGCTGGCCCAGCCAGGCCAAATTAGGTCTAGTTGGACCAGTGTTACATATGTTTACATTCATTGAACAGCACACCAACCTCCTTGGTTTCTCTTTTGTTTTAACATGCTTGTGCAAGCTGTTCTTGCACAGTGCCAGTGCCATTTTGGAAAAGGGCCACACATGCACAGAATGGCCCCAGTGGCCCTTATGCACATGCACAGTGCTTTTTAAAGATTATTTTTAATAAAATAAAACATTAAAAAATTAAATGAAATGTAATTTCCTTTACAACACCCCCCCACCGCCCCGCAACAGGTTTTTGGAAACAAAACAAAAATATGGGAGGGGCGGATGATGTCCTTCCGCATACCCCTATTAATTATAGACAGGTCCATGGCCCAGTGGGATTATGATCTCGAAGAGACAAATTAGGGGAGATGAAACAGAGAACTAGAGATAGAAATACAACCACAAAGTCAAGAATTTGCAGTTGCATGTGCTTAGATTAGTTGCAGAAGGAAACCCTTTCCACTTTTTAGTGAAGTGGAAATAAAGGCCCTTTTCAAATGGGCCACGGTGGGTGGGTGGATGGATTGATCGGTGTGTGCTTGCGGTGGGTGGAGGTGGGTGTGCACCTGTTTCTGCCCATCTCCACCCATCTCCACACAAGGACTAAACGCCATTGGTTGCTCTGTGCATGGGTGATGGGTGGAGTTGGGTGTGCACCTGTTTCTATGGGTGCACGCCCATCTCCACCCATCTCCACACAAGGACTAAACGCCATTGGTTGCTCTGTGCATGGGTGATGGGTGGAGTTGGGTGTGCACCTGTTTCTATGGGTGCACGCCCATCTCCACCCATCTCCACACAAGGACTAAACGCCATTGGTTGCTCTGTGCATGGGTGATGGGTGGAGGTGGGTGGAGATGGTCGGAGTGCAGGAATACACATGCACGCACCCCGACCCACAGCGGGCACCGTTCCCCCACCCACCATGGGCGGCATTCTCACAGGTTCACACACACACACACGTGGGGTGGGGCACCCATGTGAAAACGGTCAAAGTGGTAGTCATTTTCCATTTCATTTGTGGTTTTGACCATTAATTTAAATGTTTTTGTGTTCAGCATCTTGGCCTATTCAGTATTTTCTTATTTTGTGGTCGGTATTTTTGGTAATAGGTACTTTTTTTAGTTTGGTATATATTAAATACATTTTTAATGCATCTTAATGAGAATGTGATTGCTGAATTTGAAACAATCCCAGTCACGCTCAAAAATTCTAAAAACCTGTCAAATAGATCCATAGAACTGAACTCAGTTCCAAGTGCCAAAATACCGAAATACCAAGATGATCAAGGGAAGGAATCCTCCAGTTGCTGAAATAAATGGTCAAATTCCCATTGATTTTAACAGTGGAGGTTTGTACTACAAATGCTAAAGCCAGGAAGACAAAGAAGACGAAGAAAGGAAATGAAGATGCAAATTTGCAGGAGTAATTAAGACAAAATCAGATATTTGTTCATTGGGATGGATCTGCAAATTATCTCCATGAACATAGAAATAGATTAGTTCCAGCCCCATGTGATCATCACACCCTTAACAATAAGGTCGCTTTTACATAAGCGGTGAGATGCAGCGTGTTGAAGAACATGCTTCCTGAAAAGCTCTGCGGGGTACATTTAGATGCACTGGAAGTAGCCGGCCACCATAGGAATCACATCTCACGCGGTCTTTTTGAAACCACATTTAGGAAACCTTGATTTAGAAGGCTTCCCAAATGTGACTTCATAAAGACCGTGCAAGCTGCAATTCTTATAGCGGCCTGCTACTTCTGGTGAGTCTAAACACATCCCACGGGGCTTTTCAGGAAGCACATTCTTCAATGTGCTGCATCCCATCGCTTGTGTAAAAGCAGCGTAAGGATTTAGTTGTGCGGCATTTAAAACATACATGTTGATTGAGTGTCTGAAGTTTTGCTTAAGGGACAAGTAAATAAAAACTTTGCTATTTCTCCCTATTTATTGGGAGGACGTGTAGCTACAGAAGTCCCATGGGGTAACCATGGACGGAAAACAGGAATTGTAACCTTTCATTTTCCCACTTGAATTTTTGTTCAAAGAACATTGGCTGTCCAGCTCTTCTTCTGTAGAGTGCCCAGCAAACTCCACTCTCCAAACATTTACATCATTAGTTTTGTTTTATTTCCCTTAATTACTCAGCCTTTAGAAAGCATTTCCACTCGGTCCTAGGGAGATCGAAAATTCCCTCGTAGTCTCTCAGCATGATTGCTTTAACTCTCTCTCTCTCTCTCTCTCCCCGCACTCCCCAAGGCCCCAAGAAATGAATAGAAACAGACACATAAAAAATCCTTCCTGGCTACCTCAGATGTCCACAGATGAAGGGCTGAAAACTCTGATAATGTAGAGTGGAGGGAGTGGCCGTAACAATGAAATATTTCTGAGCCAACTGTTTCTTTGGCTGTGTAAGAAAGATTTCTCTATGGAAGTGACAGAAGGACACGGCTTCTCGCTAATTAGCAAAAGATAATCCTCAATGGAAGGTGTTGAAGCTTCTCTAGTGTCCTTGTGGTGGATGAAAAGCTGGTGGAAGAGCTTGTGGAGCCTGTTCCCCATCCCTTCAATTGGTCTTGATTTACCTCAGATTGTGGGGAGGGGCAAGGATGTTGTGCTACTGGAACAGACGGACACCGTATTGATTCAGGGGGGAGGGGCAGAAAGGTGTGTTAACTCTATGTTGATGCTGTCTTGGGTATATCGAAGCTGTGTGTCAGGATAAGCTGTGTCCAGATTGGGTGCGAACCCAAACCCCCTGTGCGCAGTGCCCATGTGGATTCCTCACAGATTCCACACAAGCTGTGCATGTCACATCATCCCTGTAATGGGTGTGTGTGAGGGTTGCAGGTGTGCACTCCTGCATGCAGCGTATGTGGCAAGTGCCAGAATTGGGAGAAGTCCCATTGTCTCATGGAGGTTCCCTACAGAGAGTTTTTTCTTAAGCTGAAACTCGCTGCTTGAGTCTCACTGGTTCTCGACAAGAATGGAGGTTTTCCCAGCTTGTTTCCTAAACGAGATGTGATTAAAAAAAAAAACCTCATTGTCATCGAGAACTGGTGAGATTCAAAAGGCTGTATGGGGACTGGAGGCCAGGCAGGAGACGGAGGGACAAGCAGGTGGGCAGGGGGTGGGGGAAGAGGTGAGCAGTGGGCAAAGACTTGTCCCCTGTCCACCCCCGGTCCCTGCTCGCCCCCTGCCTGCCCAGGAAGGGAAATTCTGGGTGGGGCCCAGGGGGGGGGAGGGTCAGGAGTGGAGTACTACTTACCCTCCAGATGGGGTCCCGATCAGCATGGCCTTTTCCCAGGCTGTTAATTATGAAAATAAAAAAAGAAACTGAGCATGTTCAGAAGGGGCTGAATCTCTGTGGGCACCATTTTAGAAAAGGGCAGCCCATTCTGCACATACCCAGAATTTCTGGTCATGTTCAGAATGTGCTGCCCACATCCAAGATGCTGCCATCTTTGAAAAGGCGTGAGCATTCCCATTCAGGCTCTTCTGGGCATACCTGCATTTTCAAGTGGTTTATCAAGTGTTCAATTGATATCCAGGAACTGAGTTGGGCACCCGATTATCCCAAAAACTGGGTACTACTGTTTCCCATTTACCGTTTTACCAATTTCAAATGGTAAATCAGTACTGGAAGCAGGATGGGAAGTCAGAAAATTGGTACCAGAAGAGAGAAAATCAGAATTGGAGGTTGGAAAATTGGGTTAAAAATCTGAAATCAAACACAGTCAACTGTCAAGTTGAGCTTTTTTGTGGGTTCTCATTTCAGCTTGAGCAAGGGCTGGACTAGATAATCCTTGAGTTCTCTTCGAGTTCTTTGACAATCACTGTATCAGATTGGGACTGAAATTGCAACATTTACTGAATGACATATTCACATCAAATATTCATTTCCGATGCAACGTTGGCATGTGCTTTTAGTGAATAAGGACAACCACAACAAAGACTTAGACTACACTTTATACAAATGTTATAAAAACTCCAAGTTTATAAAGGTAAACAACTCTCAAATCTGAGGGACCAGCCAGAAATGGATCCAAAGTATAAAGACAAAAAAAAGGTCCCAGGAGCACATTCATATCATCCAAATATCAAAGTTCAACAGTTATGCAAGAATGAAGTATTCAAAAAGGAGTGTTCAAACAGACTGTACCTCTGGCTAGGGATGGGCAAACGCGGTATGGAAGTTCGGAACGACCGAACCGAACAGCCGAATCCAAACTCGGTGAACGAACTGAATGAACGAACGGAACGAATGAACGGAACGGCTGAACCGAATGAACAAACAAACGCAGCCGAACCGAACGGTCAAACCCGAACAGCGATCTGTTCGCCCATCCCTACCTCCGGCCACTACTTACACTGTCCCTCTTGGCCCGGCCCACTGCTCAGATAATATGGGCAGTGCACCAAAGCCCCCATAGCGGTGTGTGCACGGGGTGAAAGGAGCAGAAGGAGCAGCGACATAGCCAGGTGGACAAGTCAGCCTGGGAAGCGCCCCGGGAAGTTCTCGCCCAGCACGCTCTCTTGGCTGACTCACCAGCTTAGAGAGCATGCAGAGGCAGGAGCTTAACTACACCACTACACCCGATGCTTCTCTGGTCCTGCACATGAGTTTGCTATGGGGACTGTGGCGCGCTGACCAGCTCAGCTGAGCAGCAGCAGGCTGGACTGGAGGGACCATTGTTTGGGGAAGAAGCAGAACAGCCAGGCAGGTGAGTCAACCCAGAAGCATGCAGGTAGTCTGTCAGGGCCCCAAAATAACCAGTTCCATTGGGGCACCCCATGTTTGACGGGGTGCCTGCTTTTTCCAGATACCCTCTTTCAGCTCTAAGCTGAAACCGTGGCTCCCGGGATGTCACGTCTGCTCGAGGCACAGTGTAATTCACTGCCTTTCAATTGCATGTGATTTAGGGTTTCCTCTCAACCTCCTTAAGATAAAGGACACCCCCTAACCCCTTGTGTCCACACTAGCTTGAGGTTCTCTCTCATTATCTCACACTGGTCTTAATTAATGTACTTTTTATTTGTCCTTATCCATTTAATCCTGAACCATTATCACTTACCCAACAGTCTGGAAATGTTACCTTTTAAATTAGCTACTGGAAATTAGAAAGCCAAACGCCGGATGAGGAAATGCTAACACAAGCAGCAGGGCTGCTGTCTTGAACCCAGCTATGCTAAAAAGTGGGTGGTGAAGAGATGGCTTTCATTTCTCTGAACAATGACCCTGAATCAGGACTTTGAAGAAAGGCTGTCTTTGAATGCTTCTCAAGTAGTTAGCATAGGCTTTTCAGATGTCTATTGTCAGTAGAGCAGAATGAGAACAATAGGCTTAGAGACAATTTCAGATTGGACCAAATGAAAAATGGATGACTGGATTTCTAATCAGACTGAACAAAATGGGACTGCCAGTACTGAAAACCACATCGCTGGTGTTACTTACATTTTGGATATGGGTAGCACCATTTTCGGTACCTGCAAAAAACAGCTCCTGTGGCCATTTTGTACAATGCCTTTCTTTCTTTCTTTCTTTCTTTCTTTCTTTCTTTCTTTCCTGGGATTCTGATTGGAATTCCGGTCGAAATACTGGACAACTGTTTTTGCAGAAATGTATGCCAACATTGAACAGTTGTTTCAAATCACCTCTATCAGGGAGGAGAGTAAGGGGATGAGGAGCTAGGGAAACCTTGACAAAAAAGGCAGATTTTCAGGAGGGAAAATCCTGGGTCCTTCCCTCCCAACCTCCCTTTGAAGGTTGAGAGGGAAGAACCAGAATGCATGCGTTCAGCGAGACAGTTCCAGGCATGGCGGCAACAAGCAAGACGGGGAAAATACATTTTGAGGAGCAAGGGTGGCAGCTAGAGGTGCAACTGGTTACCCAGCAAATCAGGCACCCTGTTGAATATGGGGTACCTGACTTGCCCCGGTTGTGTTCGCGGTTCAGCTGTTCGGTTTGGCTGCGTTTGGTACATCCGTTCGGTTCGTCCGTTTGGTTAGTTCTCCGAGTTTGGGTTCGGCTGTTCGGTTCGGTTGTCCGAACAGGCCGTTCGGTTAGGCTGTTCGACTGTTCGGTTCGGCCGTTCGGCTCCTCGGTTCGGCCATTCGGCCATTCAGGAAATGTTGTTATATGGTTTTTTGGGTTTTTATTGGGTTTTATATGGTTTTCTTTTGTTTTTTATTTGTTTTTTTTGTTTTTATATGGGTTTTTTCTTTTAATTTTTTTAATCTAATATTATATGTATCTATCTACACTAAATCTAACTGCTTTTAACTATTCTAAATGCTAAGAACTAAATGGATTATCTAATAAGTACACAGGCCTATTCCTACAAACACTAAAACTAAATCACTAACGCTATCTCTATTGCTAAGCTAACTCCTACATCTATCTATCTATCTATCTATATAGAGAGGGGGGGGGGGATGGATGGATGGATGGATGAATATATATATCCATATATCCATATATATGGATATATATATGGATATATGGATATATATACATCCCATATATATGAGATGGGGGGGAATCACAAACAGAAGAGGAGTCTGTAGTGAACTGAATACATACATACTCAATGAGTCTGTACAGTGAAATGCATAACACAAGGTTTCAGTTTTTAAGTTTCATTTCAGTACAAAACTGAAACAAAACTTAAAGCAATCTAAAAATCTTACTCAACACCTGCTGTTCAGGAACAGGGACTAGCTCAGAAGGTGTTGGGAAGGGGAGAGGCAGATAATTAGTTTCGTTTCTTGCAAGCCTCTCCACCCCTGGTACCTGGATGTCTGCTCCTCAGTGACTGACACCTCCCTGTCATGTTTAACCTTCCAGTGAACCTTTTTTTGCCACCTGAGCTCACCCGAACGTGATCGGAACTGACTGAACTGTTCGGCCATTTTGTTCGGTGTTCGGTTCGTTCGGTATGTTCACGTTTGTGTTTGTGTTCAGTCATCCGAACAAGCTGAGTTCAGGCCAAACTCTGGACTTACGAACCGTGTTCGCCCATCCCTAACTCACTCACCTCATTGCTGGCATGCTGCTCCTCCTTTTCTGTAACTGCTCCCTGCTCCTTGCCCATGAACTGCTCAGCTGAGCTGGGAACATCCCTAGTCCGCTTTTTAGGTTCAGGATGGGGAGTGAGGGGGTCTCTTTCTGCTTGTGTGAACCCCCAATATGTCTCCCATTCCCAGGGATACCCAATATGAGGGTGTGTAAAACACCCATATGTGGATGGGCTTCGACTCTCTGGCAATATGGTGAGTCTCTAGGGAATTAGTTCTGCCCACCACATAAAATCCCCTTCTTTTCTCTGGCTCTTAATAACCTATTTCTCTAATTTGGCCCAGTTTGGCCTCTCTTTGTATTTGACCCAATAGTCCTTGACTCCTTTTGGAGTTAGCACTGTAATTTAAGCCTTCCCAGGCTCACAACAGTCCCAATCCCCTTGGTGATCAAAAGTCCATTTGGCCCATCTCTGGGCTCTATGCCATTTGGCTTCTCTCTTTAACAATAGAACCTTTGGCCCTTGGTGGGGCAAAATCAATAGTTGTCAAACAACAATGCACAACGTCTCACTAGGGCAATTTGCCTCAGGTCTGCCTTCTCCCCTTACAACCTTCCCAGTCCACTGGGTATCGAGATTCTCAAAATAAAATAAAATAAAATAACGGGTTCCCAAACTTAATAAACAAAAATAAGCCTCTTTGGCATTTAGCATAAATTCATGCAATTCCTTCTTTATAATCAGCAGAGCTTCAGGACAAGCCTCTGGAGCCTCAGTCCTTAAACCAAATCAAATTAAGTCACACCTGCACCTTCCTCACACTGTCTGTCTGGATGTGATCCAGGCTTGTGAAACACCTTTGTTAAGCTGGTCAGGTGTCTCCTCAGTCAGTCTGGCTTGGAGGCCAAACTAAGCTCCTTTCACATTCATCTCCTTCTGACAACTGACTCCTCCAGCCATCTCTCTGCTGGTTTTAGCCTCTCTTAACTCCTCCCTCTTTTCTGATTCGTTCTCCTAGATCAGGAGGGAAACCGTAGGCCCCATCTATCTTTAATTGTATGTTTGCAAGCTTCCCACACTGGCAGCAGGTGTGGGAAATTTCAGCACTGTCTGCAGCAGGCGTGCTCCCCTTCAGGGGCGTTGGGGGCATTGACCCCCCAAGCGCCCCGACAGGCGGCCCCGCTCAAAGTAATAAAAAAAATATAAAAACCTCTCCGCCGCTTCCCCGCCGCCCGCAGCAGCCTCTGCCTTGCCTTTGCAGAGCCAAGGCTGCTGCAGCGCTGTGGTCAATTTCATGTCAGTTTCACACTGAAACTGACCACAGCGCCGCTGCAGCAGCCTCCGCTCTAAGCAAAGGCAAGGCAGAGGCTGCTGCAGCTTTACTTC
>QEPC01004060.1:2079481-2095120 GCA_003113815.1 Sphenodon punctatus | reverse complement strand
AACCTGGCTGAACATCTGAAAATAGCGCTATCGATACCGATATCTATTTTCCGCCCCCCCCCCCCGGTATTGGTATCATTTGGCCATGAAACCACCCCTGGTGCCAGGAAGTCTGCTCCTCAGCTGCATCCCCCTTCCAGATACGGTTTTCCCAGCCAAAGTCATGTTTTTCCCACCCCTGAACTCATCCGAACTTTTCTGAACTGTTCGGCCATTCGAACGTTCGGTTCGGACATTCGGTTTGGTCATCTGAACAGGCCGAGTTTGGCCCAAACTCTGAACATCCAACCACATTCACACATCCCTAAGATCCGGATTTCCCCCTACCTCTGAGGTCCTGGTGTGTACTTGTCGGCCTCGGCGGGGCTTTGCGTGCTGTTCATGCATAGAACAGCTTCTCCTATCAAAAATGGCGGTGACACTGCCACCACCATTTTGGAAAAGGGTTGTGAATGTGCAAAATGGCCCTGGGGCCAGGAGATTGGCAGTGCACTGTGATCAGAGGGACATCCGGGTTGCCCCCCACAGTAGTAGGAGACCAGCAGAGCTTCAGTCAAGCTTCCCCAAGGTGGATAAGTACATTGTAGGGTGGGCCACGGGGATGGGAGTGAGGGAGGTTGGGCCCACTGTCCTTGGAATAAGTACAGATGGGAGCATAGATTGGTTTCCTATTGACTTCAATGGGCAAATTTCTCTTTGACTTTAATGGGTTCTGAGTCTGAAAGTGAATCTATAACTAAACCACAAATTACAGGTCTGAATCCGGATGCCTATCCCTTTAAATATTAATTTGTTGGGCAAGAGCTGAAACAGATACTTTAGTACCCATGAGTAATATCCACACTTTTGGGTACTGCACTGGCTACCCAATAGGTTACTCGGATACTGTCTGTGTACCTGGAAATCCAAAAAGTCAGTAACTTCTGGTCCCGATTTTTCAATGTTCTGATTACTGATCGGAATATCGGAACCAAAAAACAAATAATAGGCACAGAAATCAGGATTGTAAGTCAATTTTATGGGACAAGAAGTTGACTTTCTGAGACCAGAAATCAATTTTTCAGGATGGAAAATCAATAAATAGGTACTGGAATTCAATAAATAAATAAATAAGAAAGTTAAAAAAAATATTGGCACCAGAATTCAACGTTCCGGGATTTTGGGTACCTGAATTGGGTCACAATTGGATACCAATCGGTACACGATGTTATCGGGTTGATTAATGGAGCAGACATTTTTCAGGTATATCTCACACTTTTCACCTCTATTCAAGACTTCTGCCCTGGACCCCCAGCAGTCTGTCCCTGGGCTGGTGTGAAACAGCCTTTCGATTTTTGTGGTATAGTTCCATGAAAACAGAAGTTTTGTCGGAATTCCTGTCAATCAGAATTATCGATCAGAATTCTAATCAGCCCTTCTGTGCATGCACAAAATGGTGTTGGCCCTTTTGCGCATGTGAAAAATGTTGGCAGGCCACAGTACGTATGCATAAATGGTGGAAGCTGTCACGTCACCGCCAATTTGTGTACAGCCAGCTCGTGTTTTTTTCCTCACACATTGCAACTTTGTACCATTTCTGCATGTGCAAAGGGCCAATATTTTTTCATTCATTCTGGTTTAATGATCATTCTATTGGAACAAAACAAACTGACCGTATCTGTTGGAGATCCTTCAGTCTGAATTTTCATTTCTGTCCTGCCTGTCCCTCACGGAAACCTAGCAAGTCATCACAGGGCCATGGACAAACTCTAGCATTCTCCAGGCAACCTCTCAACCGTAAAGTTAGGCTCTCTTGCTCTGGGCCATGTCTCTACCTGAGGCTTTCCTCATTCGCTTCCAGACTCAGCCTTCTACTGCTGCTGATCCTCAGATGGCTAAGTTTCCTTAAACCATGTCGATGACACATTGGCCTGTTTAATGATTTCCTGGGTTTGTTAAAATACCAGATTTAGGAGGGTTGCATCCTCACAAGTACTTAGCCACTCCTACTCTGGGCCTAGTCCTGCAAGACGTAAGGTTCTCCATGATAGCTTTGTTCACTTTAATATGCAGTACTTTCCGAGACTTTCTTTTGTGCTGTGTGACACAGTCAAATTCAAATTAAAACTTGCATTCCAAAATTTAAAAACATTGGGCATGGAGGTCCATCAAAGGAACAAGTTATCAAATAACAAAACACTGAATAATATAGTGTGAACTAAGGGCCTGATCCTAAATTCATGCACGCACAGCTGAACACGCTTTGGGCAGGTTGTGTGTGGTTTGCATTCATGCCGCATTCGTTATCATCCGTGCCCTTTTGCACAGAGCATAGGCTCTAGGATTGGGATATAGCCTAAGGGTGGTAGCCAAAGTACTGAAAATGTAAATAAATGTAGTGGCAATTTTCTCAAACGAATACTTTTGCATCCAACATCTAAATTCATGTTGCACAAATTAATTTGAATAGGTGAAGTTCTACAAATTATTTTTTTCCCTTCAAATTATTTCATCTCTACTTCCATTCAAATTTTTGGTGAATCCCATTTTTCTCCCATTCTGGGAGGAAAATACATCTTGGAATAACAGAATAGCCTGTAAGGGTGGGATTTTGAACCGCTCTTCAAGAGACCTACTTTATGAGGACTAAAATTCCGCATCGATAATTCACTGAACCTTTTGGTCCCCTAGCATTTAGAAACTGTGCAATGCCAGGATGGAAAGCAATCATCTGTGATAAAATCATTACAAGTCCAGTTCCATACAGTAAGGCCCATTAAGTACAAAACCACCTTTCGACCTAACAGGGTGTGAATACCAAGGTTATATCCTTTTCATTGACCAGATTGGCCAAGGAGAACAAATATTCCAAAGCCAAACATCAGTTTCTACAAAGACTCTCGTCACAGTCCCTGCAAAATAATTTATGGGAAAGACACTTCAAGTGTTCAATTAGAATATTGCCTGTTCCACTATTATGACTTTACATAGTGAAGAGAAGGAGTGATTTAAATGGAATCATTTTCTATTTCTTTTATTTGTAGGGTTTTTGCACATGAATAAATATTAAATAACTCAACTGAGATGTACAAAACCAATTAGACTTTTCCCAATCTCTACTTGGTTCCACTCATTGGCTCGGCCGTTCTATAGAGCTTGATTTTTTTCAAATGTTTTATTATTAAGGTCTCCTAAGCTATTCAATATTCATCTTAAGGAATATTCTACATATTCTATTGATTTGTGTTAAGCAGGAGCATAATGACATTTTTCAAATACCGAAATGGTTGCCACTAAACAGATGGAAAACAGTGATTTTACACTGTTGCACAAAATGAGACAGGAAGCAATGGGCATAACTTAAAGCAAAGAAGATTTTGATTAAATACTTCCTAATTATAAGAGCAGATGGGCAATGGGATAGGTTGCTTAGAGAAACCATGGAATCACATTCCTTTTAGGAATGTGCAAACAGAACTGAGTTTGAAATTCGGTTCGGTTCAGAAATCGAGTTCGGTTCGGAAATTCGGTCCGGTCGACCAAACTATTCGAGTTCGGTCGAATTCCGAACTTCCGAACCGAGTTCGTACATTCAAAACTGGTGCAATTATTTTTTTAAAATGAAAATTCTTCAAATACAGATTGAACAAGAGGAGAGACAGAATAGAACCCTGCAGGACCCCATGAATGGGGCTTTGTTTGTTTTAGTAATTAAAAAATGAAAATGAATTGCACACCCCTACATTCACTCCCAGCTCCCGAACGTCAGAGGGCTAATAGTCATTAATGGACTTATCCTCCAAGAACGTATGCAATCCTTTTTAAAACTCAGCCATATTACTGGCCTCTGGCAACAAAGGGTGAAAACAGACATGTCGCTAACCACCCTTTAACCACCCTTGCTGGTCATTTAGGCATGTTTCAGGGCTGCATAGGGCACCAATACAGCCCTGCAACATGCATAAATAACCACCAAGGGTGGTTAAAGAGTGGTTAGCATCATGTCTGTTTTCACCCAAAGTCTACAAGTTAATTTTGCATTGTATGAAAATATACTTCCTTTTATTTATTTTAAATGCACTACCAGTTAGTTTCATGGCGTGTCCCCTCGTTCTAGTACTATTTGGGTAAAAAACAATCCACTACTTACTTGTTCCACACCACTTATGATTTTATAAACTTCTTTCCTATCTTCCCTCAGTCATCTCTTCTCCAAGCTGAAGAGCCCCAACCTATCCAGTCTCTCTTCATACAGAAACCATTCCATACCCTTTTTGTTGCTCTTCTCTGTTCCGTTTCCAATTCTACTATTTCTTTTTTTTGAGATGGGGTGACCAGAATTGCACACAATAGTCACTACTTGCACCAAAGATTCATGTTTGCTAGTACAATCTGATAGAGTGATCTCTCTCTCTCTCTCTCTCACACACACACACACACACACACACAGAGTTCTGATTTGCCTTATGGAATTATTGAAATCTCTCTCTATTGCAATCTTTGTTTTGTTTAAAAATATAGAACATTATAGATGTTTTCATTTCCCATTAAATGCTGTCAGTTTTTTGTCGCCAGGCAATGCCCCCTCCCCCAGGTGGTACACACAACCATCAAAATCCATCAGCCAACACTTTGGAATCTAGTCAGTGTCTGAAAACATCACACCAAAATCTCTTACCTAACAAACCACTTCAGAAAGTCCCCATCGGGGAAGAAGCATACCCTGCTGCTTTACAAATAGCGTGAAATATGTCAAGTCATTTCACAGCAAACATCCTGAAATTACCGCACAGCTGAAGCCTGTGCTTGTTCCTGACCAAGAGTCTTTAGCTGCTTGAAAAGTGGAACGTAGGATGGAGTGGAGCGGTGGAGGAAGCTACTGAGTTCAAAGACCATTAGCAAAGGACAGTTTGGAGAATAGGGAAAGCCTGATGCTGACATTCCTGATTCAAAGAACAACCCCACGATGACTGATCGCAGTGCCACAAAACACAATTTAATTCAAGCTCTGTTCCTCTATTTTCAGTAGAAGACTCTATACTGGGAAACCCTAGGTCAGGGGTTAGAAACTTCTGGCCCATGGGCCAAATCTGTTCTCCAACTCTTATTTCTTTTCCCCCTTTCCAGTTTTTGGATCTAGTTCATGGATCCTGTCCTTACCCTCACGAAGAGGGAGCGCGAAGAGAGGGAGTGGAGATGAGACTATGCATCATGAATAGGAGATTGATCTATTGGGTACTAAATTTAGTACCCGCAGGTAATTGGCGGGTGTTGTCAATGCTTCCCTGCAGGAGGGCAGGGTTCAGGACTGCTTCAAAGAGGAGGTGGTGTGGTCCCTGCTCAAAAAGCCATCACTTGACGTTGACTCCCCCGCCAGCTTTCAGCCCATCTCTAACCTTCTCTTTTTAGGGAAGGTTATTGAGCGGGTGTTGGCTCAACAGCTGCAGACCATCTGAACTGCACCGGTTTTCTTGATCCCTCACAGTCCAGCTTTTGCTTGGGTTATGGCACTGAGACTGCATTAGTGACTTTGGTCGATAACCTTTGCTGGGAACTGAACCAGGGTCATTCAACCCTGCTGATCGTATTAGATATGTCAGCTGCGTTTGATATAATTTGTCATGAGATGCTGGTAACTTGCCTGCGAGACTATGCCAGGTGGGCAGAACCATTCTTGAATGGTTCTTCCTGCCTGGGAGAACTCAGCGGGTGGAGATTAGGGATTGTTCATCTTCTCCCTGTGCGGGAGTTCTGAAAGGCTCTATTCTGTCCACTCTTGTTCAATGTGTACTAGGGATGGGTAAACGCGGTTCGGAATTTTCAAGTTTGGACCGAAATGACCATTTTGGTCGACCGAACCAAACTTCCAAACTGAACTTGATTTTCAAACCGAACTGAACCGAATTTCTGAACTCGGTTCTGTTCGCCCATCCCTATAAGATAATATTCCATTTAGTTCAATGGGGTTTGAATTTCCGAACTCTGTTTGGAAGGTCGGAGTTCGAATCGAACTCGAATAGTTCGGCCGACCGAACCAAACTTCTGAACCGAACCGAATTTCCCAACTCGGTTCTGTTCGCCCATCCCTACTGTGTGCATGCAGCCGCTTGGTGAGTTTGTGAAATGGTATGGGGTGCGGTGTCATCGGTACGCTGATGACACCCAGTTTTACCTCGCTTTTTCATCTGACCCAGACCCGGAAGTGTTTACTAGGGGTGGGACTTGGGGCAAAAAAATGGATACTGGTTTTACCAGTTACCGGTTTGCAAAAAATCGGTTTACCAGATTAAATCCAGTATACCAGTAGCCTTTTTTCCCCATTGATTTCAATGGGGAATTGTCCCCATTGAAATCAATTAAAAAAAAAACCAATACCTCCTCCCTCCCCCCCGGCTGTACAGGTGGAAGGGGGGTCACCCCCCACCCAACCTGCCCACCCTGGATTTTTTTAATTTATTTTTTTTACCTAAAGTCCCTGCGGGCTCTGGGCTGCTGCTGCAATGCCGCCGGCGACCCGGAGCCACACCACCAAGTACTAGGGCGATCCCTGGGGTGGGGGGTGGTTTGCTCTACCCCGCCCCCACCCAGGGATCACGTTACTTGGGCGGTGGCAGCAGCGGCAGCAGCATGGCGCGTGTCTGGTTTCAGCACTAGGGCTTCCGCACTTCACTAGGCCTTCCAGGGAACTTCCGGATTTCCCCGGAAGGCCTAGTGAAGCATTGAAGCCACTGCCCTAGATGTCCCTTCCAGAGGAAGCTATTGTTACAAAATTTTGGCTCCTTGTTTACCTTAAGACTTTCTACCAAATTTAGCTGAAGTTGATCTACAAAATAAAAAATGATTAAAAGATCACAGAGTAACGTATCTGGAAGGTACATCAAGGGTCATTTTGTCTAGTCCCCCACACTATTGTAAGACCTTCTACACCTCAACTTTCCAACAAACCTATACACAGATTTAGTTAGGTCAAGGGATGTTGTCGTTGTGGCCCATGTAAAATGGTTGTGTGGTACCCCTCCTAACAAAGAATATGTTATGACACACACTTGATCACCCATGTTTAAAATAAAAATTGTATTCTCATTATTTTTAATGTTTAATTAAACATAACATTCCCTTCAGGGCCATTTCTCCCTGTTCTGTAGCATCATCTTGGGTACTAGATGGGCTAGCTGAAAAATCGTTAATTTCCAGTACCGAATTCTGGTTGCTGATCAGGAAATCAGGATGTAAAACCAAAAAATGGGACCAGAAGTTGACATTTTGGAAGTGGATGTCAATATTTTGGGACATGCATACTCGAATCAGGTTGAAATCAGGTACCAATCAGCACCCAATATTTTCAGGTCAATTGGGGTCCAGGAATTTTGACCTGTCTACTCGTTTTTGCTGGTACACATTTCAGTGGGTGAAAACAGACATGATGCTAACCACCCTTTAACCACCATTGGTGGTTATTTATGCATGTTGCAGGGCTGTATTGGTGCCCTATGCAGTCCTGAAACATGCATAAATGACCACCAAGGGTGGTTAAAGGGTGGTTAGCGTCATGTCTGTTTGCACCCAGTGCTACAAATGAGCAAATAGTAACACAACAACACAAGGCAGCAAATTGTCACATTTGGGGCCCATCATGTATTACTACAGCCTATTTTTTGTACATATTTATTTTCCGTAGGCAATGAAGGAAGCTTTAGTTGGGAACCTCGGCATGGACAGTGGATTTACTACAACGGGCAAGAGGATGTGAAAAAATGATCAATTCCTAAAAGCTTTTAAAGCAACGGTGTTTGTCCTTCCTGGATTTATGAAGGTCATAAGTCTCTTTGGCATGATCCGCAAAGCACTGTAACAAGATTCTTTTGGCTTCCTGAGCTTACTTAAATGCCACCACTACTTGAAGCTCTGCTAGGGGAGAGAGGAAATTCCTGTGCAGAAATATCCACTCAACCTTTATCTCCAGGAGCCTGCACTTTGTTTAGAGAGGCTGCCAACTCCAAAACCACAGTCCATTGACAGGATGATATATGGGGTTTTTCATGTCAGTAAAAGGGCTGTCTGTAGCTAACACCCTCCAGCCTCCTGTATTTAATGCTCACCTAGCTTCAACATCTCTTTACTGCTGTTCATCTCTCTTTACACAGCCCTAAATCTCTGTTGGGTCATTGCATTTTGCTACCCAGCCCAAGGATAGAGTCATATATAGTAATGCTACCCCATGAGAAAATTGGGAACTGAAATGGTGGTTCGGAGTCACATGGCATCAGTTAACCTTACCTGGGGTGAGGGCTTCCTCTGGCTGGGTGTGTCGGTGGGGAGTGACGTATAGCTGCCTGGCCATACCCCTGTGCTGTTGCCATTAGGGATGGGAAAACATGGTTTGGAAGTTTGGAGTTCTGACCAAACCCGGTCTGTTCAGTTTGCCGAACCGAACTTCCAAACCGAACTCAAATTTCAAACTGAACCAAACTGAACCGAATTTCCAAACTCTGTTCTGTTCGTCCATCCCTAGTGGCAACACACACCAAAAAACCTGGTTTTGAATGGCCGAACTTGGTTCAGAAGTTCAGAATTCGACTGAACTTGGTCTGTTCGGTCAACCGAACTGAACTTCCCAACCGAACTCGAATTTCAAACTGAACCGTACCGAATTTCCAAACTCGAATTTCAAACTAAAGCGAACCGAACTGAATTTCCGAACTCCATTCTGTTCGCCCATCCCTAGCTGCCATTGTCCTGCCTCCTGCCATGATTGACAGCCATAGCTGCCTATTACAGGCATCCATGGCCGGCACCATGGCAACCCCTCCAGTCAGGAGGGGCATGGCCGGGAAAACGTTTTCAGCCCAGTTCACCCACTCTAGCCTCTGGGCCTGCTTCTATCCTCGCCCGCATTTCTGTCCTGGTCACCATCGCAGGTTGGGTTTGTACTGAGCCCACATTTGGCGGGCCTAGAACAAACGTGCCACCATGACGCCCAGCCAGGCTGAAGCAGTTCCTACTGGGCCAGCGTCACCCAAGATGTCATAAATCCATGGTGTGCCCACACCCTGAATACTGTGTGAAGGTCCAGATGTAATAGAGGATACAGAGATGAGCAACAGAGGATACAGAGATGAGCAACTAAAATGACCAGGAGGATGGACCACCTTGTATGAATAGAGAATAAAATAGTAATACTTTAGTAATAACAGTACCTTAGTAGTACTTCCTTTAGCTTCCTTTAGCTTTAGAAGCCTATACAATTATATTGTCAGAAGATGGGTCTGGGAACTAAAATTCATAACTTTATTTGACACCAAAAATAATGGACTTAACAAGGACCTCAATTTCTCCAGCCACTACAAATAACTGTTATACCTTACAGTCTATTGCATTTTTAATTTTTGTTGTCCTCTGTACCACATTCCTAGATATCACTCTAACCACTTTGTCTCCCTCTCTATAACTGAAATACTGCCAGCTGGATATTCAACCTTTGTGTTACGGTTGGGTACTTTATGAGGGGGCATATGAGTACTTTAGGAATATGTGTATTCCCTTCACCTGATCAGCTGTTTCCCACTATACCCCCCTAACCATATTTTTGCTTTAGCCGAGCCCTTTCTCTGTGTTAACCACTACCTATTGGTTCTTTGTCTCCTACACCAATATATAATTTTACAGCTCTATTTTTAAACGTCTGGCACATCTCTCTCTCTCCCATTACATTGTCTTGTCCACCCCCACCCATTCCATGCCCCTCACATATGCCTGCCCTACATTTGCTCAATTTACATTCCTGAGGAAGAGCCCTGTGTGGCCAACAGCCCAAAAGACCAAAAGCAGTTGGTCCAATAAAAGATATCCTTTGAACCACTTTGTCTCCCCACATGAGAAAGGAGATGACACAGAGAGAACAGATGCCTATATTATCATGAATGATGCAGAGAAAATGGATAGGGGTCTCTGGTTTATCAGTTCATTTGAGAGAGAGCCTGGTCCCAAATCTTAAGAGATGGAGACAAAATTGTTCACAAACACTATCATTTCTCTAGCGCTACTAGGCGTACATGGCTCTTGACAATCGCAGAGACAGGTCCCTGACCAGTCGGATTACAATCTAAGATGGACAAAGGTGAGGGGAACTCTGGAATATACACACACATATTCCCATTTTACAGATTGGGAACTGAGGCTGAGAGGGGACTTGCCCAAGGCCACACAATGAGTTTTTGGACTTGGACCCTAGCTTCCCAGGTCCAAGTCCAGCACCTATCCAGTATATCGCACTGGGTCTCTAGGGTGAAAGGTCATTCATTCATTCATTCATTCATTTATATTTTATCACTCAATTCAACATAAAACCATTAATAAAACAGTTAAAGTCATAAAACATTAAAAACCCTGGCAGAACAAAACCAAACCATCCCACCATACTCAACCCTGCACCCATCACCCGCCTCCCTCCCCAAAGACCCAGCGGAGCAGCCAGGTCTTACACTGTCTACAGAAAGAGGGGAGGTCTGAGGACAGGCGGACTTCCAATGGGAGGGAGTTCCACAGTCGTGGTGTGGTCACCAAGAACAACTGCCTATTTATTAATTTATTTATTTATTCATTCATTTTTATACCCCACCCCTTCTACAGAGCAGCTTGGGGCAGCTTACAATTTAAAACCAAAATAGAAAACATATTAAATAGCAATATAAAACAATGTGGTGAAGCCATAAAAATATAAACAGAAAACAAAATCCCACCCACAGTAACCCCTCACTCCCCCTCAACCCATTCCTCCCTCATCTGTCCGCTTCACCAAACGCCTGGCAGAACAGCCAAGTTTTACAAACCCGATGAAAAGGCAGTAGGTCCAGGTCCAGGCGAGCTTCCTCCAGGAAGGAGTTCCATAGCCGAGGTGCGACCACTGAGAACGCCCTCTCCATAGTGGCACACCGATTTATTCGGGGGGCCTCCAAGAAGGCACCTCAGTGGATTGCAGGGGCTGATTGAGGACCCGGGGAGTGAGGCAGTCCTGCAGATAGGTCGGGCTGAGGCCATGAAGGGCTTTAAAAGGTAAGGATCAACACCTTGAATCGGGCCTGGAAGACAATAGGCAGCCAGTGCAGAGAACGAAGCACTGGTGTAATGTGCTCCTGGCAACCCGACCCCATAAGGAGCTGGGCCGCCGCATTCTGCACCAGCTGCAGCCTCCAGACCATCACCAGGAGTAGCCCCATGTAGAGCATATTGCAAGAGTCAAGTCTTGAGGTAAAAAAAACATGAATGATGGTGGCCAGGTCAGAGTCGGGGACATAAGGCAGAAGCCACCAAACCAGATGTAACTGTTGGAAAGCCCCCTTCGCCACTGTCTCCACCTGGATATCCAAGCACAGCCAGGAATCCAGGGGTACCCTTAGACTCCACACTTGGGAGACCAATAGGGGACAAAGCTCGTAAATGATGGGGAAGTCACACCCGTTGCTCTCCCCACCAACATTACCTCCGTCTTGTCAGGATTCAGTTTTAGTCGGCTCTGCCTCATCCAGTCCCACACAGCCATCAAACAGGGAAATCACAGAGAATGCCGGGCCTGGGTCTAATGAAAATGAGTGGTACAGCTGAGTGTCATCAGCATATCTATGACAACTCACTCCGAATCACCTCACAGCCTCACCTAAAGGCTGCATGTATACGTTGAACAATGGCAGGTGTAGAGTAGAACCTTGTGGTACACCACATGAGAGGTCATGAGGGGAAGATGACTTATCGCCCAGGACCACTCATTGGGTCCTACCGGCTAGGTAGGAGCAGAACCATTGTAGAACTGTCCCACGAAAATCTGCCAAGTCCTGCAAGCGAGTCACCAACAGCCCATGATCAACTGTGTCAAAAGCAGCCGAGCGATCCAATAGGACCAGTAAGGTCGAATGTCCCTGGTCCGTCTCCCAGCGCAGGTTGTCAACCAAGGCCACAAACGCAGTCTCAGTGCCATACCCTGGGTGAAAGCCAGACTGGGAGGTATCTCGGAATCTGAAACCATCTAGATGCTCCCAAAGCTGTTGAGCCACCACCCGTTCAATAATCTTTCCTAAAAAGGGAAGGTTAGAGACTGGCTGATAGCTGGCAAGTGAATTCAGCGTCAAACAAGCAATAGTTTCTTGAGCAGAGGCTGGACCACCACCTCCTTCAAGCATTCCAGCACTCTACCCTCTTGAAGGGAGGCGTTGATCACCCCTTCCAACAATGGCCCTAACGTCTCCTGGCATGCCTTAATCAGCCAGGATGGGCATGGATCCAGTTCACAACAGGTGGCCCTAACCAACCCCAGAACACCCACAGAACGAACTGGCAGCACTTCCTAAAATAGATCCCAAGAAAGCAGACTAGATGGGGCTTCCATACCCTCTGACTCTCCTCCTTCTGCAGAAACTACAGCACCTAAGTCGTGGTGAATCTGAGCGATTTTATCCGCAAAATAGTTGACAAACATGTCACAGCGGGTCCTGGAAAATTCCACACCCAGGCAGAGAGAGGCCAGACTGAGCAGCCCCCGAACCACCCAGAACAGCTCCGCTAGATGATACTTTGTGGCTGCTATGAGGGCAGCAAAGAATTCCTTATTTGCTGCCCTCACAGCCACAGCATAGGCCCATAAACTCGCTCTATGCCACAACCTGTCAGCTTCAGCCCAAGAGTGGCGCCATCATCGCTCTAACCGCCGCCCTTCCTGCTTGAAACACTACATCCCCTCAGTGAACCAAGGTAACCTGCGGTGCTGGAGCTGAGGGAGCGGATGCCTCAGAACCGTCTGGTTGATGACCTCCTCCAGAAAAGTGTTGCAAGCCAGAACAAGGTCCTCGATCGAACGACCATTGAGATGAGAGAGCAATTCCGGAACTGATTTCGTTCCATCAACCTCCAGGGACGAGCCAATCAAATAGGCTCTGCACCTCTCAGGGGGCAGGCATGTGCCAGGATCCTGGTCTGGAGGAGGTAATGAACTGTCCATGACAAGGGAATTGTTGATACCTCCCCCACCAACAGATCCCCTGCCTCAAGGTCAGTACAAAACACCAGGTCATGAGTATGCCCCCCACCAAGTGTCAGGCCGATCGCCATTTGGGACAGGTCCATGGTGACCATGAACTCACACTCCACCCCTGCAAGACCAGCATCAACGTGAATATTGAAGTTCCCCAGGACAAAGGTCCTTGGGGAGCGCAACACAACCTCTGACACCAGTTCAGATAGAGTGGAGAGGGATGCTTCCGGACAGGAAGGTGCACGGTAGACCAGCAGCAGTCCTAATCTGTCCCCCACCAAATCGATCACCAGATGAAGGGCCTCGATCCCTGGTATTAATTGCACTGGATACTTCCTCACAGTCCATGACTCCAAAAAAACAATGGCTACACTGCCCCCCATCCCTCAAGCCTTGGCTGATGTTGCATGGAGTACCCGGCCGGAACAAGGTCCGCCAGAATACATCTGGATTCCATGTCTAGTCAGGTCTCCATAAGACACAAGATCGGCAGCCTGGTCCAGAATTAAGTCATCGACCTTTGATAATTTATTAGCCACCAACCTTGCATTCAGCAGCAGGAACCTCGGCCCCAGGGGTCTTTGATCCTCATCCACCTCCCCATCTGCCCGGGTGACAGCTCAGGGAACAAGCACTAAACACCTTGCTACCCTCGCAGATCTACAAACCCCCTTTGGGAACATACCCCCCCGCCCCNTCCTCACTCCACTGGAGAGGAATTGTTTTGTGTTAGGGCTGAAACACAATCTCATTTTTTTTTCTTGATTCTCACCAAGAATCAAGTTTATCAGTGCAATTTCTGCGAGAATCAAACAAACCTTTTTCTCTTGATTTACGGGAGCCACGTGTGTGCTATTTCCTGTGCTGAGTCTCATGCCCCATGTCTGTCTCTCTCCCTCTCTCTGTTTCTCTCCCTTCTCTCCTTTTCTGCAGCCACCAACTCCACACCAGGGGAAAAAAAAGAAAAGGAACTGTGCATGTGCAAACTGGCCTCTGGGTCATTCTGTGCATGTGCAGCTCTTTTCCAAAATGGTGGTGACACTGCCAGCACCATTTTGGAAAAAGGCTATGTGTGCGCAGAATGGCCCAGTGACCGTTTGTGCATGCACAGTTCTTTTTTGTTCTTTTTAAGCTAGTTTGTCATGAGATTCTTGCACCGCTAGTGAGATCTTCTTGAGATCTTACTAAGGGTTCTCAATTCTTGGGAGAGCCTCACGAGAACTAAATTGATTCTCATTTCATCCCTAGTTGGTACTTTCTATAAATTTCGCTGAGTGTTCTGTTGGTGAGGCTTGAGTTTCAGATAAGTAAAATTCAAAGTAGGCAGAGAGGTTCTCTTTTCTACTGCTTTACTAGACAAGTACATCTTGAATACATACAATATGGGTAAACCTATTGAATCTCGAACATCCAGAATGACTTGCCATTGTTGGGTACTTAGTGATACTCGATTAGTGCCTGAAAGTTTACCCTATTGCCTCATTTTTGGTATTGATTTTTTCCCCAGGTTTCCATGCTATTTTTTGCTGTTTCCCTGAACTGATTTACTGACCAGTAATTGATAAATCAGTACTGATAATTTCTGATTTTTGAAGTTAATTGGGTATCAGATGGAAACTCTGGTAGTCCAATGCATACCTGACAAGGTGCTGGAATCTGTGGACATTACTCATGGGTAATAAACTGGGTACCCATTTCAGCTCTAAATTCTTAAGGGAAGGTTTTTCCTCCTCCTCCTGCTCCTCCTCAGGGAATGTCTCTTAATTCACCAGCAGAGCGAGGACATATAACAAGCAAGATATGTATATACAAATCTTATTTTCTATAATCTTTTAGTTTACAGAGAGAGAGAGAGAGTTTGTTTGTGACCAAACCATAACGGTAGTTGACTGCTGTCCTGATAAGGCATAGGGTCTTTGGGTTTGCTAGTGCTGAAACTTGTCATTTTAAATTACTCAGTTTTTACCGAATATCTCAATATTCAACTCTGTTTTACTGAGCAGTGAGTAACCAAGGAATTGGCTTGGAGCTCGGTACTCGGAAAATCCTCGAATGAGCTTCTCCTGCCCTATATAAGGGTAATTGGTACTCGGAAAATACTCAGTACTCTGTTTTATTTTACCGAATACCAAGGCCAAACACTTGGAGCTGAAACTCGGAAATACTTGTGAATTAAAATTTTACTATTTGGTTACTATTCATCCCTAGTTGTTGCCTCTCCAATGGGGGCCTGTTGGTCTTCCCATCTGGGGTTACATGAATTCTTTATTGTCCTGTCATCCGGGGTCTCTTCTTCATTGTAACTAAGCTATGTTAGAGCAGCCACCCCATGCTTGGCAAAGGGCATGGACCTATGGGCATTGGACTAAGGATCCCCCCTCCCCCAAAGAAGTCAGAGCAAGGATCGGGCCCAGCCACCATGGGATCTAGGAAAAGGGAGTTCACCCAGGTGGATACCAGCCTGATCCAGGAAGGAGGTGATTAAGGGGAAACAGCCCTCAGTAAGTACGGGGCCATTAAGAAACGGCGTTCTCCCTGTTTTGAGAAACCACTGGTGAATAGAACCCAGGCTAGCAACAGCCTCAAAGACATGGAATATTAGTATTCCCCCACCCCTCCTCCTAAGCACAGACACCCAC
>QEPC01004060.1:2005299-2047378 GCA_003113815.1 Sphenodon punctatus | reverse complement strand
CCTGCCTCAGTCTGCCTTCCATGCTCATGCCACACTGCCTGTCTGCCCACCCACCCAGGTTACCAAAATCAAAGCCTGCCTTAGCCTGCCTTCTGAGGCTCATGCCATGCTGCCTGTCTGCCCGCCTTGGTTGTCAAGCTCGAACCCTGCCTCATTCTGCCTTCTGCTCATGCCAAAGTGCCTGTCTGCCCACCCTGTGGGCAAAGCTGAAGCCCTGCCCCGACCTGCCTGCCTCTCATGCCAAGGTGCCTGTCTGCCTGCCCTGGCAACCCTAGGCGATGTGCCCCACTGGCCTGGTAATCCTGCTGCTGCTGTCTACTAGTCCATGGGTGCTCTGCCCAGGGAAATCCAAATGTGCCCATGCAATCCTGCTGCTGCCATCTGCTGCTGTATGGGAGCTCTTACCTGGAAAATCCTACCATCCTGGCTCCACAGGTGCTGCGCACAGGCAAATCATGCTGCTATCATCTCTGCTGTTCAACGGGTTCTGTGCCCTGGCAATCCAATGTCTGCTGCTGCCAATGCTGCCTCTGCTCTCTGTGCCATGGGTTCTGTGCTCCGGCAATTCAAAGTCTGATGCTTCTGCCAATACTGCCTCTGCTGTCTGTGCCATGGTTTCTGTACCCCGGCAATCCAATGTCTGCTGCTGTTGCCAATGCTGCCTCTGTTGTC
The DNA here is from genome assembly GCA_003113815.1 of Sphenodon punctatus. Lineage (NCBI taxonomy): Eukaryota > Metazoa > Chordata > Lepidosauria > Sphenodontia > Sphenodontidae > Sphenodon > Sphenodon punctatus. The sequence continues at coordinate 2,046,706 of QEPC01004060.1, read as the reverse complement.
TGTGCCATGGGTTCTGCTACCGGGCAATCCAATGTCAGCTGCTGCTGCTGCCCATACTGACTCTGCTGTCTGTGCCATGGGTTCAGTGACCTGGCAATCCAATGTCTGCTTCTGATGCCTCTGCTGTGCATGGGTATTGTGCCCCATCAATCCAATGTCTACTATTGGGTGGCCACATGATTCACCACTGGGTGAGGCTTGACCAATTTGCAGAGGAGGTTTTTGAGATCCGGCGAGAAGGATGCAAGCCTGCAATTCCCAGCCAAGTAGGAGTAACAGACACCAAGCCCTGGCTGGGCCTCTGCCGCTGCTCCACTGATGCCTGGCAGCCTGCAATGCCTGGCCGAGTACGGGTGCCAGCAACCAAGCCCTGGCTGGACTTCTGCTGCTGCTCCACCGATGCCAGGGAGCTTGCAACGCCCAGCCGAGTAGGGGTGACAGCCACCAACCCCTGGCTGGGCCTCTGCCACTGCTCCACCAATGTCAGCCAGCCTTCAATGTCTTGCCAAGTAGGGGTGCCAGCCACTCCAGCTATAGAACCCACCGTCAGGGTTTTGGGTCTATGTTCCAGGCAGGGAAGGCTGTCGTTTCACTTCATTGTCTGCAAATGCTCCACCAATGCCAGCCAGGCTGCAACATCCATCCAAGTAGGAGTGCCAGCCACCAAGCCCTGGCCAGGCCTCTGCCGCTGCTCCACCGATGTCAGACAGCCTGCAATGCCCAGTCAAGAAGTTGTGCTAGCTGCAATTACTGTGCTCTGGCAAAACAATGTCTGTTGCTGCTGGTTGTACTGCATGGGCATTTGAAAAGACACTGATATAGTGACATGGTAAATCAGAATGTGTAGTTAAAACAGAAAATTGGTTATTCGGTAACATTCTGGGTAGTTTATTAATCATCTAAATTGTGGATTCCAAGAGGCTGCTTGAATTTGCTATCCATTCCATCCTGTCCACCCACTGTTAGAAGATGGTAACACTGCCTTTGGACATGAGGTGTGAGACCTTGAAGACTGAATTAGAGATGAAACAAGTACTTGCAGAAATCGGTAAAGTCAGAATGAAGTTATCTGACCCAACAAGGTAACATTGGGTACTAATTTATACCCGCTGAGTTCCCGATGGGATATCCAAGTTACCATTTAAATGATTTAAGTACAGATTTTCTAACTTCTGCAATCATTTTTCCAACTTCCGGTCTTGATTTTCCAAGTTCCTGTTTTGATTTACTGTTTTACACAGGTAATTGGGTGCCCAACTTAGTACTTGGATACCAACTGGGCACTTGACACACTACTTGAGATAGTGGGTACTATTGTAAGGGTTGTGGAGTGGGGCATCCGAGAGGTAGGTGGATGTGAAAGTTTGGGGTTGAGGGACAGGAACACGCCTGGAATGGGGAATCAGAGAAGGGAAAACAGGAGAAAAGATTAAGAGGGCAGGAGTAACAGGAACAATCAGCCCCAGGGTAAGTATTGACAGGATCGTGGCCCCAAGTCATGCTCGATAGGGGAACTTAGTACTTTACAATCTTTATGACCAAGATGGACTGTCCCAACCACCACATACAGTCGTATGTATGAATGTCTCTCTATATACATATACACGGTTCCGGCTTTAGGAGGCACAGACTTCTCAGGGTGAAAACAGACATGACACTAACCACCCTTGGTGGTCATTTATGCATGTTTCAGGGCTGCATAGGGCACCAATACAGCCCAGCAATATGCATAAATAACCACCAAGGGTGATTAGCGTCATGTCTGTTTTCACCCTCAGTCTAAACCCTCCTGGCTGGGTACCGTCTCACCTCAGGCTAGATGCTTCTCACATATTCTTCCTGAAAACAGTCCCGTCTCTCAGTCCTCACAGTCCTCATGGTCCGTCGCAATCCCTCCTACAACCCGCCAGCACCCCCTGAGCCTGGTTGCCTGGGGACAGAACACAGTCTCAGTTCCTGCCTCCTTCAAATCCCCTTGATGGCACCCTCGTGTAGCTTGTGGCTCCCAGACTACACCCAAACACAGGTGAGAGGCAATTGGGGATGATCCTAGCTCTTTGTGGTGCCTGTGCCTCCAGTAGCCCCTGCTTCTCTATAGCAGGTGCTACTCCATTAAAGGGCCAGCGTCCCTTTTAGCTGCATTCTACCAGAGCAGGGACTAGAGGAGAGATAGGAGTGGGAGCAAGGACATAGAGCAAGGATTAGGGTTAAGTACAAGAGCCAAGTCCTGGAAACAAGTGTAAGGCACAAGGACTGGAGTTCGGAAGAAGACAGAGAGTACAAGGAGGAAGCGATTTCCATCCAGCTTGATGGTGCTACCAGCAAGTCTTGTATGCCAGCTGGAAGCCAACTAGGAAGCCGGGATGTGTGGCTAGGGCAGGAAATATACAGGAGGGGTGGTGGTCAGGGCAAGGCAGGGAGGACTCTTGTGGGGAGTGGCTGGGCATGAGCCAAGGTGAAGCAGCGGCTTTGCAGTGCCGGCCTCTGCTCCAGGAACCCCAGGGGTGAGGGTTTGAAGCCTGGTCCTTCCAATGACCTGTAGGTAGTAAGAAGAATGTGAATGTCAGTTTTGGATAGAATTTAAATAACCCCGAAATGGCCGTTTTGATTCTATCAGAATTTTCGGTTCTCATTTTGGTTCTTTGGGGATTTTTTCAATGATCTTTTTTTTCCTTTTTTTTTTAATGTGAAAAACCTAAAGAAAAAAAAATCAGTGCAAAAAGACCCAAACCGAAATGAGAACCAAAATTCTCGAAAACCAAAACTGAAAAAATGGAAAACGCAATGGGTTCCGAGTTCCATCCCTAGTAGGTAGCAAAGATGCTTCCTGTTTCAGCTTTGCTCATGAGAGTTACAACCTAATTTAAGGGAAAGCTAATGGGGGACGAACCAGACAGAATGCCTTGTGTTTTGTTTTCTAGGTGCTGACAGCGAACAGTGACTCTATTAATTCTCTGCCGAATTTGATTTTCAAGCCGGCGACAGCCTCGCAGGATCTGTCAGCGCTGGGGGGATTTGTTCATCTGCAAGTCTAAATTAACTCTGTCTTTTCTCCTGCACTTTCACAGCTGATATTACGAGAACGTGAAAGGAAACAAAAGCTTTAAATTCACGGGGAACAAAAAGCAATTAAAGCCTTTCCCCCCCCCAGCTTCTGGCTGTGCTGTTCAAGAACTTCAGCATGCCACAGCAGGAGATTCAGAATGGCATGCTTGTACAGACGGACAGCTGCATTATTTTGCTGAATTCTGGTTCTCTGATGCTCCCAAAGAACTTAGCTGGAGTTGCAAGCACTAAATCATCACTTAAAAACAGCATTTCTTAGAGGGGAAATAAAAAAATGAAATAAAAACGGCAGACCTGCTGTGCAGCTCCCGCTGAGAACCAAATGCCAAAATCCAAAGTACTATAGTTAGCTATATTTCAATAAAATAAAGAGGGGAAGAACTTGCAGGTTTTACTCAAAGAGAGAGCGACCAAAGTCTCAGATACCTGAGGGAACCAACGATGTTTCACAAGGGGATGCCAAGCACACTGTACTGGATGGCAAGTAAAAATCTCAGTGGCAGCTTTGGATGCAGGATTCCGAATATACTTCTTTATGATGAGTACTGCAGAGATTACCAGCAAACAACAGAAGTGCTATCCTCAAGGCACTGGGTGCAACCTCCACCATCAAAGTCAATCAATTGCAGTATTGCCATGGAACTAAACCCGAAACAGTTTTCAGATTTACTTACCTCCCTGTTCCCATCTGGAATCAGGGAGATGTACTGTATTTGATTTTCACATGTTTACCCATGTGATTACCTTGTCTGGGTCCAGAAACAGATGGGAGGGGGGAGCTGAAAGGAAGAGGCGGGCTTAGCACAGCTTTTCTGCATTCTATTGGCTGCTCAGACTCCTGCTGCCAATAGAATGCTCATGATCTGCCCCCTCCATCTTGCGCTCACTTCTCCCATCTGGAGAAGATTTCCAGATGGGAGGAGGGGAAAGCTGAAGGGAAGAGGCAGGCTCAGTACAGCTTTTCAGCATTCTATTGGCTGCTGACTCCTGCTAGCCAATAGAATGATGATATCAGCTGAGGCTGCTCCGTCCCTCCTTCCATCCCTGAAAGTCTGCCATCGGAAAGCTTTCCCCATGGAGACAGCTGCCAGCTCCCAAAAAAGTAAAAAAGTAAAAACACAGGGAATAGTGTGGCTTCCTCCCTCCATCAGTGCTGAGTATTCCGTTTTTTGAGATTCTCGTTTTTCTCAGTGAGAATCCAGCTGATTCTCGTCTCGTTCTCTGGAACAAGACGAGAAACACGAGAAACCAAGAATTGAGTTTCAGCCCTACGCAGCACTTTACAATCACAGATTTTCAGAGACAGGCTTTGCCCAGTAGGCTTACAATCTAAGATGGACAAAGATGCGGGGAACACACACATTCTCATTTTACAGATGGGGAACTGAGGCTGAGAGGTTGTGACTTGCCCAGACCACCCAGTGAGTTCATAGCTAGGGCAAGATTTGAACTCTGGTTTCCTAGGTCCAAGTCCAACACCTTATCCGCTACACGACACTGACTCTCACATCGCTAATCCTGCCCTAAGAGGTCTACAAATTAGAATGGACAAGGGAGGGGACACAAGGGAGAGGGGAACATAGGGAGTCAGGGGAATATATTCACAAAGTTTATATATATATAATTTATATTTATTTATTTATATATAAACTTTTATCCCGCCCCTCCTGCCATGCAGCTCGGGGCGGCTCACAACATTTTAAAATACAATAAAAACAATTAAAATAATCATCAATAATATAAAACAATCAACAGGACTAGCAGTTGAGACATTCCAAGTACATGTGCTTACAGGGGAGGAGGAGAGGAGACCCTGATTGACGAGACTCCAAAAGTTAAACAATCGGTAATGGAAGTCAATATTCTGGGACTTCAGGTACTCAAATTGGGTCGTAATTGGGTACCGATTGGTACCCGATGTTTTCTGGTCAATTCGGGTACCGGAAATCCATTGGGTATAGCCATTTTTGTGGGTACTTGTTCAGTGCTAGCCTAAGCCTGTCATAGATTCTCTATGACACCAGCTTCCCTCCTTTTCAACTGACATGAGAAATGCACACTGTTGCACAGCGACAGAGATGAGATTTTTCAAAGGTCCTAGCCTGATAACTCAAGGCAGGAATCATACGGAGGTTACAACAGTATAACCTGGGGTCATCCAGAGTCTATAAGCAGAACTGACTTGAATATCCCATGCTGGAGAGTCTTTCTCTTCTAAAACACTTTGAGTTGATCTGGAGGGTTGGGAGGTGGGCAGACATGAACTAAGTGAAAAAGTTTAACCTGTCAACTTTCTAGCACTTGTGAAAGAATATAGCAAAGGTGTGATTGCCGAGAGATAGGCGGGGTGTGTGTGTGTGTGTTTCATTTCACACACACATTGTCATTCTGATCTTGCAGCAACTATCACACAACATCTGTGTAGCTCCTTGGCACAGAGACAAAAAGAAGAAAGGGAAAAAATTTCTTTCTTTTTTCCCCCCAATGTTTGTTATAAGCATTCAGCACTTTAGGGCATAGAGAGAAATTTTGTTCCAGAACAACAATCACATCTTCCCATTGATAGCAAAAGCCCTGTATCTGCAAGACAAAAGCAAAAGATAAGAAAAGAGAGAGGAAAGATGGTTCTGGCGTAGTTCAATGAAAGTTTCATCTGCAGGCGCTATGGACGCAGATTAATTGTGCCCAAACCGCATCAAAACAGCTACTGGGGAAGCTCATAGACTATTTTCTAATAGTAGAGAAAACAGGAGAATTACTAAAAATATTACTGATGGCATTAATCCTCTAGTACAGGGACTTCGACTTTCGTAGAATTGTAGGTCGAGAAGAGAACCCAAAGATCATCAAGCTAAACCCTCTCCACTGCATTTGTGCCCTGTCCTTTCCTGATGGCTCAGTGTGACTCGCAAAAATATAAACCACAATTAAAACACTAAAATACAATTAGAAAAAAACCCACCCGTTCTAACCCCAACCCACCAACACCTCCAACATAATCCCTATCCCCTCGCGTCGAAGGCTTTACTAAAAAGGAAAGTTTTGCACTTTTTCAAAAAAACACCCAGGCTCAGACTCAAATGGACCTTCAGGGGGAGGGAGTTCCACAGTCTTGGGGCAGAAGCCGAGAACAACCCCACTGTGGGCTCCCATTGTACAGAAAAGACTAACAAGTGGAACTCATAGGGGGGTTCCTCCAGCTGACTGCAGAGGCTGCGATGGAGGCAGTCTTTTGGATAAGTGGGGTACCAGGCCATTTAGTGGGACTGCCCTTGGGTATTTTCAGACGTTACAAGATCACAGTCAACCACAGTGAACCACGGTCAATCCCGCAGCATGGCCAAAGCGCCCTGAATGTGTGTTTGGTGGCCGCCAGATGTTCACCACAGTCAATACCCACCCGGGGACAAAATCAACCATGCTTCTGGAGCTCCGGCACCGACCATCGCCAAAAGCGTGGTCAAAGCGATTCAATAGAAAATAACCTCTGAACGGCAACCACCAGCCGGAATCAAACAAAATTATTCCCAGCCAGGTACAAAGCACGCAGCAGTGCTGCCAGGCAACCAGCAAAAACACAGGCCATGGGAGGAAGATTTAAAGGGGACACAGCAGCAGGGGGACGTGGCGGGATGGAGCGAGGCGGAAGGGAGAGGAGAGTGGCGGGCAAGAGAGCGAGGGAGGAGGAGGAGGTGGAGGTGCAGGCGGAGGAGGAGGTGGTCATGCTGCACATGGAGGAGGTGGAGGGACAGCAGCATCAGGAGCATCAGCAGCTGGGACAGGCTGTCCCAGGGACAATGACCAGGACGGGGGGAGGAGGCACCCCGGAAACGGGTAAGGAGACTGAAGGGGGAGGAGACCTGGTGACACAGGGTCACCAAGGGGGTCGGGTGGCCAGCCGGCCATCAGGAGGCAGGGAGGGGGTGGGCTGTGGGACAGGGGCAGAACGGCAACCAACCAACGCCCCCCCCCCAATGTCCCGCAGATACAGAACGGGCCCAGGAGCCTGAGCCCCCGGAGGAGATGGTGCAGCCCTGGTGGAGGAGGAGGACCAGGATAAGCAGGAGCAGGAGGACCTGGAGGAACCACGGGGGAGATGGCCCTACCACAGAGGGGGGCAATGGGGGCACCGGGAGACCCAGGATTTTATACAAATCTGGGGGACCCTGGAGCATCAACTGGAGCTCGCGCTCAATTCGCGCAATGAGCACATGTTCTGGGAGATAGTGCAGGACATGGAGGCGGCGGGGCATCACAGGACCATGGCACAGTGCCGCTCGTAGGCCAAGGAGCTAAAGAGAAGGTACAAGGCCATCTGGGACAACAACCGGCGGTCCGGACACGGAGTCCGGACCGCATCCTCCATACAAAGGGACAGATAGTAGCCCTACACCTCATGGGGAGCGCCGTGGTCCAGGGCAGGGAACTGGCTGAGGTTCCCCCTGCCCACCCCACCCCACAAGAAGGCACCAGCTCCAGGGCCCCAGACCACCCGGAGGAACTCCCAGGGACCTCCTGGACCAGCACACACCCCCGACACCAGCCTGGAGAGTCCCCACCCCCTGGCCAGACAGGCTGACTCAGAGGCCGGCACACTGATCACCCTCAGTCAGTGGTCTCTGGGGGCCCTCAGCTACATGGAGGGGCTGGCCTCGGAGGGATCAAAGACAGACATTGAGGATAAGCTAAGCAGGCAGATTGGAGGGGAGATGGACCAGGGTGTGGGGGGGAGGAGGGACCCCCGGGTAGGGGGGTGGCTCCATCCACCCCCGATACCCCAGCCCACGGCATGCAGGCCCGGGGAGCCACACGTGCATACCTACAGCCCTCCATCTACCACCCACCATATCCCCACAGGGAATGGCATGCCGCAGCACCCGAGTCAGGCGGACGAGGAGGCCGGCGGGGATCAGTCCCTGCAGCAGCCGGAGGCCCCAGGTGAGGCACACCAGCAACGAGGGGGGGCAAGGAGGCTGGGAGGGGGACCTGGGTCGGGTGGGGGGTGGGGCTGGGGCAATGGGGAAGGGGGGAGGGCACTGGCTGGCTTAAGGGGGGGCGCTACCCCTGAGCTGTACTCCCACGTAGGGTGCAGCTGGCCAGGGCAGCCTACCCATAACTCCTGTGTACTCTACAGGCCAGCTTGAGGGGCACCAGCAACCCGTGTCCCCAGCGCAATGGATGACGGAGCACCGAGTATGGGTACGGTGCTGGAGGGAGGACCAGGCGGAGGACATCGTCTGCACCACCACGGAATAGGGGGAGTGGATGATAGCAGCCATGGATCACATGGAGGCGGCCACAGAGCGATCCCTGCAACAGGAGGAGGCAAGGAATGGAGGCGGGAGCACCGGGACCACAGCAGACAGGTAGAGGCATTTGGGCGGCTGGAACAGGCCATCAAGGGGATGGTGCGGGAGCATTCCGCTAAAATGGATGGGTCCCATGACATCGGGACCTCCCTGCTCCTGAACGCCAGAACAATGAGTGCCTATGTGATGGCAGTCACCCTGCAGGGCACCCTGCCTGCCCAGGGCCTCATGGTGGGATCCTTGGCGCCCCCACCACCTCCCCAACTGCCCCAGCTGCCACCCCACCAGCTGGGGCCACACATCCGCCTCCTGGTCCATGTAGGCCTCCAGAGGGAGCAGCCGCCAAGGGGCCCCCCTCAGGTCCCGGGTTCTCCCTCCCTCCCACCACCACCTGCCCCGCCAGACACCGAGGCCTCCCAGGACACCGTTGGGGACACGGACAGTGGGGGAGGAGGGGAGCTCCCAGAGCTCTGCAGCACCCACAGGGCAGGTGAGGTGGAGGCCCTGGAGATGCAGGGGATGGCGGGAATGGGAGGGAAGGGGAGGGCGGTCTGAGGGGGGGCATGGAACTTGCGTGGTGGGGGTGGCGGTGTAGGGGACACATGTACTTGGGTGAGTGAATAAATTCCAGGGCTCCACTACTGCTTTCTTCGGTCTGTTCATGGGCCCTGGGGTGGGGGCGGACTGATGGCCAAAGAGGGGCTCGCCTAGGGAGTCGTTGGGGCCCCAGGGTGGTGGGGTCAGGGTTGAGTGCCCTCATGCCTCAGTCTCCCGGGTGATATGCCTGGCCAGGGCAGCATGGATGTGCTTGGCGTATCATACTCCCGCAGGTTCTCTGCATTCACATACAGGGGCACAGGGCCAGGAAGGCGCCGGGGCAAGGGGTAGTCGAGGGCAGTCCCATCAGTCTCGCGCATGTTGTGCAGCACACAGCAGGCACCTATCACCAGGGTTGAGGTCTCTACTGTGTAGTCCAGTCGGCCAGCAAGGTTCCTCCAGTGCTGCTTGAGGGTCCCGAAAGCCCACTTGACCATGGTCAGGCTTGAGCACAGGTGGGAATTGTACAGCACTGTCTTTGGGGTCCAGGCGACCGGGTACACTTTCATAAGCCACCGGGTGAGAGGATAGACCAGGTCCCCCAGGATACAGGGGGGAATTAGCACCCCTTCGATCCAGGTCATCCCCATGTCCGCAAAGTCCCCACGGTACATCTGGGCATAGAAGGAGGAGATGGTCATGATCCGGGCATCGTGACTGCGCCCGGAGTTGCCTGTGAAGATGTCTATGAACTGCCCCCAGTAGTCCATGACAGCCTGCAGCTGCAGGGAGTGGTAACCGTGCCTGTTGACATACTCCACGGCCTCCCTAGCAGAGTGGTGCAGGATCTCTATGTGGGTGCCTTCCACGGCGCCCATGTAGTTGGGGAACCCTCCAGTCGTGAAGCTGGCCATCACGGCTGCCTGGTCCCCCAGCTGGATCATTTCATCCAGGAGCACGCTGTCCACAGCCTCACATACATCCCAGAGAATACAGGCAATGGTGCTCACCCTGACACCGAAGTGCTGGGAGACTGACTGGCAGGAGTTGGGTGTTGCGAGGGACCAGACCTCGATGGCAACCCACTGGATCATGGGGATGGGGGTCCTCATGGGGGTGTGCTGCTGCTCCAGCCAGGACGTCAGCAGATCCACAAGGTGCAGAAGGGTGAGCTTGTCCGTCTGAAAGTGCGCCCTCCAGGTGGCCTCATCCTACTGAGCCAGCGCCCGGGACAACCACCCCTGTGCCCTCTCTGTGACCCATACTCGGCGGGCAATGGGCATAGGGAGCAGGGCGGCGTACCTCATGGTGTCCCTCCAACAGTGGAGGTGCCCATCCACCTCACGGAGAACTGCGGCCCTGTTCCAGCCATGGAGCAGGGCTTATCGGTCTGCCACGGACACCCGCTGAGCCCTGACCCAGGCCAGGGAATGCCTACAGCCGTGGTGGGCTCCCTGGGGCCTTGCAGTGCTCCAGGCCAAGCTAACCCACAGGCGGGCGCCCAGGTGCACCTCTCCGGTCAGGATGCACAGTGGATCGGTGTGCGAACGGTACCACTCAGCACAGAGCACTAGGTTCATCCCGCAGGTGCCCAACCTGTTTTGCTGCATGGTGCCTTCTGCCCCAGGTGGGGTGCAGCTGGCTCTGTTACAGCCTGGGACACGTGGTGCCCCGCCCCTGGGTCACGACCCAGCGACCGGTGTGGGGCACCCATATGGGCCCGGGGCGCCCCCCCTCCCCCGGCTGGCCAGGGTGACTCCAGGTGGGTGAGAGGGCCGGGGCGGCGGGGGCAGCCCATTGGGATCACCTGCTGTCCCTGCCTGGGGCCTAGTGCATGGACCAGCATGCGCTCAGGCATGCTGGCGGCAGCTGAATTCCAGCTGTCATCACCTCCCACCTCTGTGTTGGCAACATTGTTTCCTCACCAGCCTGATTAGTGTGTCGGCTGTCCTGTCTGTGTGCTCGGTTCCTGCAGCTGTGCTGGGTCTGCACCCCATGCCTCGCTTGATTGCCATGCCTTATTGCGGCCTGTAGCCTTATCGCTTGGCCTTGGGGCTCCCCTGAGTCCCTCCCGCCCCTCTGGGGAATGTGGGCCCCCCCTTTCTGTGGTGTCAGTCCCCCTGGCTTGCTGAACAATGGCTGGTTGTGCTTCCACCAAGCTCCCGGCCCCTATGGTGCCCCCCATACGTGGACCTTCCGTGAGACCATGGCCCTGTGTGACCTGTGGCATACCCGGGCCATGCAATTGCTCTTGAGCTGCCTGGACAACCTGCCGGGTGCCCATGCTAGCCTGAGCTCTGTCCTTCACTACTTTGGCTATGAGGTGAGCACCCGCAATTGCCGGCTGCATGCTGAGACACTGGGGCTGGTTCCCTTTCCCAATGGGCGCATTCCAGAGATGAGGTGCTTGCATGTGGGGTGGTCTGCGGTGGAGACTGTGTCTGCCCTGCCTGTGTGCAGCCTGGCTGCCTACACGGTCTGTCTGGTGGAGGGGGGCCCTGTCTTGGCCATGTCCTACTTTGGCTGTGTTCACGGGGCCCATGGGTACCAGCGCTCTCGTGGGGTGGTGTATCACCGGCTGTTGAAGTTGGTTCACCTTCTGTGGCCCCCCGCTGCTGACTTCTGCATGTCTGAGCCCACCGCGGCAGAGATGCCAGCGCTGTCCAGTGTGTGGTCCCATTCCGATGTGCTCATTGGAGGTCTCCATGCAGGATCCATTTGAGGCATACTATCTGATCGCCCACCACCTGTCTGTGCTGGGGTACCACCGGGGCATGCTTCATTGGCCACACTTCATTCACCTGGTGGGCCACCCAGCCCCTGACCCCCTCGTGGCCCCCTGCAGCTGGCTGTAAGTCCCCCTGTGCCTTCTGGGCCCTTGTTGCTGGCCCCGCTGTGAGCTCCCACCTCAGCCCTGCTGCCGGCTCCCTCCTTGATGTCCTGCCCATGCTGCTGTGCTGCCTGCTTCCCAGGGTTTCGCTGCCCCTGCCTCTGGCTCTGGGATCCCACTGGGCCCCACCCCTTGTCTGCCTCTGCAACCGTTGTTCCCCTCTGTGGCTGCCTTCTCCAGTGTCCGTGTCCAGCTCTCTGAAGTGCCCCCCCCGGCTCCCCTGGGTGCTGCTGACCTTCCTTGTTTTCCTGCACTCCCTCATGTGCCCCAGCCCCCCCCAGGTGCCTGTGTGACCTCGGGGTTCTGGGGCCCCCAGACTGTACCTCCAGGCTACCTCCTGGGGGGGGGTTGTGCCTTTGGACCGGCTGCACGGCTCCGGGTCTCCTGCCTCCTCTCCATGGCACCCTTGCCGGTGCTTGGGGTCTGTGTGCGCTTCTTGGACTGTGCCCAGGCTGCTCCCTGTTCCGTGTGACCCCCGCTGTGTCTGTACCCTGAACTTTTGCGTTCCCCCCATTCTGGGACTGACAGTGTAGCTGTGGGGGTGCCCGTGTGGGCTCTGCTGTTGCTGGGGTCTGACTGCTGTTCCCCATGCCCGGTCCAGCCCCAGGTCCATTCCCCCCCTCTTCCCTTTCCTGCTGCCCCCCCTACCCCCTGTGCCCGTTGTGCCGTGTGTCTTGTCTGTCCCGCTGTGTGCCCCCTTCCCTTCCTTTCCCATGCGGGTGTGTGTGTACCCCAACGTGTGTTTGTGCTGTGCGTTCTACTGTGCCCTCGTCTCTGTGCCTGTTGTGTGCGGTACCTCAGAGGTTCTTCTCCCTCTCCCCCCTCCCTTCCTGTTTCCCTTGTGTGTGTGTTCCCTTTTGGCACTTTTGGCTTTGTTTGCCCTCAGCCGGCTATGTCTGTGTCCCGCCCCTCCATGGTGCCTTCTGGGTATTTTTACCATGGCCAGGAATCAGCATCACATCTGTTGCACTGCCCCGGGCCGTGATCTGGCGGCCCAATTCCCTGACGTGGTCCTGATCCTGTCACATCTGTTTGGGGCTGTTCGGGGGGGGGGTCGGTTCACCACTGCTGGGAATCCACTGTGGTGAATCGGCCACCTGTAATGGCCACCTGTAATGTCTGAAATCACCCCTTGATGATTGTTCGGAGTTTGCAGCTGGTGTAGAATGCGGCAGCTGCCTAATTTGGGGAGCGAGGCACTGGGAGCACATTACACCAGTGCTCCAAAATCTGTGTTGACTTCCTATAGATTTCTGGGCACAATTCAAGGTTCTGGTTTTGACTTTTAAAGTCCTAAACAGTCTGGGCCCCACATATCTGAGAAACTGCCTGTCCTTCCATGCCGCGTTGTGACCCCTGTGATTGGCCGGGAGTGTCTGCTTGTGGGTACCATCGGTTAGTCTTGTTCGTACAGTGAGGGCTCACAAGGGGATGTTCTCAGTGGCTGCCTCAATGCTATGGAATGACCTTCCCCCAGTGGTTCATTTGATCCTGGGCCTGGGCATATCCTGGAGGCAGCACAAGACTTTTATTTTTGGTAAGGCATTTGGCAAGCAGGGATAGGGAATGGGGATTTCGGTGGGTGTTTGGGGTAGGGGTCTGAGGAGGTGGTTGGGAAGGGTTTTGTGGGGTTGGGGAAGCATGAAGTGAAAGGTTGGGGGTTTGGGTTTTTAAGTTGTTTTATATGTATTATTTTTATCTGGTTTTTTAAGTCACCCTGAGCCATCTGGGAAGGATGGGGAAGAAATTTAAATAAACAAATAAATAAATATTTTGGGACATTAAAGGTCAAAACCAACATGAGCGCCTCATGTAGAACTAACTTGATCTAAACCACTCTGAACAAGTAAGAACATAAGAAGTGCCACCCTGGGTCAGATCAATGGTCCATCAAGCTTAGCATCCACCCTCTCTAGCCGCTTTTATACGAGGCGCTTAGAAGCACCTCTGCAGCCCCGTATTCAAAAGGAAAGCTGCGCGCAGAGTGTTTACATGCTCCCCACACTACCAGAAGTGACGTGCCACCCATTCTCTTCCGCGGTGGTGGCTGCAGATGCATGTCTTTCAAGAGGCTGCGTTCAGTAGACTTCAATTTTCAGGCCTATAGAACGCGGCCTGGTGTTGGAAGTTTTCATCTTCAACACGGGGGTGCAGAGGCGCCTCATGTAAAAGCAGCCTAAGAGTGGTCCCTTTTTGTTACTTCAGAGAAGAACACAACAAGTTATAATTAGAGCTGAAATGGATATTTGCAAAAACAGGTTTCGACTCAAATGTTTTGGGTGCTTTTCGATAACCAAAATGGTGGCCGACTGGGTACTCAAAATACTGGTGAGTGGGGATGCATATTAGGTGGGAGCGTGCACGCACCCCCACTCACTGCGTGCGTTCACACTGCATCCTTCACATGGATCATGTCCCCTCATGAACATGGAGATTTCTGTGTGTTCATGAGAGTAAAAAGGCCGTAGTCTTTCTACGTCAAAGTAGGGGTTGGATCTTCCGATGCAAGGCACCTTCCAACTCAATGATCCCATCATTCAAATGAAAATAACAGCCAATATTGAACAATGTATTTCTGGGTTGAACTTTAGGATGGATAAATGTTAAACATTTGAAAATACCTGATGGTTGCCCATGGACAAAAACAGGAGCACCTGAAGCACAGAAAACCAAATTAATTGGTTTTGTTTAGTAGAAACAAAAATGGTTGAGTGTTTTTCTTTTTCTTTTTTTAATTCAATACTCAAGTCAGAAAGATGGGTAGGAGAGGATAATGGGATGTTAATTTTCTACAGAGTTTTTACATTTTCCTTTGTATCCAGGGAAACTCAAGCAGTCACACAGACTCCTGTGTGACACCCCCAGAAAGCCATTGGCTGTGGCAGGTTATATATTAATATAGCACTTTCAACATTCAAAGTGCCTTACAATCCTTATCTAGTTCACTCTCAAAAGAAGCCTGTATGATAGATCATTATTATTTTCATTTTACAGGTGTGGGAACTAAAGCGGAGAGACAGTGGGACCAATCCCATGGCCCACGGAGCACCACATGGAGGACTCATCATGTGCAATCATGGACGTACATGCAAACCGTATGCAACCCTGGCACGGGGCCTATGCGCGTGCATGGAATCAGCCCCAGTGACTTCCCAAGGCCGCACAGCAAATGTATGGGTAATCTAGGATTTGAACCCTTGTCTCTCAGGTCCATGTCCAAGGTCTTAGCCACTAGGCTACAGCAGTGCAACCTATCAGCTCAACTATTGGACAAGTTGTTCAATAGTTGAGCTGACACTGACTGGACGTGTAAACAGTGTGATAGGGCAGGAACTGAATGACTTAGTGCTTGTACTAGAGTGGTGCTACACTAATAGAGAGTGGGTAACGTCTGGTAGGGATGTGCGAACACGGTTCAGAAGTTCAGAGTTCGGACTGAACTCGAATAGTTCGGTCGACCAAACCGAACTTTCGAACCGAACTCGAATTCGACTGAACTGTTCGGTCGAATCCGAACCAGTTCAGAAGGCCAAAAAAAACAGTTTTGAATGTACGAACTCAGTTCGGAAGTTTGGAATTCAACCGAACTGAGCTGAACTCAAATAATTCAGTCGACCAAACTGAACTTTCGAACCGAACTCGATTTTCAAACTGAACCAAACCGAATTTCCGAACTCAATTCTGTTCGCACATCCCTAACGTCTGGTCCATGGGTCAAATCTGAAACTTAGCTGACTTTTCTCTGACTCCTTTACAATTCATGGATCAGCTCTGTGGATCTAGTCCTTATACTCAACCACTGATCAATGACCTCAGGAGAAGGAAGCAGAGATGATGATATACACTCAGTAGTCAGGGATGGACCCATATAGTGATGAAATAGATATTCACGGTGAATAGCATATCTGATGAATTTGCTCACTTTAATTCAGCTTTGGTGAAGTGAGTACAAAACGCTATTCATGTTCACTTCGTTTGGACTTCAGTTTTTTTCAGTTGTCATTTTGGTTCACATATTCAGTTATTCAACTGAAAATCCAATCGAACAGGTAGGGTACAATATACCATTTCCTGAACCATAACCCTCCCCAACACACACACACACACACACACCTGAGCTGAAATAGATATTTGGGTTAGGACTAGTTTGAAACAACCATTCTGATTTTGTGGGAAATTGCACAAAATCAGAATTTCTGGTGAATTTCCGGTCAGAATTTTAGTCCAATTGGAATTCCGAACAGACTGTTTTGTGCATGAGCAAAATGGCAGTCACTCCTCTGTGCATGTGCAACATGGAGTGAAAGCTGATGAGATGGTGGCCCACATTATTGTTCATGGGCCCAGGACTTACCCCATTGTCTGTTCCCACGCTGCCAGTATGGGGATGGGTGATGGGTGTGCGCCCATCTACACCCTCCCCGCACCCAGTGTACACGGACACACACACCCTTGCATTGCGGCCCGTGTAAAAAGGGCCAGAGATAGAATCACAGTGAAAATTTGGATTCACTCCTAATTTGGGTGGGTATCTTTTGGAGGTTTACAAGATATTCTTTTCTGCCCAGATAATCATTTCTGTTTTAATCCTCAGAGCCATGAATTACAACAGGAATGGAAATTGAAGTGCTTGCAAAGATGGTCGTCGCATCCTCTCCTTATCAGCGCTGGACACTTGTTAACCATAGGCAAAGACCTAGCTAAAAAGGCTCTGGGATAGACTCTGGGGGTGATTTCAGACGTTACGTGAACACGGTGAACCACAGTGAATACCCACCTGTGGTCACCGTGTCCCGTACATCTGTTCGCGGCGCGCCAGATGTTGGCCACGGTCAATCCCCACATGGGGTTCGTTTGAACCACGCTTCCCGGGCTAGCCGGGGGAAGGTCCCGGGAAGCGTGGTCAAACGGACCCCGGGCCATGACCAAGGAAAAGTAACGTCTGGCCGCGTGCCACGGTCCGGGATCCCCGGTGGGATCCCGGGCCGTGGCACGATCGGCCGGACGCGGCGGCCACATTGGCCCCGCCGCCCGCCCGTCTCCTCGGAGGGTGGGCGGCGGGGTGCGTGGAGGGGACAGGGCTGTGCGGCCGCACGTTGCGCCGCGCGGCCCTGGCCCCTCCCACTTTCCCCGCCGGGATCCCCCCGGCACGTCTGTTGTGCCGTTACGGGGAACGAAGCCGTTGGTGCCGGTACGGGGCCAACGGCCCGCGTATCGTCTGAAAATACCCTGGATCTGGAAGACATAACACTGTATTTTTAACCTTTCCTGTCGACAAGAAGGTGCAAACTTCAAAACTGACAAGACACAGAGGAAGACAAAGCTGACAGGATTACAGACACAGCAAAAGGGCAGATCATGTCACTATTTACTCTTCTTTATTTTTCTGCCTCACTCTTGCAGATCAAGCAATAAAAAAACCCACCACCAAATCCATTTCTTTTGTCTTTCTCTGCCCCAAATAATCCCAGACAGTCTCAGCTGCAATAGTCAAAACACACCTAATAAAAGCACCAATAATTCACACGCTGCTCATACCGAGTTTAATTTCATTTTGAGAGAGGAACGGAATTGAAAAAGAATCCCATGTTTCATAGAAAAACCTTGTATCTCATAAAGCTTTTATCTGGTTTTACCCAAAGGGAGTTCCATGTGCAACACTACCAGAAAAGGGCAAGGGAGGGGAAATCTCTTGTTTCTTTCATATAACATTTTCACACTATGTCCTAGCCATTTTAATTTAATCAGGCTTTTCCCCATGTCCTCCATAAATTTAATTTTATTCCTGAATAAACCGCTCTTGTGTGGAAGGTCCTGTTGCACGCTTTCCACTGTAAATCACGATTTCCGTTTAATTATAGAATACTTGCTATTAATGTTTGATGGCACTGAAATGCTTATTCCAAACGGAAAGCACAGTATGGCAATTGCCATGGTATTTTCCTATGTAGAAAGATGACCTTTTTAATATGACTTCATGGGAAAGGAAGATTTATATTCTTCCAGTTCTATAGAAAGTTGTTCCTTTGGCCCGGCATATCCTACTGTCGATTTTCAGTGACATTTGACTGTAAATGTAAAAATGTCATTTGCTCTGTCAGGAGATCCAGTTACTTCACCTCCATATGATAAGATTTTTTTTTTTTTTTAAGTATAGCCTATATAGTGCACTCAGTTGAGTCATCTTCAGTTCTCTCATTAAATAGGTAGGATATTTATTATACCATAGGAGTTGAATAATGTAAGTTAATGAAAATCGTACAAGGGATTTTTTTAAAAAAAAAAAATTAAGAATTTTAATAGCATGGACTAGTAGTAGTAGTAGTATTGTTTATTATGGCATTAGCTTATGCCATAGCCAATTCAAAGATAAAATATACATGCATACATACAAGCAAAACACTATTGACAGTAGAACGATAAAACCAGGAAGGGCATTGCACGCATCGATTAATTACTTCTATTGAGATGTACTCGTATATACCATTTCCCATGAACTATGAAAGGTTTTGTCTAGGATGCAATTGCTCCCTAAACATAGACCATGCCTGGTGCTATGCCTTACCCTTCTCGTGGCTTACGGCGGCAATGCTTGACCGCAGCAGCTCAGATGGCAAAAATTTGGCAAAAAACCCTGGGCAAGTGGGGATAGTTTGGTCATTACTGGAATGGTTGCACAATTCCCGGCTAAAATGCCAGAGCACTCCCAGCTAACAGCTGGCAGCAAAGGATCAAGAGAGATGCCTATAAATCTCACGGGTCATCAAGGCTAAACTGATAATAAGGTCAGCAGATTTAGACGAAGCAAAGTATACCAACAGCTGCACAGGGGAGAGACATGCTCTTGAGACAAGCCCAGACGGGAAATGGAATGCCGTTCTCTCACATACCGTGTAAGGGGACAAACGAACAGTGTATGAGGCAGATCCCCAACACAACCCAATGTGCAAGGACAAAGCCTTTTCTCATAAGGAATTCCAGAACGCCTGCCCAGCAGGACCTTAGTGGGCAGTAAATCAAATCTCACAAGCGTCAAGGCCCTACGTAAGCTGGGATCATCTAAAATATCCAAATACCATTCAAACCCGGTAGAGTGCTTAAACTTCCTATACAGTGGGGCACATTTGAGAGCTGACAGTTTCCCCAAATCCAGCTGAACTGCTTCATCCACAAGCTGCTTGTAAGCAATTCTTTTCCTACTGGGCAGAGGAATATTACTTAGCATCTCCAGAGAGAGGTCTAGATCATGAAGTAAATTCCTCACCTTATGACACCAAGAGTGTGGTCAGGTGACCTGGTCAGGTGATCCAGAAGGCCTAGTAGAGGCCTGAAGCGCTCCGCAGCACCACCGGAGCCAGACCCACTGCCGCCGTGGGACCCGGGGCTGGAGCCCTGGCGCCACCAGGTAGGACGATCCCTGAGGTGGGTTTTTAAAAATAAAATAAAAAATGAGTAGACTGCACAGGGTGGGGGTGAGGTGAGCTCCGGTGCCCCTTCCACCCATGCAGCCTGAAGGGAAGGGAAACCGGGTTCCCTCCTGCCTCCCACCCAAATGGGTTCAGCCCCCTGAACAGGTTCGGTCCGAACAGCCAAAACCCGAACAGTTTGGGGGGGCCCAACCCAAAATGGGCTGAACCCCGAAACCCTGGGTGTTCGCACCCCATATAGAATGCGAAGATATCAGCTGAGTCTGATCCCTTCCCTCCCTTCTACTCTCCCCCTTCAATTCCTGAAAATTTGCCTCCAGAAAGCTTTCCCCATGGAGAGACGTGCTGGCCCCCAACAAAGTAAGAAAACTGGGCAGGGAACAGCATGAATTCCTCCTCCGTCCCTCCTTCCCTCCCCCCATCAGCACTCAGTATTCTGCTTTTCAAGATTATCATTTTTTTGGGTGAGAATCTAGCTGATTCACGTTTGAAAGAATAAGAAGAGAATTGTGATTCTCTTCAACAAACATGAGAATTCGAGAATAGAATTTCAGCCCTAGCTTTGACTCAGCCTTAATTGAAGCTGAAACAGGTAGCAAACATTGTACTCAATGATACTTAAATTGATACCTGATGATCCAAAATAATGGGCAGGATTGTTACCGAGTTGGAGTAACCAAATTGCTGATTTACTGATCTACTCTGACTTACCATGTAACTGTTATAGTGTCTTTCTGAATTTGATCATTTTCATCATTGTTGTGCACTAGGGATGGGACTTTTGGTATTGCCAAAAGTACCTGATAATGGCTATATCAGATTAATCTGATATCTCGGTTATTTCTCAGTATCGGATCTTTTGCATTGGTTTTTCTTATCAGATTTTTAACATTGCAGTTTTCTCACAAAGGGGAAAACCACAATGTTAAAAATCTGATACCGTGAGACCTAAGAACCAATAAGAACCAGTGGACAGAGATCCAATACGGATAAAAACCAAGGACCAAAATTTTCCCCAAGTCCCACCCCTTGGGTGCACACACACAATAAGAGTGGCCAGTGAACATGAATGTCTGAAGGGAAATGAATGGAAAAGTGGTACATTAATAACTCGGTAAATGGAGCAAAACAGAAAATGGTTCATTTGGTAAAGGAAAATCGACAATTCAGTAATGGTAATTGGAATAACTTGTTGGGTACTAAACAGGTACTGATTAATATCTGATCTGTCCCAGGCAGATCAGGTATTGCAATTGCAGTTTTGATGGGTCTAATGGTTTGTCAAGTATCCCTTTCAGTTCTATCTATAAGTTCTTGCAGGAGCAAGCCCTTAGTGAGATAACACCTGGCCACTTCTGCCCTGATGCTAAATTGGCTCACCTAGAAACAGAACCTTTATAAAACTGAGCTAGGTAATTACACCACCGGGGAAGACTGCAGGGGGGCAGGAGTGTATGAAATCCTAAAGGAAAAGCCCAGGAATGAGCATGCTTCAGACGGGAACAGGATGGAAGTGATTCAGCTTAGGCAAAGGTTCCAGGAAAACCCCACCCTGTGAACTATCTTTTACTGAAGTGCTCAGAACGTAATACCACAGGGCCGAGAGTGCGCTGTTCCAAAGTCTGCTCCTATTTGAAAGAGATCAGGTGGAAGGTGTCTGATCCTGCAAGGACTTAATGGTTGCATGCTTCTACAAAGGCCTATATATTGCATCTCATATTGCCATTAAAAGAAGTTTACAAGATGCCTTCATTACCTATATAAGCAGGGTTGTCCCCCTTAGCCTGGTATAGCTTCAGAGGATGTTGTGCTAGGAGGAATCTGAGTGCACTGAGTGAAATTCAGCCCCATCCTGAAAGGGGGTCCTGTAACAAGGTGTGATACTCCAGGGTAAGTCCTTACAGGAGGAGACCCCCCACAGCGTCACTTTCTCTAAGGGAATTAGCTTAAATGCTCTTTATTCTCCTTATCAGGTGAAGTCTCTCCACCATATACAGTCTCTACCAATAGTATTGTCCCATGTAAACAGGCTTTACTAACGCCAGGAAACTGCCCTCTGGCAACCCAGTCCCTAACTACCGCCAGGCTGTTCATCACTCACCAGCATGCTTCCATCAGGACCCTGGATAGTGTAGAATGCTAGAATGTTCCGTAGCTCAAGTCCAGTAGAACAGGCAGTAGGCTTCTCTTAGTCACCCAGGCTGGGAGCCAGTACCCTGGACAAGGTTCCTCTTTAGGCCAGCTATCAACAGAGAACTTTCCTTGTCCACAGTCAGGCACTAACTAACTTTCTTCCGGCTCTCTTCAATGCCCAGAGTGGGTGGGGCTGGCCCTCCAGTATCTCATCCCTTAAAGGGCCATTACCTTCCCACTCTCTACTTTTGTCCCATTTGGATTTCTCAAATTCCTACTGGGTTGACTATGCCAAACCCTTACCCACCTGTCCAGCCAAGTCCACAAGCATCACCCAGGCTTCCCCATCCTCAGGTTGTCACTTGCCACTTTCTTAAAGGGGCAGGCGTCCTCCTAAGCTGCTCCCTGCTACACATCCCAACAGCGTGAGGACACCAACCTGCAATTTGGCACAATACCCAGCAATTCCTAGAGAACATCTCTGTTTAGTATCTCCCTGATTGGAACATACCGGATGGTAGTGGGCTCATTAACTTAGCAGAGGAAGGCATAATAAATAATAGCTGTTGGCAAAAAGCTGAAAATATCCAGATTAGAAATAAGATAATATTTTTGCAATTATTTGTGAGAGCCATTAACCATTGAATTAGAGCTGAAATGCATACCTGATTAGGTACCGACAGGCAATATCCATAATTGTTCCCTTCCCTTGTTGTTCCTCGACTGTAAGCTGTTGGGGGCAGGGATCTGTCTCTAACCATGACTGTTCTGTAGTAGGTACATTGCTAGCACTCTATAAATGTCTAGTTAATTGGGACTCAGCCCAAAGCTTAAAATTTGCGATTCCGCCCACAGTGTTTGGAAGCCATACCTCACGTAGTCCAATAAATAACTTACTATTGGTATCAATAGATTGCGGATTGAACCCAAAGCAAAGAAGCTGTAAAAAAAGGGACTGCTCCTTAATGACAATGTGAACACCGAGTTTATGTATACAGGCAAATTAATCTGAGTTCTAGCACTGACTCAATAAAAATGAAATCAATCCCGTTTTACAAGCAGCTTGCGACCTTTACTCATTTTCCTGGAAGAGAAATAAAATGGAAGACAGTCGTCTCTTCAGCTTTCATGGTGTTGTCTGGGGGTTTGATAGGAATCTGACTGGGAAATGATACAGACAACGAGATAACAAGAAAACCCATTTATCACTGTGACAAGTGCTGGGTTTTATATGAGTGTAAATTTCAAGCGACGGAACAGGGTTGTCTGCCTTGCGTCGCAAACGCGTAACCATCGTTTAAGCTCTCAACGAAAGTCCCCATTTCGCAGTAATCAAGTTACAGAGTGGCCAATTCTTATTCATGAATTCAAGGAAGGTTAAGACTCGAGATTCATTAATTTGATGTTGTCAGCAAACAGCAAGCAGGTCCATGGGTAGAAGACTTTGGTAATTGGTAAATTTCAGTACCGGATGGTTAATGGCTGTTTATTAGCATCTAATGCAGTCTGTGTTATTTAGGTTTACAAGATCTGACACTAGATACTTCCAAGGAGTCAGAACACACCAGCAGTTCACCTGTCTTGCAAACTGGAGGATGGGTATCATCGCATACCTGGTTTATGTAGGAAGAAAAGATAAATCAGGATCCAGTTTTATCTAGAGTCATGCTAGGGCATTTTTACCATCATCTGATTTAGGGAACTTCAAGGCCAGCTTGTCAAATGCGACACTGGTCAATGGCCTTTGGAGTTACAGCCAGCAGTATTGATTGACAGTTCCATGTCCCTCTTGGTCTGCCCAGTGCAGTGTGGCTACTGGTCCTGCATTGGAGCTGAAACAGGTATCTGGTAAAATGACTAAACCAGTCGAATTTGGAATGCTTGAACAGCATCTTGGGGGCTGATGTCCGTGCATCTGGGAAACTGGCACCCGGGTTTGCCTTGGCCCCAGGAGACCCATGGCCACACTGAGAGGCCTCATTTTGCCTCCATTTCCAAGATCACCACTTACCTCACTGTTACTGCCATTGCAGCTGCCTTGCTACGGACCCCCTTCCTTTGAGCCACAGGAAAGTTGGGGAAGAGAGTAGGGCTGAACTAACAACTGCTCCCGGTTCTCCTGAGAATTGAGAAACATTGCTGAGATCTCAACAAGATCTCAGTAATGTTCCAGGAGCTCACGAGAATCTGGTGAAAATTTTTCTGCGGGTGCACAAATTGGCTGCTGGGTCCACTCTGTGCCTGTACAGCCCTTTTCCAAAATGGAACCAGCACTGCCGGTGCCATTTTGGGAAAGGTCTGTGCATGCACAATGCTTCTTTTGTTTTTTGTTCGCTATGAGGTGGCTGCCTCCTCAGTGAATTCACCTGCCTCCACAGAAAAGCAGAGACAGAAGAGAGGAGTTCTAGAGCAGCCTCGGAATCAGAGCGAGGTAGCCAGGTGAGTAAAAGGATTTTATTTTGTTTTTAACAAGTGTGTGTTTGGGGGGCGGGGAGATTGTCACTTTTCTCAGCAAGAATCAGGGCTATTCTCAGCTTGTTCTTGTTTGCAAGAATGAGCCAAGAAACCTGAATTCTTTTAAAGAAAAGAGAGAATCCAAGAAGCAAGCATCAGCTATAGAAGAGAGGCTTTTTGATTACCAGGGAGTACCCACCCAACTACATGGAATTTTAGGCAGTCAGATATCTGTGTCAAAATGCAGGTACCGATCTAGCAACCAAGAAATTATTCCAAACTGCGGGTATTATCCACGAGTACACCATAGATGCTGCTTTCAGCTCTACCCTGCACACTGTAGCTAGACTCACAGGCTGCTGAGACAGTGGGTGTTTTACACACACATTTCTCCTGAATGTTTGCTGTTACATCCTGAACTAAATCACTCATCCAGATCTTAAACATCCAGCTGTTTGAACTTGTGCATAGAACTTCTCTCAGAACTTGTGTGCGTAAAAAGTTCTCCTAGTAAACTGCTTTGTTTCAGGCCGTGGTGGTCACTGGTTTCCATGGCAGCCCCTCATGTCTACAGCTATGGCTACTTTAGGCTGCCTCAGGGCAGTGTGTGTGTGAAGAATGCACCCGGAACGTACTTGCGGACTTGTAAACCCAGAAGATTGAAAGACCAGCACTCTAAGGTGTGTGTAAAAATGCCCAGTGGATCGAACTCCTTCACCCCCCTCCCAGGTGGGAGGCACTGTAGAAAAGGGAGTGCTATGTAGACCACCTTGCTACATAGCTGAGCACTACCCCCTTAAGCTGTCCTAGGTTGGATGGGGAGATTGAGGGACAGAACCTCTGGAAATGTGGTTCTGGCATGCAGGTGTGGACTGAGTCACAAGGCCTGGGCCCTGACCCTTTCATCGTAATGATCCTTCAGAATTCTGGTGGCCGACAGTGGGTCCATACATTCCCAGACTTCAGAAACTGCCTCCATGCAAAGCATTCACATAACACACAAAAAATATACCAGTGAACAATGCTTCTCTTTCACGTGTGCGACAATCCAAGGTGTACCATGTAGAGCATATGCCAGTGTACCAGTGTACATCCATCCCCACCCCACCCCGGCACTGCCATGTACATCAAACCCACCCTCCACCCCCCAGCGTGGCCTGTGTAAAAAAGGCCATGCATAATGAGTGGATGGTAAGTGATGTAGGTGCTTGTCTAAAAACATCCTTTGCCACTACAACAAAAACAAATTGTGCCCAACCGGAGCGGCTTTGTAAATGCAGCACATTTGAGTCTTTGGCGAGAACACGTTCTGATCTGCAAGCAATTAGAGTGAAAATAGAGCCTTTGTGCTGTTTTCCTTGATCTGACTAATTTTCTCTTTAACAAATAATGGGTTTAATAGAACCTAAAGGCAGAGCCAAAGGAAAAGGGCATAGAATTCACTACTAATGCAAAGAATCAAGTTTCAGACACACAGAAGTCTCTTATGTCATAGGCTGCTGCAACCTGCCTCCCCAAGCCCTTTCTCATGTTAATAAGTAAGATTCCCAATGGGACACGTAATAAAGTGGTCTATACAATGGGGGTGACATGATTGCTTTAGTTTAACATCATTCTATGATTAGAGCCTTGAGAGGAGAGCAAGTATTCCCATTCTGCAGGGAAATTCTGCAATCCATGGTAGGTATTTACTATTGAGGGCCTCCATCTTGTGTTCGATTTGGCAGGGAACAGTTTGAGAGTGCTACTGGTATATCGTGCACCTACCAATACAGTGGCCTCCCTGCAGGCTCTGGCAGAGGCTGTGTCGGAGGTGGTGCTGCGGTCCCCAAGGATGATAGTCCTTGGCGACCTCAACATTCATGCCGGCGCAGTTCTTGGGGGAGCCGAGCATGAGTTCATGGCCGCCATGGCAACTATAGGCCTGTCCCAGAGGGTCAATGGCCCGACACATATTGGGGGACATACTTTAGATCTCATGTTTTGAACTGGCCTTGCGGTGGGTGGTCCGTTAATGGAGGAGATATCAGCTGTGCCCTCATTATGGATGGAGCACTAACTCCTGCAGACCTCCCTTCTAGCATATGTTTGCCCCCAGAAGGGTGTGGAACCTATTAGGATGGTCCGCCCCTGGAGGCTGTTGGACCCAGTGCAGTTTCTAGGTGCTCTGGGGGAGTTCCACTGACGTCAATTGTTGTTACATCAATGACCTTCTCAGACTGGAACATCTTGCTGACGGAGGCCATCGATCAAATGGCTCCCAGGATTCCGTTGCTGAGGTGAGACTCCACAGGCCTCCTTGGTTCTCCGAGGAGCTGCATATGCTGAAGCAAGAGGGGTGACGGTTGGAGCGATGGTGGCATTGTTCTCAGGCTGAAGCCGACAGATTGTGTCATAGAGCTAGTTTACGAGCGAATGCCATGGCTATGCAGGCAGCTAAAAGGGAATTCTTTGCTGCCCTCATAGCATCCACAAAATCCCATCCAGTGGAGCTGTTCCGGGTTGTATGGGGGCTGGTCAGTCCGGCCTCCCTCAACCCTGAAGTTGAACCATCATCTGCCCGCTGTGATCTTTTTGAAGATTACTTTGTGGAGAAAATCGCTCGTATTCACCAAGACCTTGATGCCGCAATTAATATGGTGGAGGAAGTAGAGGTGGTAGAAACCCTGACATGCCTGATTTTGTGGGATCAATTTCAGTTGGTGACACCAGCTGATGTGGTGGGGGTGCTGGGGGCTGATCGAGCCACCTCTTGTGAACTAGATCCATGTCCGTCCTGGCTGATTAAGAGCTGCCAGGAGACAATGGGACTGTTTCTGGCTGGGATTGTCAATGCCTCCCTATGGGTGGGCAGAGTGCCGAGCTGCCTCAAGGAGGCAGTGGTACGGCCTCTGCTCAAGAAACCATTGCTTGAGGTTGACTCCCCTGCCAGCTATTGGCCTGTCTCTAACCTTCCTTTTTCAGGGAAGGTTATTGAACAGGTAGTGGCTCAGCAGCTCCAAGGGCATCTCAACCGAATTGGTTATCTGGATCCCTTGCAGTCTGGCTTTGGTCCAGAGCATGGCACTAAGACAGCATTAGTGACTTTGGTCGATGATCTGCGCTGGGAAAAGGATAAGGGTCAATCGACACTTTTGGTCCTATTAGCTCTGTCAGCTGCATTTGATACCATTGACCACGATATGTTGGTGACGTGCCTGCGGGACAGTGCAGGGGTGGGTGAGATCGTTCTTGAGTGATTCCGCTCATTCCTGACTGGGAGAATTCAGCGGGTGGTGCTTGGTGATTTTTTTCATCTCGCTGAGACCTCTCGTGTGGGGTTCTGCAGAGTACTGTCTTGTCCCCTCTCCTGTTCAACATGTACATGCAGCTGCTCGGCGAGGTGATCAGGGGGCACGGGATGAGGTGTCATCAGTATGCGGATGACACTCAACTGTACCTCTCATTTTCAACTGACCCAGGCTCGGCTGTCTCGGTGCTTACCTGGTGTTTGGCAGCTGTGGGGGACTGGATGAGGGCTAACTGACTGCAATTGAATCCTGACAAGATGGAGGTGACGTTAGTGGGTAAGTCGATGGAGGTGACGGCCCCCTCGGTTGAGGGGGTTTGTCCGCCATCTCAGATTGTAAGCCCTAGGGGCAGGGACCCTGTCTATTTTATTACTTTGTAAAGTGCCAGGTACACTGCTGGCGCTATATAAATGTTTGTTAATAATAATAATAATAATTGGCTTCCCAGGTGCGGAATCATAGGGTGCTCCTTGATGCGCAGCTCTGCCTGGACCTCCAGCTGAAGGCTGTGGTGAGGAGTGGCTTCCACCAGTTACATCTGGTGCGGCAGCTTCGGCTGCTGGTTTCAACTCCGGATCTGGCCATGATCATTCATGTTTTTATCACCTCTTGCTTAGATTACTGTAATGCGCTCTACATGAGGATACCTATGGTGATGACTCAGAGGCTGCAGCTGGCTCCTGGTGGGGCTGGGTTGCCAGGAGTACATTACACCATTGCTCCGATCTCTGCACTGGCTGCCAATGGTCTTCCAGGCCTGGGTCTGGTGTTGGTTTTGACCTGTAAAGCCTTACACGGCCTGGGCCCTGCTTATTTGCAAGACTGCCTCACCCCCAGCGCTCTGGACCAGTACCTGTGTTCATCTGGGGGGCGTGCCCTGTTGGAGGTCCCTCGTGTTTCCCGGGAGACCACGCAGGACAGGGCGCTTTTGGCGCCTCTGGAATTCCCTCCCAGTGGGGACCTGTCTGGCCCTGGACCTCCAGGTTTTCCATAGGAATTGTAAGACCTGGCTGTTCCGTCAGGCATTTGGCAAGGGAGAAGGGTGAGGGTGGATGGGGTGGTGGGTTCGGGGGATTGGGGGTTTTCTCCTCATTTTTACTATTTTTACAATTGTATATAATGTTTTCATATGTTTTATTGTATTTTTTTTATTTTGATTTTGTTAGCCACCCCAGGCTGCTTGACAGGAGGGGTGGTGTATAAATCTTTTAAATAAATAAAATAAAATAAAATAAAATAAATAAATAAATAAATAAATAAATACCAACCTGTCAGGAGGACTATGAGTGTCTGTTGGTACTTCAACAGTGTCCTGTGATTCCATGCTTCACCCGTTGTCGATATCAGAACCTGTGATATTTTGAAGACCCTTTTTACATGGGCGAAGATGGGTGAGTGAATGGGTGTTTGGCTGCATTGGGTGGACGTGGGTGTGTGTCTGTTTGCCTGCACCCATCTCCACCCACAGAGCCTCCTCCAGTTTTCTGTAGGGCTCTGTGGGTGGAGGTGGGTGGGAATGGGTATGTGATGGGTGTTGTTGAGGGAGTGCGCATGCATCCCCCCCATCCAGCTCGGTATTCACACGGGCAGACACGGAGCAGACACCCCCCCCATCGGTGGACACACAGATTCCCCCCCTGACACACACCTGCCTGAAGACCAAGTGGGGGAGGGCATCCATATAAAAATGGCCATAATTTCCCTTCAATTTTGTCACTTTCTGGTATTTTATGTAATTTTTACCACTTTCTACCACTTTCTGTTCATCAATTTTTGACACTTTCCATCACTTTTTGCCACTTTTCATGACTTTATCACAGTTTCATCGCAATTTCCTGCACTAGCTGGCACTTTGCAGCCCACCACAGGTGTGCACCAGACACACCACTTGAGATCAGCCCTGTAGTAGCTCTGTTCAACTCACACAAAAAAATGACAAATGGCAAAACAAGTGTAAAAGCCATTAAGTTTCTGCATTGCATAAATGAAGGTAAATGACCTGTTTCTGATAGAAACAGCATTCACGGTGATTCGTAATTTCAGGCCTAAATATCATTAACAATGAGACTACCAATACAGAAGGCAAGCTGTTAGGTGCAATTAGTGTAAGACACAAACTGGAAAATGGTGAATAATCTTCAATTCTCATAAAAGTGGTCTCTCATTACAATGGCAGCTGTCACAAGCTGCTGTTGTTCGAAAGTAATCATAGCATGGAGGATGAGATCGTGTTGTTGAGACTGCTATTCAGAAACATCTGACCCCAGTTAATAATTAGCAATATTATCATGGCACATTATTACCATCATTGAGGCTGATCTCAAGCCCCGCATATCCCGTGCACAGCTGCACATGCACAGAGCCGCACACAAACCACTCAGATCTCTATTGAGGCACATTGTGTCCCACAGAAACCAAGTGCATGCACGTGCATGGGATCCATGGGGCTTGGGACCAGCCTCCCATTTATTTAATTTATTTATTTAATTTATTTTATTTATATTAAAACTTTTATGCCGCCCCCCCCCCCTTCCTGCCTCAGGCATCTTGGGCTATTCACAACATATTAAAAACATTTTAAAACATTAAAACAAACAGTAGTAATTCAATTTAAAAACAATATAAAACCCCATCTCCCCCTACCCTACCCTAACCCAGCCCACCCACCCAATCTCCCTCGGGAAAGACCTGGTGGAACAGCCAGGTGTTACATTGTCTGTGGAAAGAGGGGAGACTGGCAGCCAAACAGATCTCTGACAGGAGGGAGTTCCACAGCCGTGGCAGAGCCACAGAGAATGTCCTCCTTATAGTGGACGCCCGGGGGACCTTGAGGAGGTCGCCCCCAGCCGACCACAGGGGCCACTCCAGGACCCAGAGGGTGAGGCAGTCCTGCAAATAAGCAGGGCCCAAGTCATTTAGGGCTTTAAAGGTCAGCTCCAACACCTTGAATTGGGCCCGGAAGCCTACCGGCAGTCAGTGCAGAAAGCAAAACACTGTTGTGATATGCTCGCATCGGCCCATCCCCATCAAGAGACAGGCCTCTGCATTCTGCACCTGTTGCAGCTTCCAAACCAACACCAAGCCTAGCCCCATGTAGAGCACATTGCAGTAATCCAGTCTCGAGGTAATAAAAGCATGGATGACTGTGGCCAGATCTGATTCTGAGACATACGGGCGAATATGATGCACCAGATGTGACTGGAAAAATGCTCCCTTTGCCACAGTTGCCACCTGGGCATGCAGGCGGAGCTGCGGATCCAGGAGCACCCCCAGACCCCAGACCTGAGAAACCAGGGGAGAGCAGACCCTTTGTGACAGGGTGCAAAATAGAACTTAAATGAGTAGTTTATTTGCTACCCATGAGTAATATGCACATTTTTGAGTGCCGTCTCAGGTATTTGATGGGCCACCTGATTACCAGTTGGTTACTCAGATACCTCCAAAATTGGTAATTTATGGTACTAAACTTTCAATTTTCCAGTTACTGATCAGTAAATTGGGACCAAAAACTGAAAAATTAGGACAGGGAGTCAATATTCCGGGACAGGAAGCCAATATTCTGGGACATTGGGTACCCAAAGTGGGTTGAAACTGGGTACCAATTTTCAAGTCGAGTCAGGTACCAGAAATTCAACAGGTATAACCATTTCTGCGGGTGCTCACTTCAGCTCTAGAATAAAGGCCTAGCAGTCTCAGGAAGAGAATAGTACAGGTATACATTCTGGGTGGGGTTTGAAGAGTTTGGCTGGCATAAACTTCTCTCCACTTCATATACATACACTGAGTTCTTCTTGGCCAGACTAGTTACGCATAGGGGTGCCTGCTATTGCAAGGAGGCCCCAGGCATAGATAGAATTGTGGGGCTGGAAGAACTACGATGACTCTTGAGTAGTCCACACAACTCAACTGTCTGTGCTGAATAGCCACTTCTTTCACCTTGGACAAGAAAAGAAAAACCCCAATGTTGAGATAATTGTATGAACCTCCCTCCTCTAACTCATTAAGGAGATAAAATGTTGAAATGGATTAGACCTAAAACAGACCCCTGCAGGACTTCACTTAATAGGGATGTGCAAACAGAACCGAGTTCGGAAATTCGGTTCGGTTCAAAAATCGAGTTAGGTTCGAAAGTTTGGTTTGGTCGACCAAACTATTCGAGTTCAGTCAAATTCCAAACTTCCAAACCAAGTTCGTACATGCAAAACCGGGTTTTTTGGCCTTCCAAACTGGTTTGGATTCGACCAAACAGTTCGGTTGAATTCGAGTTCAGTTCAAAAGTTCGGTTCAGTCGACCGAACTATTTGAGTTTGGTCCAAACTCCCAACTTCTGAACCGCGTTTGCACATCCCTATCACTTAATACATCCTTCCACATTGATAATGGAAGTGCCTTCCAACCCATATTTCTCCTTCTTTATTAAGAAAGTCACAGAGAGTTAATATTAAGGCTCAACTGTGGAACCAGAAGACACTGTAATTCGATGTAACATTATTTCCCCAGGGGAACCCATCCTGAACTAAATTTCATATTTTTTTTTCATAACGAAATGTCATTACCCTAAAACCAGATAAGACATGGCAATCTCTCTTCAAGAAAATAAAACATCAGGATTTGTCACTCTCTAATTAACATGTCAGTGGTCTTGTTGGTCCTACCTTGAGGCCCAGGAGCAAAAAATGATCGGCTGTTGACACAATTTGAACACATTTGCGAGGAGGGGAATAGAACGGTGCTTCATTCTCCCTTAGCAGTCTATTCGGAAGCAAGTTTCACCTTGTTAAGCTGCCCAAGGCAGCATGATAATGTGTCACTTTTAGAGCAACAAAACACGTACGTGTTTATGGAGTTGTTGTGCTATTCAGTCTATGATGAAGTGAAAAAAAACAATCAAATCAAAACAACAACAACCAGAAATAAAAAGTCAAGTAATATCTGATTGGCTCCAAGGAAGAACCAAAGAGCTAACACAACAAATGGGTTATTTGTCCAATTTTGGGTGGGCAATAGTAAACTAAAATGACATTTACCACAAGATTCGAGCAACTTAGGTTTTGAAATTTCTGTCATTTTGTGACAGCCTGTCAGCGCCACCCACTCTCTCTCAGCCTTTGGGTAAACATCCACCACTTTGGCTCATCCCAAAGCACTCAGGGCATCTCCCAACACGGGAACTGAAACAATTTATTACGGTTAACACTGCTTTTTCTTAAACGGTTGATTTGTCACTTTCCTGACTATTCGCAGGAGGGGCGGGATACAAATTGAATAAATAATAATATAAAAAAATATGAAAGATTACCGCTTTTCATGACAATTCATTCAGGGTGAAAATCATCCCAAATGCAAAAATTCACCAGAAAATTATACAAGGTTCCCAAAATTATGAATATTCTTCAGCAATCCAGGATTAGTTGATTTCTTTCAGTACTACCCAGCACGGGAATTACAAATTCACCAGTATCACAGATCCATCTCCTTTCACAGTCTTCATCTAAGGGAGCTTTTAAACGAGGGGCGCTGAAGCACCTCCTGAACGCTGCGTTAAAGCAAAGCCGCCGGAAGTGATGTTCTCCCCGTTGCCGGCAGCGGCAGCGGCTGGCGACACGGGGATTTGGAGTGGCGCGTTCTTAAGACTTCAATTTTCAGGCTTTCAGAACGCGCTGCTCCAAAGCTCCGTGTCGCCAGCTGCCGCCGGTAACGGGGAGAACATCATTTCCGGCGGCCTTGCTTTAATGCGGCGTTCAGGAGGCGCTTCAGCGCTCCTCATTTAAAAGCAGTGTAACTGCCAGAATGTTGAGGTCAACTACTTTTATAGATGGGAGGAGGATTGAGAATAATTGACAGACTAGTTTTAAAGCGATTGCATCATATATTTTTTTTGTTTCATAACCAGACCGCTCAAGTTAACAGCAATTACATTCTATTCAGGATACTGAAGACTATGAAATGGCTCTTCACACACTAATTCTAGAATGGAGTGCTTCAGACTGTGTTCTCACCTGTGGCGGCGGTGGCGGCAGCGGGAGGGGTGAGGGAAGATGCGGCAGCGCAGAAGAGTCGGACGATGGGAAAAGAGCTGGTGTCAACCGGGATCTGCCGCGGCTTCTCTCGTGTATGTCATGGCAGGATTTTGCACAAGAGAAGTCATGGCAGACCCCCATTCGCACCAGCTCTTTTCCAGTTGGCCAGCTCCTCCGTGCTGCCGTGACTTCCCTCACCCTTCCCGCTGCTGCCACCGCCACCACAGGTGAGAACACAACCTTAGTCTTGAAATCAGAATATTATAGAATGAAACCAAACGCCTCCCTTTACCATGGTACCTGCACTAATCTTTTTCAAGACACTCTACATCAGCTGGCATTCTCAAGACTATAAAAGGAGGCATGGGAGCCTGAACTCCCGGAAAATATTTAGAGAAGATTATTAGGATATTTGAATCAAAGGGATCCTTTCCAGTGATTTGTATGAGCTTTGGAAAATAATAATAGAGAAATGAATATAAAAGTAATGAATTTATTATTATTATTATTATTATTATTATTATTATTATTATTATAAACATTTATATAGCACCAGCCATGTACCTGGCGCTGTACAGAACATAGAAATGGATGCAGTCCCTGCCTGTGACTTACAATCTAAAAGACAAGGAGGTGGAGGCAGGGAGAGGGGACAGTGGGAGAGACAGGGGAGAAGACAAACAAACATTCAAGCGAATGTGAAGTCTCAGGTGCGTGTGCTTGGCTTGGTTACAATCAGGTTGGTTGCAGCAGTCAGCAGAGGAGGGCAGACAGTAAGTATATGGGGAATGACGAGTAGGCATTGGGAAAGGCGGCGAGGAAAAAGTGGGTCTTGAGGAGGTATTTGAAGGAGCGGAGGGAGGGGCAAGGCGGATGTGGGTAGGGAGGGAGTTCGAGGCATGGGGGGCAGCAAGGGAGAAGCGTTGAAGGTGGTTAGGTGAGCAGGAGAAATGAGGGAGAGTGAGGGAGGGGACAGAGGAAGAGCGGAGAGCGCGTGCAGGAGTGTGTAGGGAGATTAGGTCCAAGAGGTAAGGGGGAGCTTGGTTGTGGAGTGTTTTGAACATGACTACCAGGAGTTTAAAGAGGATACATTCAGGAAAGGGGAGCCAGTGAAGAGAGAAGAGGAGAGGCT
This sequence comes from Sphenodon punctatus, assembly GCA_003113815.1. Taxonomy (NCBI): domain Eukaryota; kingdom Metazoa; phylum Chordata; class Lepidosauria; order Sphenodontia; family Sphenodontidae; genus Sphenodon; species Sphenodon punctatus. The sequence continues at coordinate 2,012,448 of QEPC01004060.1, read as the reverse complement.
GCACATGGTTGAAGCGACGGGCAGAGTGAATGACTTTGACAGCGGAGTTTTGGATTGCGATAAGGGGGGACAGGTGAGAGCGAGGGAGGCCAGCAAGGATGAGGTTGCAGTAATCGAGGTGAGAGATAACCATGGCATGAACAGTGGGTAGGACTATCACCCTTTTTAATGCTTAGATCAAAAGGGAATGGAGCAAAGGGACTCCCTGCCCCTTTGGACCATGTCTTTGGACCCCTCAACCATGACTTTGGACCCCCGCCTCCTTTGGACCATGGCGTAGAGCTTAAATAGGTACCAGATTTGGTATCCACTGGAAATATCCAACATTTTGAGTATTGTTTCAGGTGTCTGAATTGGTACTCAAAAACTGTTTGAGTACCCAAGAAAGTGATATTTTGTTTTTTACATTTTTGCATTCCTGAAATTACCCCCAAATGTGTGTGTGTGGGAGGGGGGATTGAGAAATGGAAGTTGGAATTCTGTTATCGGAAATTGAAAAATTGTGACAAAATTGGTATTTTGATCCTTCAGGTACCTGATCAAATACCGTTTCGGGTACCAGAAAGTACCAGAAATGTTGGGGTTGAAATAAATGCTGCAATTTAAATGGCAATACCCATTATGTGGTTCCTTGTTTCAGCTCTACTTAGGATGCTTTGGAGAGGGTGAAGGCACACCAGAAAGTGGAGCAGCAGATGCATGTTGGCCACAACAACCATGATTTCTTGGACCCCATTCCATGATAAGCACATATTGGGATGTATGTTTTGGGAGACAGATGGCATGCCCAATGCATAGTAACAGATGAAAACAAGTGGCTAGTCTTACATCTTATAAAGATAACACCCAGAGTACTGTGTGTATGAGCACAGATCTTAGATGGGAATCTTGCAAACTGTGATAATACAGTTTGGGGATTGACACCTAGACAATGGAGCAGGCTTGACTTCCTGGACCCGATGGAGCAGCAGAGAAACGGGAGGACTGGTTCAGGAAGGCAAACAGAAAACAGAAACATCTATATCAGAGATGGAGAACCTCGGGCCCCAGGGACCAAATCTGGGTCATGACTAGTTTCGATGTGGCCCCTTTCCAATTCCTGGATTTGACCACTAGATCCAGCCCCTACCCCCGAACACTGAAATACGGAGAGGCAGAAGAAATGAGGACATGAATACAAGGATAGAGGATATCTCCATGTCACTGATCCATACTCTTGATCCTTCTGTTCCTAAGCCCAACCTTTAAGCACCCCTGCCCCTAAGTTCTATAAGGCAGGCTGGTACTAGTTTTCAAAGTGGCCCCTGGGAGTGAAACACCTTTCCCACCCCTGATCTAAACAGAGCCAAAGGGCACAAGTCCAGGCATAAATAGACGTCAGTGCCAGTCCAATAAACAAACATGACAGAAACCAACAGGAAAGCACAAATCCAGAGGTCCAGAAAAAGGAGGAGAAACAGATGACCCACCCATAATCCTGTGGTTGCAAGCGTGTCTTCTGTAGGGCAGGTATCCAACCAGAAAGCTGGGGGCATGAAACAAAGCGGAGGAGGGGTGTGCTCTGACCAGCACTGAGAAGTCCTTAAGCACCAAACCTAAGCCCTAGCCAGAGTGGCACTGAGGAGACAGCTGACTCCATGGGTGTCTTTAGATATAACAAAGATCGGGTGTCAAACCCCACTAAGCACATGTTTGGCCGTTGTGTGTAAGCACCATAATAATCCCAACACCAATTTGGCCACCCGTTGAACACGCAATGTGTTCCCATTGCATCACAAGGACAATTTTCATGTTCTGGCTGAACACGTGGCCAAGGTTGTGTTTAATGATATTGCATGGTACAACACGGGGAACGGGATGGAAGTGCTTGCGTGCTGAGATCGGGTGGTGAGCAAAGCACGGATTTGCCACAAGATGGGCTGTGAGTCTAGGCAGTGCCACATGGTGAACACAGGGTCAAACTGGTGTTCATATCAAGGTCAAAACACCCGTTGGTGTTATGTCTAAAGACACTACATGTTGCCGGTACAAACTCCAGTCCTTACATAATGCGTGTTTTTAGACAGACAGCTGCCCTGCCTCTGCTCTGCCTCACCCCCAGGTAGGCCATCCGTTTAAAGGCAGCCCACCTTAAAGGTGGTGAGACGGAGCAGAGGTGGGACAGGCTGTCCGTGCTCTGGGGCAGCTTGACTGGAAGTCTTCCAAAATGTTCCGGAGCACCGCAAGTGGAGTGGGCTGCCCAAACCCAGAGCACCAGTTGGGGACAGAGCAGCGGTCTGTCTATTCAGCATGTGGGCCACTGCAGCTCTGCTTCAGGCCAGGGGTTGCCACGGCAATGCCATAGAGCTTCAGGCAGCAGCTTAGAGTGGCAGCCAATCCACCCACAACTTTATGCTGTGGGGGAGGGGAGCGCAACTCAGGCGGACTGTGGGCTGCAGCAGCACTGGGTTCGTTTAAACCTGGCTCTGTCAGGGCTGCATGCAGGGGATATTGGGCTAGCCACCCTCAGAGTAGATCCTGGGGCGATCCATCTAAAGACACCCAATGACATGAACAGGAGCATTGGGGAAAGGGATCCACCTATATCATTAATTTATTAGCATTCCATGAGGACTTAAGGAAAACAACAGAACGTTCAAACATTTTTACACACACGTTAAAGTGCTGGTATTTCAACCTTCTGGGTTTACAAGTCCACAAGTAAGTTCCAGGTGCATTTTTCACAGACACACACTGCCCTGAGGCAGTTCCTGGATGCATTCTTCACACAAATACTGCCCTGAGGCAGCCTAAAGTAGCCGCAGCTGTAGATGTGAGGGACTACCATGGAAACCAAGTGACCACAGCTGCCTGGAGCAAAGCAGTTTACCAGGAGAACCTTTTACACACAAAAGTTCTGGAAGAAGTTCTATGCAGAAGTTCAAAGAGCCAGATGTTTAAGATCTGGGTGAGTGATTTAGACCCACAGAAAGTTCAGGATGTAACAGCAAACATGCAGGAGAAATGTATGTGTAAAAATACCCATTGCTTCCATAGGAACGGTAGAAGAAAGTCATTAATAGGGCAAACGGAAAGCATTTATCAATATCAAACCACTGAACTTAGTCCAGGATAATTACCTGTAGTTCAGGAAAACTAGTCATTTGTCAACCCACGACCCACCTTTACCCACATTCCGGCACTGTCTGAAATTTTGCAACATATCATTCTAAGCCCAGACAACCAATGAAAAGAACATTCGGGTGCCAAATAGCAATAAATAAACCCAAGAGATCAATAGGCTGTTGACAGGATGATGGAAGAGCTGATGAAATAATTTGAACAGTATAATATACGGCACATTAAAATAGCCTTATTGATGCATGTCTGGATGCCAATAGTTTCATTGAATGTGTATATAATTTGAGGGGCTTTGATTGTGATCGATACACTCTGGCTTACTGTAAAAGAGATTAAACGCTAGGGATATATGAGTGTATTCTGGACACATCCACCAGTGCCTACCTACACCAGTACTTCTGATGAGAGTTCTGTGGTTCAAGTATTGGTAAGTACTGGGAATGCCAAAGGAAGGAACCAATATCTTTGCGTCAGACCTGCTGATAAAATCATTATCAGCTGACTGCAGGAGTCAGATTTCATCGTAAACTTGTTCTTGAGAGTGAGATGTAGACCTGAAATGAAGAGCAGATTTCATATTCATGGTTAACACATTTTCAGATAACACACAAAATGCTGGAAAGGGCACATAGGAAGATGAGGGGCAGAGGGTTGCCGTGACCTTTTTGTGAGGGGGGGAGGGAGTACAGGCTTGCAGGGGGATTATGCCATGACCCTTCTGTAAGGAGGATAAGGACAGGGTGGGGAACGGATTTGTATGGAGGCTCTAGGGCATGGGGTGGGGTTGGTATTGAGGGTGCTGGGTTTCTAGGGGTGTTTTATTATGATGGGGTTAATTGATTATCTTTTTAATATTTTAATATATTCTGAGGAGAGAGGGGAGGCAATGGTTGTGAAGGGAGGAGAACTGAAATGAGGACCCGCAAAACCAGATTCCATCAGAAGCACCGTTTTTAAGAGTACTCATTATGACTTCAATGACCTAGTTCTGGCAGGCCCAATCTCTGTGCTGCCAGTGTCTGGCAAGCACAGCTACAACACTTTTAGGCTAGTGTGGAAGCCGGCAGACTAGCCGCTGTTGGACTCCTGTGACACCCTGGGGTAGGCCAAGACACGGGCCACATTGGCAGTTGCCCGGCCCCATCCACTATCCTCCCCTTGGCTGGGATGTGGCCACGCGTGAATGGAGACAGCTCCCACTGCTCAAAGCAGGCAGACGGGGACTGGTCCCATGAGCGGCAGCTTGCTTCCACATGTTGGGCAGCCAATTCCGCATTGGCTAAGGCTGCTACACGCTGTATCCCTAGTCTTTATCCAAGGATGCAGGGTGAAGCAGTCAGCTGCCCTCCCCACTGCACTGCGGGATGAATATCTGGTGACCGCAAGGCACGCGATGCACTGCATCGCGTGGCAACGGAGATCAATGTGTGGTAAAGTTGCCCAAATTGTGGTAGGTGTCTTGTGTGGCTGTACCCATTGAGGATTGATCACTTAACATTTGCAGATTGGGAACCATGTCACATACCATGCCATAAACAAAGTCGTTATAAAGAGCATGCAGTGTATTACTGTTATTTCACAGGAATATGCAAATGTGTTTCGGACACTCGGGGTTCGGCCCAAACTCAGCCTGTTCAGACAGCCGAACTGAACGCCCGAACCAAACGCAGAACCCCCGAACAGTTCGGCTGCTTTCGGATGAGGTCGGGCGCCGTTTGATCAGGAAAAACCTGGCTGGCAGGCACGGAGAGGGGGGCAGCTGAGGAGCAGACTTCCTGACCCCAGGGGTGGAGAGAAGCTTGGACTAGCAGTCAGCCTGCCCAATCACCATCCCTCTTTTCCTCAGACCACTGATGTCGCAATCTGCGATTGACCACGGGCTAGGCTGCACAGAGCCAATGGGGCTTGTGGTAAGGCGGGAGCAGCAAGTAACAAAAGTCATCGCCCTCCCCCTTTTCATATTGTTCTGAGCTAGCTACTGATCTTGTCAGCAGGCGTTTTCAGAAGTCTCCCTCTCCAAGAAGTTTGTGTTCCTCCCAATCAGTTGTCACCCTCCTCCTATTTCACCCATTTCCACACATTTACCTCCATAGTTTCATTTATTTAGATTAGGTAGATTTAGGTGTTATTTTAATTTTTTACCCCTCCCTGTGTTCTTTCTCCCTACCCTCCGTTGAATCCTTCCCTCCTCCCTGTATATATTCCATACCTGATTCCCTTCCCCTCTTGTTGGAGTTTTTTAGAGTAGGATTAGATTGATTTAGGTTACATTTCACTTTTGTACCCCTCCCTGTGTTGTTTGTTGTGAGCTGTCTGTGTTTACCCACCCCCTTCCCTGTGTATAGATAGATAGATAGATAGATAGATAGATGATGATGTAGGAGTTAGCTTAGTTATAGAGACAGATAGAGATAGCTTGTATTGAATCAGTTTTAATATTGTATGGTGTGTTTGTAGGACTAGGCCTTTGTAGATATTAGATAATATTCCATTTAGTGCCATAGGTTTTAGACTAGTTAATAGCAGTTAGACTTAGTGTAGTATATATATAATATTCAAATTTTGAATGAATAAATAAATAAATAAATAAATAAATAAATTTTTTTTTTAAAAAACCCTCTTCCTCTGCATAATTTGGAAAGGAAAAATGGAGAAGGGAAGCAAGAGAGGCTGGTCTGCTGCCCTTAAGATGGGCAATGGGGCACATGGCAGAGGTGCCATGGGCCATGCCAGCGGAGTGGCATCAGCAACAGCCTGAACCCATCACCATGCCCCAAACTGCACAGGCATCATTTTTAGCAGACAGGCTTCAGAGGCTCCCAGCAGTGGCACTAGGGGTGTGGTTCAGTGGTGCCTCCTGCAAGTGTCATCCACTGCTATACAGGGCACTGCAAAGCCTGCAGTCCAGGAGGCTACAGATGTCTCTGCTGCAGTTGCAGGAGCAGGTGCTTCGGGGTCGGATGTTCCTCCAGGGATACCAATGTCCCCGACCCCCATTATTGATGTGATCTCCAACAGTCCAGGGTTAGTGGAACCCACCCCGGATGCTAGAGGCAGGGCCCAATCCCTGGGCAATGGCAGCAGGAAGAGGAGCAGCGGTAGTAGCAGTAGCATCATCTATAGGGGTCACAGGGAGAGTGGCAGCAGCTTGGGTAGTCAATCAGTCTCAGGGTCTCAGTACTCCCCTTCGCAGGACATATCTCAGATAGGGGATAGTGAAGCAGTCACTAGACCTGTGGAGGAGATGTTTGGTGCTGAGGCGATGGCTGTCCCTCCAAGAGCTGTGTCACCACCATGTTCTGCCCATCCCATCAGCGCTGTCAGTGGTGTCACCCGGTGCAGGCCAGAAGGCAGGAGGGGGCAAAAAATCCTCCGTATGGGTGCATTTTAAGTTGGTGCTGGAAGATGATCCCAGGGAGCTGCAGTGCAGTTTGTGCCAGAAGGTGGTGAAGTATGGGCAGGTGCTCATCAAGCTTGGCACAACTGCTATGATGAGGCACCTGAAGGGATGCCACAGCGTTGTGCTGCTAAGCGAGCAGGCAGGGACAGTGGACGCCAGAGGGTTCCCGACTGCAGTGGCCAGTCATCCACCTCCATCAGCGGGCAAGAGCCCTGCTCGTACAGCTGCCTCTAGCAGCAGAAGTGATCTTGCTGCTAGGGGGGAGCAGGAGCAGCAGCAGCAGCGTCAGTGCACCATGGAGGAGCTGGGGTGGGGGCAGCTGCCAAGTCCATCAGCAGCTACAGGACGTGGAGGGAAGCATGGCTTTCAACTGAAAGCCACGTGCATGTTACGGGAAATGATCGTGCTGGATGGGCAGCCCTTCTTGGTGCTCGGGGACAAGAAGTTTAGGTGCCTGATTGGGTTCCTAGCCCCCCAGTTTAAGTTGCCCTCGTGCACCATCCTGAGTCAGCAGGTGGTGCCAGCCGTCACGCCCTGGTCCCGTGGCGTGCCTCGGCGGCAGGGGCGGCAGGGAGGTTCCGGGGGTGCTCAGGCGGCGCCGGCGGCGGGCCCCTCTGTCCGGGGACAGG
>QEPC01004060.1:1972083-2000589 GCA_003113815.1 Sphenodon punctatus | reverse complement strand
CACACACACACACACACACACACACACACACACACACACACAATCTTGCACACCCTCTCTTTGACCTCTCTCTCTCACACTCACACACACACTCACCCTGCCTTATTGAATTGCTGTAAGCTCTCTATAGACTGAGGTTTCCTGCAACGGAGGGTCTGTGAGTCCATAAAGATCACCTTCTCCTTATTTATTATTTATTTTTTATTTATTTAAATACTTAGTACCCCACCCCTCCTGCCACAGGCAGCTCGGGGCAGCTTACAACAATAAAAAACAATTAAAACTATCATAAAAGGAGGAAGCAGAGAAAACAACTCCGCAACCCATCAGCCCTCTCCCTTGTCAAAAACCTGGTGGAACAGACAGGTCTTGCAACATTCTTAGGTTACATTGTGGTCCCTCAGGTCAGCTGGGAACTTGGCCTCTTGCAAGTTCCAGCATTGCCCTAAGCCCAGACACTATGTGTATGTAGCGAGGCATTGATTCTTGCTGGCTGCTCTACAGCTTTGGAACACCCTTTTCCTAGTAGTTCATTAGAGCCCAAGTCTGAGCATTTTCCAGAGACAATGTAAGACCTACTTATTTGGCCGGGCTTTTAGCAGGCAAGGGGATAGAATTTGGGGGCACACGTGAAGGAACCCACCATAAGCCTTCTCTAAACATTCAGAAAAGGGTGGGCTCTAAATAGAAACAAACTAAGGGTGTTTGTTTTCAGATGTGACCTGGCACTGTTTAATCTGATTTGGCGCATCTGTCACGCCTAAATGTGCCTGCCAGATTTACTTACCATGGTCTGGAGTGGCAGGGGGATCCAGGTGCCATGGCAGCCATCAGTGGTTGCCATGGCTGTCCATCAACTGGGGCAGGGTCGAACCACGCAGAGTGGGGATGGGGCCAGGTGGACGCACACCTGTGTGTGTTTCTTCGCCCCTTTCCTGGCCCAGCTGCCGTAATGCTTGTTAGGCGGCTGGGCCAAGTCCCTGCTGGAGTGACGGCTCACACCACCATTTGGAGCAGTCTGTAGTGGTGGTGACAGGAGCCAACACGTCAGAAAGCACCGAGCCATACAAACAAATCAATAAAATATTTTACCGCCGTGTTTCCAATACTCATGTTGTCTTTCAAGTCAGGCCACCTCCAAGAACTGTGGTTTCCCTAACACATGGGTCTCTATTAGAGCTGAAATGGATACCTGATTTGGTACCCATGGGTAATACTCACATTTTCAAGTACCATTTGCGGTATACAAACCGATACGCAAATACCGTTCAAGTACTAAAAAAATAAAATAATTGGTTGACAGTTTTTTGAATACCCGATATTACCGAAAAACCTAAATGAGACCTGAAAAAAAAATTGAAATTTGGAACAAAATTGGGATGAAATTGTTATTTTCGTATACCAGTTGTCAATATTTTGGTTACCCAGTCAAAAACTGGTTTGGGTAACAGGACACAAAATATTCAGTTCGATTGGAGTACTAAAAATTTGACGGGTATATCTGCTTTTGCAGGTTCTTGTTTCAGGTCTAGTCCCTGTGTGTCACATATTCTTTACTTTGCTGGACCCAGCCCTGACTATTAGCATAAATCAAGTCTAAAGTCTCTATACGACAAGGGCTGTGCTTGAGGAAAGCTGGTTCTCAAATATTCATTAACACATATGAGGCTGAAGGAAAAAAAATAGAAGTAAAGCAGCCCTTTATCCGGTGACTGAATATAATTCCCTGCATTCAAAAAATAAATAAATCTCACTTTTATTAGAAAATTACTTACCGTGATATCCAATAGGCTTGCTAGAGAAAACTTCTATGTGTAAATAAATATGAATGATAGCTGATAATGGCTCCACAAGTGGAATTCTGTCTCAGTTTGTGTTTTTTTCCCCACTACCTATTAATCTTAGCTGGTATGATTTTTCATAGACAGAGATGGTAACATGCATAAAATTGGATTGGGAATTCCTTCCAGATTTCAAATGTTTCCAAAAATAAAGATCTTTTCATGAAGCAAAGCAGACACACAGAACAACAACAACAAACAACAACTGATTTTTAATGCAAAATTGACAATGGGAATTTGACCCCAAATACGGTCTATAGTTCTAACACCAGACCTACCCGACGAAGGACCCTGTGAGGTCCAAAAGCTTGCACACCTCCACCAACTGGAGTTGGTCCAATCAAAGATATCACTCTACTACTTTGGGTGCTTTCCGACGTGCATTAAAGTGTACTTTTGAGTTCAAGTGGCTGGACGCACATGCAATTTGGGAACAGCTTTGATAACAGTGGAAAGGCACGCCGCCACTCATGATTAAAGCTTTTTGCCATACTGGGAAATGTGCTGTACCGAGCTGCAAAATCCAGCTCAGTACAAGGCATTTGTCAGTGCACCAAAAAGCTTCAATCAAGCGCAGTACGCCTTTCCAACGATATCAAAGCCGTGCCTAATTTGCATGTGCGTCCCACCACCGGAAATCATAAGTACACTTTAATGCACATTAGAAAGCAGCCTTTGTCTCTATTGCCTGTATTTGGGACCAACACGACAACTTTACTCTATCTACACCCAAATATTTTGAAACAGGGATGTGTTACATCTGAGTTATTATAGTGACTTTAATGCTGAGAATGAGTGGGAGTGACATTTCAATAACCAAATCGATCAAGAGATATTTTCAGCATCTAAAAATAATAAAGCTAGGTTTTTTTTATTAATCAGGGCTACGGGTTCTGTAGGATCAAATAAAAGGGAACAAAATGAGAGCCTCTTAAAATTCAAAGTACCTCACAAAAACACTAATTAATCCTCACAACAGAACTGGGATTCAGACAAATATGATTAACTGTCACCATACTGAATCGGACGACAGATTTAATGATTATTATCCTTTGTATTTCAATAGATTTTGAAGCCCTATTGTACTTCACACTGGACGAATGAATACTAAGAGAAAGCTACTACACAAACTACTCCAAGGTCTCCTTCTATCTTACCTATAGACTCATCAACTGGAAGAGACTTCAAGGCCAACCCCAGAAACTATAGCAGGATGGACTATATCTAACTAAAGAAGTGTCATGCTGGCTAAGACCAACAGTCCAACCTAGGGGTGGAATAGGTTTTATTCGGTCCAATTGAAATTGGAACGAACAATTGGTCTAATCATTCTGATTTACAATTGGACCAAATAAAATTATATATATATATATATATATATTTAAAGACCATTTACATCGCCACCATTTTTGGATATGTGCAGTGCCACTTTGCATGTGCAAAACGCGACCATCGGCCATTTGCACATGAGCAAATTGTCTTTTTTTTTCTGAGCAGGATTCCAATAAGAGTCTTTTCTGATGTGAATTTTATTTCATTCATTTATTTATTTATTTAATAAATCTATCCATCTAACATTTACCCTTCCCTTCTCACTCAGGCTCAGGGCAGCTTACAAAACATATAAAAACATATAAACACAACTAATTGCCCACACCCACCAACTCTCACCCTAACCCCTCTACCCAATCCACCCAAACATATCCCTGCCTCCCAAAGGCCTGGACAAGAAAAAAGTTCTTACATCTCTTCAGGAAGATGAGCAGACTCAGGCTTAGGCAGACACCCCACCCCCATGGGAGAGAGTTCCATAATTGTGGGACAGTCACCGAGAACGCCTCTCGGCATTCCCATGTTGTAAAAACTTCACGGGCAGTTAGTACTTGCAAGAGGGTGCCCTCAGACACCCTCCAAGGCCATGATGGAACATAAGGGAAGAGGTGGTCTTTCAGATACCTGGGACATAAGCCATTTATGGCTTTATCGGTCAAATTCAGCACCTCAGAATTCTGGCTGAAAAACTGGACGACTGTTCCATTTTCATGGAAATGTCTGTGCAAGTGGAACAATTTTTCTGAACAAACCCTAGTCCATCCAGACCACCGCCCTGTCACTAACAATGGGCAACTTCATTTACTTCAGAGAAGAGCACAATTCATGGTGGAATGATTGATTTCCTGCTTTCTATGGCTGATATTCAGAGGTCTTTTCACCTGACCAATTGACTAAATACTATGCTAAAACCCTCCACTGACTCATTCTCCCTCTTAATATTCAGTACAAACTTCTCTTCACCTTCAAGAATCTACATGGCCTTGCTACTCCCTGACTCCTACTAGTTTCCCTCCCAGGAAATCCACTCCTTCTGTGGAACCAGAAGGAGTCACCTACAACTAGGGTGACCGTGTCCATAACTCCCCTTTAAAAGAGGACGCTTATGAAAAATGCATGTTGCAGGGCTACACTGGTTCTAGTGCAGCCCTGCACTATGTATTTGTCATAAGTTTCCTCTTTTAAAGGGGAGGTATGGCATTGGCCACCCTACCTACTACCCAAGATTCTCTTGCTCTCTCAACCATCTTTGTCCTTTCTCCCATACTGCCCCTAATGCCTGGAATCTTCTCTCTGAACAAATAGGGTACCTTTAGACATAACGTCAATGGGTGTCTGAATGTGTGTTTTGACCTTGATATGAACACCAGTTTGGCCCTGTCCATGTGGTGCTGCTTAGACACACAGTCCAACTTGGGGCAAATCAATGTTTTTCTCACCCCCCAATCTCGGCACGCAAGCGCTGCCACCTCGTTCCCTGTGTTGTACCTGCTAACACGCCATGCAATATCATTAGACATGACGTTGGCCATGTGTTAAGCCAGAATATGCAATCTGTCCTTGCTATGCAATGGTGTTCACACTGTGTTCAACGGGTGACCAAATTGGGGTTGGGATTGTTATTGTGCTTACACACAACACGTGCTTAGGAGTTTTGACACCCGGTCTTTGTTATGTCTAAAGACGCCCAATGTTGGCCACGTGTTCAGCCAAAGCACGCAAATTGACCGTCTGATGCAACGGTGTTCACATCACCTGTTCAACGGGTGGCCAAATTGGTGTTGGGATTACTATGGTGCTTACACACAATGGCCAAACATATGCTTAGGGGTTTTGACTCCCGATCTTTGTTTATGTCTAAAGATGCCCTTGATGTTGGGATTGTTATGGTGCTTACACACAACAGTCAAACATGTGCTTAGGGGTATTGACATCCGATCCTTGTTATCTCTAAAGACGCCCATAATATGCTCTAACCCTACCAACCTTCAAATATCTCCTAAAAACCTAGCATTTCCATCAGGTTTTCCCTTTCTTCTCTCCTCTGTAGATTTCTTGTTTATGCCTGTCTATCCAAAGGATTAGAGCTGAATCAGATAAGAAAAAAAATATCTAGTATTCTGGAGAGCTTGGGGTAAAACCACATGATACAGGATGCACCCAATCCCTCACCCACAATGATGAAGGCAAACACAGCTGCCACACTTTGGGATGTCAGGCAGAGCAGGTCACACAATATGTCCTCCCATGGGGCAAGTGGGCAGGCGGGTTGCTGGCACAAGTCCCTCAGCCCCACAGGACAGGCCAAGGAGCCATTCACAAGGGCAGGTGCCTGGCCCCACTCCACCCATTATCCCTTGATCCACTATCCTGCCCACTATCCTACCCCCAGCTGTGCCGTGGTCGCATGGGAATGGTGAAGTGTGCCTGCCACTCTATGGCACCAGTGGATCCTACTGTAGGGTGGGGTTACATGGCACCCACCACATGAGAGGTGGACCATTAACACACTTTGGTCAGAGTTACCCCAAATTGGGCAACAGTGAGTACAGCCACACAAGATGCTAACCTGATATCGGGAGTGTTGCCGCACATTGGGCAACCTTACCATGCGATAAAGGGCATTGTATGCCTGACAGCCACCAGATATTCAACACATCCCAGGGCAGGGTGGGGAGCTGGCTACTATGTGTTGCATCCATGGCCCTTTTCCAAGGATGCAGAGCATGGTAGCCTTACCCAAAGTTGCCTAACTCGCGGTAGCAAGCTGCTGATTGTGGACCCAGGTTTTGAGTGGCAGACATTGTCACCAGTTGTGCATGGCCACATCACAGCTGGGTATGGGATAGGCCCTCCCACGAGAGGAGGATCAGTGGATCAGTAGTAAAGTTGAAATGGGTACCTGATTTCAAGTAATAACAAAATGAAATTCAACAGAGATAAATGTAATGTTCTGAATGTGGTAAGGAAAATCAAATGTACAAGTCTAGGATGGGTGTTTCCTGACTTGACAGAAGTACATGTGAAAAGGATCTAGGGGTTGTAGTTGATGACAAGCTGAACATGAGTCAGCAGTGTGTGATGCAGCTGCTAAAAAGGCTAATGCAATTTTAGGCTGCATTAACAGAAGCATAGTGTCCAGGTCATGAAAAGTAATAGTTTCACTCTATTCTGTGCTGGTCAGACCTCATCTGGAGTACTGTGTCGTTCTGGGCACCGCATTTTAAGAAGGACACTGACAAATTAAAACGGGTTCAGAGGAGAGTGACGCAGATGGTGAGGGGTCTGGCTGGAAATCAAGTCCTATGAGGAAAGGTTGAAGGAGCTGGGTGTGTTTATCCTGGAGAAGAGAAAACTAAGGGGAGACATGATAGCGATATTCAAATATCCGAAGGGCTGTCACACAGAAGATGGAGCAGACTTGTTCTCTGTTTCTCCTGAGGGAAGGAGTAGAACCTATGAGCTCAAATTACAAGGAAGCAGATTTTGGCTAAACATTAGGAAGTAATTCCTAATGGTAAGAGTTGTTCAATGGTGGAACAGATTGCTTAGGGCGGCGGTGGGCTCTCCTTCACTAGAGGTTTTCAAGCAGAGACTGGACGGCCATCTGTCAGGGATGCTGTAGCTGTGGATTTCCTGCATTGAACAGTGGGTTGGACTAGATGACCTCTGACCTCCCTTTCAAATCTTAGAGTCTATTATTCTATTCTATGTTTTTATGATACCTGCAGCTTTTGGTGCCTAGTAATCTGGATGCCAAAACAGTAAACACATTCTCAGTTTAGATGTTCACTAAGGGAAATCAAAGATTTTACACACACTCAATAATGAAGAGGATAGAAACATTATGGGGACATTCTTAAAGTTGCCGTTGAAGTACATGATCTAATTCTGTCCTTAACGCTGTATAGAGATCAGTCTCCTTTTGAGCAGGGTATCAACAAAATCCAGTGTATCAAATGGAGAGACCCATCTATCCTTAGGAGAGAAAGGAGCCTGAGATTGGGCGGCTTTAGACATAACAAAGATCAGGTATCAAAACTCCTAAGCACATGTTTGGCCGGTGTGGTAAGCACCATAACAATCCCAATGCCAATTTGGCCACCCGTGGAACATGCAATGTGAACGTCACTGCATCACAAGGACAATTTGTGTGTTCTGGCGGAACACGTGGCCAGCGTGGTGTCTAATGATGTCACGTGGCATGTTAGCAGGTACAACACGGGGAATGAGGTGACAGCGCTTGCGTGTTGAGAGCAGGTGGCGAGTAAAACAAGGATTTGCCCGAAGATGCGCTGTGTGTCTAAGCAGCGCCACATGGTGAATGCAGGGCCAAACCGGTGTTCACATCAAGGTCAAAACACACATTTACAACACTTTTAGACGAGGCGCTGAAAAGCGTCCCCTGAGCCACACGTTAAGAGAGAAGCCGTGCCGCGCTGCTGGAAGTGACGTGCGCCCCGTAGCCGGCAACGGTGGCGACTGGAGACGTGGTGCTTTGCAGAGGCGCGTTCTAGAGACCTCCATTTTCAGGTCACTAGAAAGCGTCTCTGCAAAGCGCTGCATCTCCAGCTGCCTCCGTTGCCGGCAATGGGAATCACTTCACTTCCATCAGTGAGGTGCAGCTTCCCTCTTAACGTGCAGCTCAGAAGGCACTTTTCAGTGCCTTGTCTAAAAGCGGCATCAGACGCCCGTTGATGTTATGTCTAAACATCCAGTGTCTGTGAGTTCTGTTCTGATTAGCCTAGTTCTTTTGTGGCCCTCATCACCATAATGTCTGATTATCGAGAGGCAGAAGCTTCATCAGGGCTGATACAAGATTTTGCGAATAATGGGAATTCCAATTAAAATCATGGTTCCTGATACCATCTTGGCCATATCAGGAAATTATTGGTACTCATCAATGCCTTGATTGACATTTCATTTTCTGATTTACCAGTAATGGGCTTACTGGAATCACATTTACTGCTTTGTCATCAATTTCAAATCCTGAGCGGTAATACCAATGCAATGCTCCGTTTCTTCTATCTTCTCTGCACTCTATTCTTCCTTATACTTCCTTGTCACTCATTGGCAGGAACACAGATTCCTTTACAAATCTGCAATCCAGCTGAGAATTGGTCAAAGCAAGGGGAACATACAACAATAATTCTGATTTAGGCACTGTTTTTTCTAAACTGTTTGGGCATGCAGAGAGGAAGTTAAGGGGTGGGCTATTCATGCAGTGATGGGCTAAGAAATGTGGTAAACAACCATAGACAGAAACCTAGACATAAAAGGATATCCTTGGCAATGTGGTAAAAGGTAAATACAAAGTCAGTAAATTGTGACAGTATATCGAGGAATTTCGGGAATCGAGAAATTTTATCGGTATCAGTAAATGGTCAGGAAATCGATCCACTTTTGCGAGATGGAGAAATTACCTGAGAGTAGGAATTTAGGTGCCTTTCTTCAACCCTACCAGGCACACATTGGACATTTTTACACACACCTTAAAATGGTGGTCTTTCAATCTTCTGTGTTTACAAGTCCACAAGTAAGTTCCTGGATGCATTCTTCACACAGACACTGCCCTGTGCCAGCCTAAAGTAGCCTCAGCTGTAGATGTGAGGGGTTGCCATGGAAGCCAAGTGACCACAGCTGCCTGGAGTAAAGCAGTTTACCAGGAGAACATTTTACACACACAAGTTCTGGGAGAAACCCAGATGTTACAGGATCCAGATTTGTAAAACCACAGAGATTAAGGATTTCTTAAATCTATGAGAATATGCAGAAGTTCAAAGAGCCAGATGTTTAAGATCTGGGTGAGTGATTTAGACACACAGAAAGTTCAGGATGTAACAGCAAACATGCAGGAGAAATGTGTGTGTAAAAACACCCGTTGATAGCACTGGTGTCCTGGATATTTATGGAAGAGCATTAAACTAGAGTTGAAATGGTGAGCACATTTTCTAAATACCAGCAATATCAGCTAGTGTGTCAGGTACCCAGTTGGCACCTAAACAGAGCACAGATTACCCAAAAAAGTGGGTATTACTGTTACCAAATTATTGATTTTCCATCTTACCAACTGATTTTGGTAACAGAAAACTTGAAAATCGGTACAGGAAACCAGAAATTTGGTACTGGAAGTTGGTAAATTGCTACCCGAAGTTAGTAAATCAGTAAATCTGGTACCTTGACTGGCACTAATCGGGTACCAATTAGTAGCCGATGGTACCAGGTCAGGTCGAGCGGGTACTTATTTCAGCTCTACCTAAACCTTGCCAACAGAATCTAACTTTGCTGCTGCTGTTGGAGTTTGCCCTCTGCCAAAGTAGCTGTAGCCGGAGGGATTACAAAATGGCATTTGTTTCCCACTTCATTCATGGTTTCAAATCTTAGTTTTTGTATAATCAGCATTTTGGTATTTTGTTGGACAACTGAGAAAAAATGAGAATTGAGAAAAGCCCTGATCTTTACAATTTCTCATTGAGATTTTTTTTTTCCAATTAAAAAAAAATCAGGAAGAAAAGAACTGTGCACGTAGAAAACGGCCCCCAGGGCTATTCTGCACATGGTCATCCCTTCTCCAAAATAGCACTAACAGCATGATTACCATTTTGGAAAAGGCCAGCTGTTCTATGCATGTGCAGTGCCCATTTTTTGAATGCACAGAACACCTGCCCTTTTTGGAAAAGGCCATTTTGTGCATTCACAGGTGGTGGTTGTTGGGTTGTTTTTATGTTGTTTTGTTTTTTTAGCAAAATTCTCACAAGAATCTCGATCCATTAGCGAGATCCTGGCAAATCTCACTAATGATTCTCAATTCTTGCGAGAATTCTTATGAGAATCAAATTGACTCTATTTTCAGTCCTACCATCGGTGCTGTCTCACATCGTGATAAAACAATGTGAATGTAAGTGGTCCACATGCAGCAATCCTATTCAAATTCAATTTAATCAATTGATTAATTAATTAATTAATTTAAAAATAATCAGATACTACAAAAACAAAGGAGACAAAGACACACAAACAAATTTTAGGATGGCAGCAAAGACAAATCCGGGTACGTGTTTGTGATTTTAAAGAAAAGGATGTGGATAGGATGTGGATTATCTTAGTGACTATAATTTCATATTTGTTCCATCCCTAACAAAATGTTGTATTTTTTCACAATCTCACATGTGACTCTCATTCAGGCCAGTGGGGAATCAGCATTATTTTGAATACAGGTGAATGGAAATTTTCAAAATGTATTAAGCAAGCAAACAGCAGTGCAACTTCTGAATAATTCTTCCCCCCTCCCCCTCCCAGCATCTGTATCTTCAGTTGACTGTAAATTTGTTTAGATACATTATACTGGAGAATTCTGGGAGAGGATAACAGTTCTAGTATAAAAAGAATTCTGTTTGAAAAAGATGAGAATTGAATTAGATTCCTGCAAAAGAGCTCATAGGTTGTGGTTTTCCCACCTCATAGAGAGGAAAAGAAATACATTTGCAGAACAGATTAAACTTAGCTAGGAGGAAGCATGCCCGGATAATGAGAATAAAAACATATTGAACAATTTGTGCTGGGCACGAAGGAGAGAAAAAAGAAGAAACAGAGTGAAAGTTTACAGTAAAGGTTCTCAAAATATGGGTTAGGAGTTGGAGCCAAGTATGATCCCATTGTCTGTAGGCAAGATTCTGGACTGATGTCTGATATACCTTGTGTGACTTTGCGCATAGAACCGAAATGGGTACTCTGTCCATATATAGACCTGAAATGGGTCATGCATTTGCTACCCATGGGTAATACCCACAATTTCAGGTAGTATCATTGGGTGCCTGATCGGGACCCGAGTACCAAGATGGGCACTCGAGTACTTGTAGTACCATTACTGACTCACCAATTTTCTGTTTTACTAACTGATTTCGGTAATTGAAAATGAGTAAATCAGTACAGGAGATCACTAAACCTGTGTGGGAGATCACTAAAGTGATGTGTTGGTATCAATCGGTACCAACTGGTACTCAATGTTACTGGGTCAGAGCGGCTACCATAATTCCATTAAGTATAACAATTTGGGGGGGGTGTACTTATTTCGGCTCTGTTCTGGGATCACAGGACTATAGTTAAGTCTCAAATGGAGATGCACAGGCAAAAAGTTTGGTAACCATTGGTGTGCAGAAGAAAAAGAAATCAATTAGGGCCAATCAGAATTTTCCATAAAAATCAATACTTTTCCATTAAAAAAAATAATACACCAGGAAACAGATGGCAATTATTTTTAACATTCAAACAATCCATTCTTTTTTTCATGAAAAACTTAAAATGTCTGGTTTTCAGCAACCAAATGTACAAATATAAGAAAGGAAAAAAGGTTTCTACAAGCAAAAGAAAGAGAAATGAAAATTTCAGGCCTGACAGCTGGACATTTTAATGAGAATGCCATATGGGGGGGGGCGGTGCAGGGATTCCCCCCCCCCTTGCCTTTCCTCCCCCAAGTGTTTGTGGAAATGCAATAAATTAAAACAACTTTCTTTCTGAGCAATTGCAAAATTAAAATATGGAAGACACTTCCTTATCAAGGCCTCTCATATGCTAAATGCCTGTTCAACCTCATAGATAGGGTACTAGATTTAGACCGTAGGAGTTCAGTGTTCAAATCTCAATTTAGACACGGGGTGCTAACGGTCATGATGCTGGCCCGGTTACGCCCACTTTGGCCCAACTGGACCAGCATCATGTCTGTATGTTTGTTCCGGGCCCACCCTGCTGTGGGAGGCAGCTGGGCTCGGACTGTGAGCCTGGATAATAGTGGGCTCACAGTACGGGCCTGGCAGCTGCCCAGCTGGTCCGAAGCAAGCGGAACTGTGTGGGAACATTGGTTCCCATACCCGGCTCCTCCTGGTGTAGGGGGTTGCCATGGTGACCAGCCGTGGCTGCCCAGCATGGCAGGAAGAGGCAGGGCAATGCTGGGAGTGTGGTGATGTGGCTGGGCAGCAGCACGTCACTCCCTGCCCCCACTCCCCAGCCGTGGGAGCCACAGGAATGTTTGTTTCCGAGGCCGGAACTTGCCTGGCTGGGGGAAGCCCTCCCCCTCCTCCAGGTGGTACAGACATCCAGGAGGATGTCTGTTAACACCCATGAACTCACAGGGGTGGCTTTGGACAAGTTGCTGTCCCTCAGCCTCAATAAAATGGGGCTAAGAGACTTACCTCACAGGATTGTTAGGAGGGTGAACTAGATAAGGATTGAAAAGCACTTTGAGGATAATTACCTCTGCCTCCAATGGCTGTGCAGAGGGCTGTTGGGACGTGAAGCTTTTTCACGCTCCTCACTTAGAGGAAGAAGGTGGTCACAGCCATGTGCGTGCTGCCTGGCTGGGAGCCAGAGGCATGTCCTAGATCCTGGGTGGAGGCCCTGTTTTGGCACGAAAGCAACTCTCACAAGCTGAGAGTAAGGGGTGCCATTTTAGTTGTCTCTGGCATCGTTGGCATTTGTGCTGGGGAGCTTGAGAGCTGAGGAAGCTCTCCAGATTCCCTCTGCAGCAAGGCTGTTATAGAGGCCTTCTGGTGAGCAGCTGCTGGGTTGTCATACGGCACATGGCTCAACTCCCCCTACCCGGTGAAGCAAAGCTTTTGTTTAAAGAAAAGTGAGGAGTAACACACTAGGCCTGAAGAGGGCCTAGCTGCCAGGGGCCAAGCAGTGTGGGACCACTCCCCCCTCTGCATACAGGGATGGTTTGTTGGAGGGGGCCCTCCCCTACAGGTCAGGGCAAGCACAGGCCCAGAGAGTGGGGGAAGGAAGGCAGTTCCCCCCCCCCCCATTCTGGGGGGAAATTTGCTTTGTTAACCCCCTCACCAAACTCTGAGAATAGCAAAAGGGGGAGGAAATAAAAAGGCGAAAGCCCCCACCAAAGGGGTGAGATGGGAACAAGCCCCCTCAGTCAAGTACCTCTACTGTGGGGAAGTTGGAGGCCATTTTACATTCACTCCGGAAGACAATGGTGTGTGTGTGTGTGTGTGTGTGTGTGTGTGAGGCCACAGTACAGCTCTTGGCTGCTAAACAGCCTGAGACCACACCTGACCCCAGGCCCAAGTCAAGCAGCCTCAGGGCCCAGGTGTAGATGAGGCCCAGGGGCCAGCATCTGCACCAGCCCCAGTCCCACACAGCAGATAGGGTGGGAGGTGGCATGTTTCGCCTGTTTGCCTTGGGAAGGAGTCCTCACCCAGGCGCTGCCCTCGATTGGACCCCAGATCAGCGAGGAGAGCGCAAATAGAGTCTTTCCTGCAGCGCATGACCACGCTTGAGCAGTTTGTCCAGGAGCTGGTAGTGGGACCACCCACTGTGCATCCAGTTGAGCGGCCAAACGTAGAAGGGGCACCTGACCAACCGACCTCACCTCTGAGTCTGCCTGATTAATCGGTTGCATCCACCAGCTTTGCTGCGCACGTTGAGTGCCATATGGGGGGGGCACCCCCTGCCTATTTGTTGCGCGTTGCCATGTTGTAGCACTTCGCAGGGATGCTGTGGGGCCCCGGCACAGACAGAGGCCAATAGATTGTGTTGGAACAGAGCCTGGGTCCCTTGACCCTCCCTAAGTCAAGTAAGGCCACCCCCCACACTAGTCAATTCAGTCCCAACACTATTACACAGGGCTTGTGCAAGCCATGGGGTTCAGGCAGCACAGGCTTGGGTGAATGCAGCTGAGTGCAGCAACCACTGTTGTTACACAGGGATGGACAGCGTGAAACCCCCGCCATTGGATGCAGCTGCCCCTATAGATGCCCACCTTCTCCAGGCAACTAGGGAGAAGATTTGGAGGAGAGAGTATGTAGATATATTTGCACTACTTAGTGACCCCATCCCTGACCTAGATGACAGGGATGAAGAAAAAGAAAAGTTCAAGTGCCCCAAAGCCAGCCATAGCTGGGCAAATTGGTAGGCAGCTTATTCAATCTTAATGGGGGTCATTCGCCAAGTTTACCCAAAGCAGGCCCCATAGCTCATTAAACATCTAGATATTGTTCAGGGGGCTTTTGATGCAGGCAACCTTGGGGAATAGCTCTGTTATGATGAGGGTCTCCAGAACTTCGGGTCTATACTGGGATGTGTAAGTCCAAGATCTACAATGCATGACTAGTGCTTCCAATGCTCCTCGAGCTGAAAGTGGCCATGCATTAATGAAGGGTGGAGTGGTCCCAGTTAATGACTTCTTTCAATCAGAAGGGTGGCAGGGACCCCATGGGGTGCAACCTGTTGGGAGTGTAATGACTTTGGAAGCTGTCCCACTCAGCATGCCGTTTTCGGCACGCACCCTCACATTGCGTCAGTAACCAAGCTGCCTACATCTGCAATAGAGTGTGGCAATCAAACCACAGGAACAAACACCAGAGTGGCACCCAAGGAAAACCCCCACAGGGAGATGCTGTACTTAATGGAAGAAAGGGCCCCAATGCTGGTACGATGTGAAGCACTGGCTGAGGGACACCAGAACTACCTGGATCGGAGTGCACTTTATTATGTTATTGAGGGCTTCAGGGACAGCTTCTGAATAACAAAAACAGGGGTTAAAAGTAAAGGGTGGGTGCCTAATTTGAAATCTGTCTTAGGCCTTGAGCACGTGGTATGCAACAAGCTGCAGAAAGAGATCAAGGAAGGTAGAATAGCTGGCCCCTTTGCCGAACCTCCAATGCTTGACCTCCACATGTCCCCCTTGGGGGTTGAGCCAAAGAAGGCCGAGGGTGAACTTTGCATCATTCACCACCTCTTCCCCATGGGGGGGTCGGTGAATTATGCAATCCCTCAAGAACTCTGCTCTGTACATTACACATCTTTTGATGAGGCGGTCGAATGGGCTCATGAGTGTGGTAATGGCGCCCTATTGGCAAAATGCGATATAAATCTGTGTTCCGCCTTCTTCCAGTTCACCCAGCTGATTCTAAGTTACTGGGATTCCAGTTTGAGGGCAAATTCTACTTTAACAAAGCCGTGCTGATGGAGCGCTCCATCTCCTGTTTGGCTTTCAAAAAGTTTAGTTTGCTCCTCCACTGGTTGACTCGAAAGAGGATAGATTTGCCAAATGTCATTCACTATATGGATGATTTCCTGTTCTTCAGTAGAGCAGGAACCGGTGAGTGCATGGTGCTGCTGCACACCTTTCAGGCACTCGCGGAGGAGTTAGGTGTGCCACTTGCCCTGAGAAGACTGTGGGGCTGACACCTGTGATGACCTTTTGGGGCATCGAGCTGGACACAGTGGAAGCATTATCAAGGCCAGGAAAAGCTGCTAGCATTACAGGCGAAAATTACTTCTTGCTTGGGGGGAACAAAGACCACTGTCACACAGCTGCAGTCCCTAATCGGGTCCCTGAATTTTGCATGTAGGGTGGTGAAACCAGGTCGGGATTTCTTATCCCGGCTTTATGCCAAGGTACCCCTCAACCTCCTACTGCACATTAGGCTGTCAAAAGAAATGATGGAGGATTTACGCATGTGGGCTAAATTCCTTTTAGTCTACAGTGAAGTGAGTTTCTGGTGGGAAAAGCTGTTGTTGGAAGCTGAGCTGCATGTGCAGTCTGATGCAGCCAGGGGTACGGCTGCATCTTGTACTTCAGGGGCCAGTAGTGCACAGGAGCTTGGCCTGCACATTGGTCTGAGACAGGCATAACCCGGGATCTGACCTTCTTCGAGTTTTTTTCTGATAGTGCTGGCAGTCCATCTCTAGGGTGAGCAATTCGAAAACCAATCAGTCCTTTCCTGGTGTGATAACCTTGAAGTTGTGCATATCATAAATTCTTTGTCATCCAAGGCTGCCAGGGTAATGTGACTGGTCAGCGATTTTGTGCTGCAGTGCCTGAGACTCAATATTGTATTAATGGAGGGACATGTACCCGGGATTAACAATGGCATGGCCGATGCATTATCTCACCTGTTTCCGCCTGTGGGCTCTGGAAGAATTCGAGAACCTGGAGGTTCTCCCAGCAGACATCTTGAACATTGGATCGTAGAATTGTACCAGGCAGTCCAGGGTTCCCTTGCAGGCTGTACTAGGGTAGCATACGAAAGGGCATTTTCCAAATTCCAAGCCTTTAGATAAGAGTGGGGATGGCAAAGGGGATTCCTGATTCCAGACGCTCACATTTTGCAGTTTGCCCTCGACCTACGCAGCAGGGAATTAGTGTCAAACACCATCACCAATAAATTGTTGGCCCTAACCTTCATGAGCAACTTTGCAGGCCACACCTTTTTTAGTTGCCGCCTGATAGAGAGTTGGTCCACAGAGAGTGGCAGGCTGGCAGACAATAGGCTTCCAATTATTCCCAACGTACTTTAACGGGTGGCTGTTATGCTTCCAGATGTGTTACACAATATTTTTGAATCAGTTCTATTTGATGCAGTTTTCAATTTTGCATTTTTTTTTACATTTAGGGTGGGTGAGTTGTTGTCAGACTCTAAACGGTCATGTCGCAGCACGGCAATTGCCAATCAGGATGTAACCTTCCAAGGTGAGTCATTGCTTATCCATTTATGATGCTCCAAGAAAGACCAGTGAGATAGGGGTCACATGGTCAGGCTGCAGTCGGAGAGTGCCCCAGGGCTGTGCTCAGTTATGGCTGTGGGTAGGTATGCTGCAGTATGCCCGCTGGTGCCCGGAGAGTTTTTTTCTGGCATGTGGATAGTGTCTGCCTCACTCGTTTTCAATTCTCAGCGGTCTTGACGGAGTGCATCTGACGGCTTGACTTCCCAGTGGAGCGCTTCGGGACCCATTCCGTACAGATTGGTGTGGCCAGTGTCGCAGTCTCACTGGGTTTGCCTCCCACTAGGGTGCAAGAAATAGGCAGATGGTATTCCGGCGTGTTCCACTCCTACGTGTAGAACATTCAATAGTGTCATATTAAAGCATAAGGTTAATATTTTTTTCTTCCTGTGTTCCAGGGCCAGCATCCACGAGAGGACATAAGCTGGTGAGCATAGTCGGCCACAGTATTGTGTACTGGATGGGAAAAGAGGCAGGGAGATCCCACTGGGGGAACCAGCTAGCACTGAGTCCTGATGCCAAGATTGTTTGGAAAGGAAGGAATGGAATGCTGTGGGAGAAACGACTTCCTCGTCTACATTCAGCATCCTTGAGCCGGCACCCTGACATCGTCATAGTTCATTCAGGCGAGACTAATTTACCTAAGTTAAGGGAGTTTACCTGTTGTTTAAAATTAAGGATGACTGGCAGACTGCCCGCCAGCTCTTCCCTAGCACTCAGTTTATATGGTCTGAGATGCTACATAGGATAGTTTGGCACGATGCCCTATCTCTGGTGGCAGTGGATAAGGACAGGGGAAAGATTACTAAAGGAATTGTCAGATTCATCAGGGCAAAAGGAGGGGAGTGTATTAGCCATAGGAGAATCCATTTCTCCTGACCTGACTTATATCCATGCTTTTATTACCTCTTGGTTAGACTACTGTAACGCTCTCTACGTGGGCCTACCTATGGTGACTGCTCAGAAGCTGCAGCTGGTGCAGAATGCGGTGACCCAGCTCCTAGTGGGGCTGGGTTACCAGGAGCACATTACACCAGTGCTCCGATCTCTGCACTGGCTGCCAATAGTCTTCCGGGCCCGATTCAAAGTGTTTGTTTTAACCTATAAAGCCTTACATAGCCTGGTCCCTTATTATTTGCAAGACTGCCTCACTCCCCAGGTTCTAGATCGGCCCCTGTGGTCATCTGGGGGTGCCTTGCTGGAGGTCCTCCGGGTTTCCCGGGAGGGCACTTAAAATAGGGTGTTCTCGGTGGTCATGCCGTGCCTTTGGAATTCCCTCCCGGTAGGGGCACGTCTGGCCCCAGACCTCCGAGCCTTCCAGAAGAACTGTAAAACCTGGCTGTTACATCAGGCATTTGGTGAGGGAGAAGGGTAAGGGTGGATGGGGTTGGGGGTGGGTGTAGTGGGGTCTTTTCCCCTGCTTTGATTTGTATAGTATATACTCAGCTGTACCTCTCATTTTCAACTGACCCAGGTCCTGCCGTCTCATTGCTTTCCCACTGTTTGGAGACCGTGGCAGATTGGATGAGGCAGAGCAGACTGAAACTGAATCCCGACAAGATGGAGGTGATGGTGGTGGGGAGGGCGGGGGAGGTTCTGCCCCCCTTGGGGGGGGTGTCTGTCCTCCTATTGTCCAGCAGGTTCAGAGTCTGGGGGTGGTGTTGCATGTCTGGATTGGCAGGTGGAGGCGGTGGTCAAGAGAGACCACCTTCCGCCAGCTGTATCTGTTGCGGAGGCTGTGTTGATACGTTTCCAGGCCCGACCTGGCCACCCTTATGCATGCCTTCATCACCTTGAGGCTGGACTACTGCAACGCGCTCTACGTGGGGCTTCCCTTGTTTCTGGTTCGGAGGCTGCAGCTGGTGCAGAATGTGGCGGCCCATCTCCTTATGGGGACTGGGTGACGGGAGCACATAACACCAGTGCTCTGTGTTCTACACTGGCTGCCTATAGGGTACCGAGCCAGATTCAAGGTGTTAGTGTTGATCTATAAAGCCCTGCTCGGTTTGGGGCCCTCATACCATGGGGACCACCTCACCCTCCATGCCTCAGAGTGATCCCTTCGGTCCACTGGGGGTGCCTCCTTGGAGGTCCCCCGGGTGAGACGGGGGTCCACAATGGAGAGGGCATTCTCAGTGGCCAGGTCACAACTCTGGAACTCCCTCCCAGAGTAAGGCCACCTGGCCCCAGGTCTTCTGGAGTTCTGTCGAGCCTGTAAGACCTGTCTGTTCACCCAGGCCTTCGGAGGGGAGGAGGGGAGGGTTGGGTAGTTGGGGATATTGGGGGTGGGGGGTAGAGGGGATTGTTTTTATTTTTTTTGTTGATGACTTTTAAACATTTTTATTGTTATTGTATTGTTGTAAGCCATCCTGAGATGCCGTAGACATGAGGAGTCATTGCAGCGCCCAGAAATCCCCCAGCAGGCATTGCAGCGCCCAGAAAGCCCCTCCAGGTGAGCAGGGCCCCACCCCATAGCCACAAGCCAAAGGTGCACGCCCGCGCCCAGAGGGCGGCAGCCCTTGGGCGGCGACAAAAGGGCGCTGGCCGTTTTGTGGCCGTTGTGCGGCCGGAGCGAGGACAGCGAGGGGCCACCCCCCTGACAGCACGCACACGACACCTGCAGGCCTGGACTCCCCCCGATACTGAACAGGTAATACCTATGATGCCTCCCTATACCTCCCTCGCCTCCTCGCCCTCTATCACCTCCCTCCTTCTAGCCTCTCTCACGCACCCCCTCCTTCTCCCTCTCCCTTCACCAGCAGCCTTTCTCCAGCCAACCTACCCCTTATCCTCACCCACGCCCATTCCCCCTAGGCCCAAACCCGTCCGTTCCCCATCCCCCAACCTCATCCGCATCCCCTGCCTTCCCAAACACCAATTGCCTTTTTCCTGCTCCCTCTGGAACTGCCGCTCGTCCGTGGCTAAAGCTCCCTTCATCCACGATCTCTTCCTCTCTCGCCCCTTTCAACTCCTGGCTCTTACGGAAACCTGGATCACGCCCTCCAACTCTGTTACCCCGGCTGCTCTATCCTCCGGGGGCCTGTCGTTCTCTCACCGCCCCCGCCCTGAGGGCCTGGGTGGTGGTGTGGGCTTGCTCCTTGCTAAGCACTGCCAATTCAAAACCCTCTCCCCTCCCCCCTCCTCCTCCTTCCCTTCCTTTGAGGCCCACTCTGTGCGCTTATACTCCCCTCTACACCTTCGGGTTGCTGTCATCTACCGCCCCCCGGGTTCCCTCTCCTCTTTCCTCCCGGACTTTGAATCCTGGCTCACCTTCTTCCTCTCCGATGATATCCCCACTCTTATCCTTGGTGATTTCAACATTCACGTTGACACGCCCTCCGCCCCCTCTGTTTCCCGCTTTCTCTCTCTCGCTTCCTCCTTTAATCTCCGACTCTGGACCGACTCCCCCACTCATACTGACGGCCATTCCCTCGACCTCGTCTTCACTCGAAACTGTTCTCTAACTGACCTCTCCTTTGACCCCTTCCCTAGTTCTGATCACTTCCTCGGCTCCTTCAGCCTTTCCCACCGACCCCCCTCCGCCTCCCCCTCTATGCGCCCCTTCCGCAATATGCAGGCCCTTACTCCCTCGGAGTTTGCCGCACATCTTTCCCCCCTTCTCCCCCCCGTTTTCGCCTCCTCCTCCCCTGACTCTGCTGTCTCTGCTCTCAACGCTTCTCTCTCCTCGACCCTTGACTCTCTTGCCCCCCCCTCTGCTCGCCCCGTCCGCCCCCTCGACCCCCGCCCCTGGCTTACCCCTGCCATCCGCTACCTCCGCTCCTGCGCCCGGGCTGCCGAACGCCTCTGGCGCAAATCCCGCTCCCTCCCTGACTTCCTCCATTACAAATTCTCCCTCTCCTCCCTCTCCTCGGCTATCTCCCTAGCTAGGCATCGCTATTATGCCTCTAGGATCGAATCTTTCTCCCGCGACCCTCGCCGCCTTTTCTCTACTTTCGACTCCCTTCTCAAACCCCCCTGCCCTCCTCCGCCCTCTTCCCTTGCTGCTCAGGATCTTGCATCGTTCTTCACCTCCAAGATTGACAAGATCCGTCGGGATATTGCCTCCCTCCGCCCCCCGCCCCCCTCCCTCCTCGCATCCTTCCCTCCTGCCTCTCTCCAGGAAATCTCTGCTCTTCTCTCTTCATCCAACCCCTCCACCTGCCCCCTTGACCCGATCCCCTCCCGCCTCCTGACCTCTATTGCTCCCACTGTCGCTCCCCCCCTTCTGCATGTCGTCAATCTCTCCCTTTCCACAGGCTCCTTCCCCTCTGCCTTCAAACATGCCACTGTCTCCCCCATCCTCAAAAAGCCTACCCTGGACCCTTTCGATCCCTCTAGTTACCGGCCGGTCTCCCTCCTTCCCTTTGCTTCGAAGCTCCTGGAACGTGTCGTCTACTCCCGCTGCCTGAACCTCCTCTCTGCCAACTCCTCCCTGGACCCTCTCCAGTCCGGCTTCCGCCCCCTCCACTCTACTGAAACTGCCCTGGCCAAGATCACCAATGATCTACTTGTCGCTAAATCGAAGCGCCACTACTCCGTTCTTGTCCTCCTTGACCTCTCTGCTGCCTTTGACACTGTCGACCACTCGCTCCTCTTGGACTCGCTTTACTCTTTGGGCTTCCGTGGCTCTGTCTTTGACTGGTTCTCCTCCTACCTCTCTGACCGCTCCTTTAATGTCTCCCTCCCCGAGTCGACCTCCCCCTCCCTTCCCCTCTCGGTTGGGGTTCCCCAAGGTTCTGTCCTTGGCCCTCTCCTCTTCTCTATCTACACCCGGTCCCTTGGTGAAATTATTGCCTCCCACGGGTTCCAATACCATCTCTATGCTGATGACACCCAACTCTATCTCTCTACCCCCTCTCTCTCCTCCTCTGTCCGCTCACGCCTCGTCGACTGCCTCTCTGATATCTCCGCCTGGATGTCCCGACGCCAACTCAAACTGAACATGGCCAAGACTGAACTCCTCATTTTTCCTCCATCCCCCTCCTCTCCCTCTGACCTGACCGTCTGCATTGATGGGGTCACCATCCGTCCTGTTCTCCGTGCCCGCAGCTTGGGCTTCATTTTTGACACGCACCTCTCCTTTAAACCTTACATTGACTCTGTGGCCAAATCCTGCCGATTCGCTCTCCTCAACATTGCCCGCATTCGCCCCTTTCTATCTGTCTCCTCGGCCAAAATCCTTGTTCATGCCATGGTTATCTCTCGCCTCGACTACTGCAACCTCCTCCTTGCTGGCCTCCCTCGCTCCCACCTGTCCCCCCTTGTGGCGATCCAAAACTCTGCCGCCAAGGTCATTCACTCTGCCCGTCGCTTCGACCATGTGACGCCTCTCCTCCTCTCCCTTCACTGGCTCCCCCTTCCTGAACGTATCCTGTTCAAACTCCTGGTTTTCACGTTCAAATCGCTCCATGACCAAGCTCCCCCTTACCTCTCGGACCTAATCGCCCTACGCGCTCCTGCGCGCGCTCTCCGCTCTTCCGCTGTCCCCTCCCTCGCTCTCCCTCGCTTCTCCTGCTCGCCCAACCGCCTTCGTCCCTTCTCCCTCGCTGCCCCGCATGCCTGGAACTCCCTCCCTGCCGACGTCCGCCTCGCCTCCTCCCTCCGCTCCTTCAAATCCCTCCTCAAGACCCACCTTTTCCATGCTGCCTTTCCCAATGCCCTCTAGTCTTTCCCCTTGCTCTTACTGTCAGCCCTCCTCTGCTGACTGCTGCTACCGACCACCTTGTAACCAAGCCAAGTACACGCACCTGAGACTTCGCATCCGCCTGAATGTTTGTTTGTCTTCTCCCATGTCTCTCCCACTGTCCCCTCTCCTTGTCTCCCCCTCCTTGTCTTTTAGATTGTAAGCCACAGGTAGGGACCGCAGCTGATTATATGTTCTGTACAGCGCCAGGTTGTTACTGGCGCTTTATAAATGTTTAATAATAATAATAATAATAATAAGGAGTTGGCTAAAAATACTTTCAAATAAAATAAAAATAAATAAATAATGTATGTTTTATAGTGTTTTAAAGTTGTTTTTCTTATATTTATATTTTTCTATTATTGTTAGCCGCTCTGGGCTGTCGAATGGTGAGAAGAGCAGGGTATAAATTCAGTCAAATAAATAATAATTTTAAAATGGGGTAGATGAAGTTCACCTTTCAAGGTCGGGGCTTGACCATAATCTGGGAGCAATAAAGGAGAAGTTACAGATGATTTGGTTTTGTTGAGTCTGGGGTGGGGTGCAGAACTGCCAAGCAGGAGCTAGCAGGAGCTGTGCCAGGGGTTCAGCTAGTTGTTGTTGAGTTTAATTCAATTTAAGGGATCTATACTGAAGGCATCTCCTTTGGAGATGGGGTTACTTACTACTCAAGAGCCAGGAGCTATACAAGGAAGCCAGTAGCCCAGCGGGGAGGGGCAAATTTATCAGACAGCGATGGGGGCATTCACAGTAGGACCCTCACTTCCTGCATCAAGTTACCAGACCACATCAATACCCCCAAGAAAGAGGACCATGCGGTCACGGGGGAAGGTGACTTAGCAAGCAGATCTTCATGGGCGCGCATGAGAATAGATCAGACCACCTTCAGTTGTTAGTTAGACTGTTAACTGCTTGCTGGACCACAGGATGGGAAGGTCCCTGCCCTAGACAATACCTGACTATATTGAATTGAATAAAGACTGCAGCCTTTAAATTCCAACACTTCGAGCGTATTCTTCCAGGGTGCGGGGACGAAAAATGCTGTCACTGCACATACGTAAAATGGTCACAGGACCATTCTGTGCACGCACGCCCTTTTGTGAAATGATGCCGGCAGATTCAGAGCCATTTTGGAAAAGGTCTGCACATGCACAGAATGATGCAGCAATATTATTAATATTATTTGAGTTTATTTTAATAAAATGAAACAAAAACAAATGAAAAAACTGAAAAGGAATGGTTTTGTTTATGTTTTGTCCTCCAGAGAGCTAGAAATAGAGAGAACAGATGTTCCCTAATGGCTTTGTTTTTGAGGGGGCTTCATAAACAAAACCATTCATTTAAAAAAAAAATTCATTTTTTGTTTAATTTTATTAAAATAAATTATTTAATAATAATAATAATTAATTAATTAATAATAAATCATAACTCCATCATTCTGTGAATAAGGGAGAAATTATGGCTTGAAACATTTGACTTAAGCAAACTCCACTGTATTCTTTGGTTCTCTCCAATCTGAGTCCTGTTTCGGTGAGGTTAATTACCACACCTGTATGTCCCATGCTGTTGTAAAATTAATTATGTCTTTTACCCCAGGGATTGTTTTTTATTCCTCCCATTCTAGAATAAATATCCTGGTTTATCTCAGCAGTGACATTGAGTACTTGCACTCCTCCTCTACTCTCCGGTGTCAGGGGTTGGGGACAGGTTACAACAATATTACTGTTACAGATGAACCGGGATGGGAACCTCCCCTGTCCTCTCCTCTTGGATCCAGGTTCCCCCGCCCCAGCAAGGTTTTTGTGAACTGGAGAATCCTATGTGATGATGGTGGTAGATCATGTCATAAGGGGTCATGTTGCCTACATATAGGGTGTGGCTGCCTAAATAGAGGTCATGTTTAGAGCTGAAACAAGTACTTGCAAAAATGGGTAAACCCAACAAATTTCTGGTACTCAAATCGGACCCAAAAGTGTGGGTTTGTTTTGTTACCAGAACCGGTGTTCAGTCAGGTACCTGAAATGCCAAAATGTTGACAGACCAGTATGTCAAATTACCATGTTTGTCCCAAATTTTCTATTTCTGGTCCCAGATTTCAGGATTTTTGTCAGTTATTACTTTGGGGGGGGGGGTTTGGGGCGAGGGGGGACAGGGTCATTTCTGGTACTGGAAAAACCAGAAACCAAAATCTCATCTTCTGAGCACTCAAGCAGTCTTTGGGAATCCTTAGACATAACAAAGGTCAGGTGTCAAAACCCCTAATCACGTGTTTGGCCGTTGTGTGTAAGCACCATAACAATCCCAACACCAATTTGGCCACCCGTTGAACATATAATGCGAACACCATTGCATTACAAGGACAATTTGCGTGTTTCGGCTGAATACGTGGCTAACGTTGTATCTAATGATATTGCATGGCATGTTAGCAGGTACAACACGGGGAACAAGGTGGCTGACCTTGTGTGCCGAGATCGGATGGTGAGCAAAACATCAATTTCCCCCAAGATGGGCTGTTTGTCTAAGCAGTGTCACATGGTAAACACACGGTCAAATCGGTGTTCATATCAAGGTCAAAACACACATTGCGATACCCGTTGATGTTATGTCTAAAGACACCCGCAGTGTACTGATTTGCATACCCGAATACCATAAGTGTACCCAACTTGTATAAAAAAGGGTGGGTATTACCCACAGGTACCAAATCAGCTACTCATTTCAGCTCTGTCATGTGGTAAGAGTGAACCAGAAAGCACTCTAGGGCAGTGTGGCCTTCTGTGGAGCATGGCAGACAGACTCTACTAAATAGGGGCATGGAGGAACCTCCAGGGTTGGTTCTTTTGGCTGGTGTACATGGGCCACAAAAGGACCCAAGACTGGAGGATACCCAATCCTGTAGTTATACCTCCTCATACCTTTCTAAACTTGACCTCTGCAGTCTTACTGAATACTGTACTAAAATTCTGAAAAAATGTAATGGGGATGGGAGAATTGCCCTCCACCACCATTTTGGCGGTGGGCTGTTGTTACGCTCCTCCCCTCCTCGAGAAAGGAGGGCAGGACGAGGCAGGGGTTTGAGGCGGCTTGCAGCCTCTGCAGGCGCCGCCGCTGAGTCTAAGATGTCCACGGGGGTTGTTTAGCAACCCTCGCTGGCAGCGCGAGAATGAAGGCCTCTGATTGGCCAGGCGGGGGTCACATGTCTGTGACTTGCCCGCACGGAGCGTTCCCCGCTCATTCTAGGCAAGATCGGGGAACGGTAGCAGCACCCACCCACCCTTCCCCTATACTATGTTTTTTACTGGTTGCATTAGAATGGGCCAGGAAGGAATTTTTGGCAAGAAGAATTGGTCAGAGGGCCTTCTTGTTTTTTTGCCTTCCTAACAGTATTGGGTAATTCGGTTGGCCATTAGATGGTGTGGTGTATTGCTATTATGATGTTATTGTTGGTTTTAATTTGTCGCACCCTTGCGGGGGTCCAGTATCTGTTGGGAATTAGAATAAGTTGTTTGTAGGAGGCATCTCCTTAAGAGATGAGGNAAAAAACCCAACACCCCAGACCCTGAAAAGGAGGCCCAAGGACCACCAGGGGGAACGGTCCGCTTACCCCCACCTACCCCTCCCCATTCCTGCACCTGTCTCTTATACACATCTAGATGTGTATAAGAGACAGGTATGGCCCCAACTGGCGGGTACCTGATGCCTTACTCAAGTTATGAAGGACTGCATCCCCTTTGGCCCCACCCTCAGCGATGGACGAAGGGGAGGCCTTAATTTGTGAGGAGGTTATCGAGGGTATATCGAGACCTCCTCTGTTATTGAGTTCCGAGTGTAGAGTTGATACTGGACCCAAATCTCAATAGCCGATTTACCCCCTCACCTAAATTTGAATGTTGCAATTGAATTAATAAAGGGTGCGGCCATGTTCAACCCAAGAGCTGTGTCCTGTCTTCTTTCTGGGGGTGCGCTGACAAAGGAAGGCACTGACCATCTGTAATCTAAATTATGGTGGGAAAATAACATCTCCCACGCGTCCCTGAGTTTCCCAAACTGCTAAATGAGGAGCCCCCCTCTTTTGTCAAGAGCGTTCAGATGCATGCTCAAAAATCCACTTTTAAGTGCTAGCAATTTATTTTTATTTATTCTTATTAACAGCCGGCTCGGTTTAAATTATCTTCCACATTTCAAAAGCGGAATAATCAATCACTCTAGATACAAATCGCCAAAGCTAGCTCACTTTTCAAGATGAATTATTTATTGCACTTTAAAAGGATACTTGCAGCACAGACATCAAACTAACATCAAATAAAGACTCCCCCCCTCTAAACACCTACCCATCCACCCACTAAACTCACCCCTCTCCTCCATACACAATTCCCTTGTGTTTAACTAGTAATTAAAGTAACTAATGTAGAAATGCATTTTTAATCTGGGTTTGAACCCTAGCTCTGCAGCCTGTGAAAGATTTACGAGGGGAGGGGAGGGGTTTTCGAATGGCTTATGCACATAGTGCTCCTTTGTTTTGCCTATCTCCTTCTGTCCTCCCTGTTTATTATTATGGAAGCACAAAAATTGAATTTAAAGACTGCCGGAATCAATTATTCCCTTTGCTGACAGTGACAGGAGGAATGACCAACAAAGATTTAAAAGAAACTCTGTTGCTTCAGGCCAGAAGAGATAAGAAAGCCTAGCGTTTAGGTTGTCATGATGGGTAAGTCTGTAAGCCTGTGTGTCTAATGGAGAAGCAGAGGGAGCATGCTTAGAAAATTACAGTCACTCAGGTCGTCAACTCAGCCTACACTTGCCTAAATTGACACAGGTCAGGCACAGACTATCAAAGCAACAGCTCATGCTTCCTTCAACTGGAAAGGACCTGGCCTTGCAATTCATGTTCGTAACGTTGGGGTTTTTCAGACATTACGAGATCACACTCAACCAAGGGGAATTCCCACATGGTGATCGTGGTCTCATAACGTCTGTTGGGGCAAACGGAAGCCAACCGCCAGATGTTCACCCCCGGGAATCATGGGTGTGAATCACTTGAACACACAAATGGAGGTCCTCCCAGACTCCGTTTGCATGTTCAATGTGATTCCCACCCGTGATCAGGGGGATTGTCTCATCTGTCCCCGGACCACGAGGGTGAGAGAGCAAGAGAGGAGGAGGAGGAGGTGGTGGAGGCACAGGCAGAGGAGGAGGTGGTCGTGCTGCACTTCGAGGCAGTGGAGGGACAGCAGCAGCAGCTGCAGCAGGAGCCAGGAAAGGCCGCCCAAGTGCCTGCAGCTGGCCCAGGGGATGAGGCACCCCGGAAATGGGTAAGGGGACCGAAGGGGGGGGCAGCAGCACAGGGACACCAAGGAAGATTGGAGGGCTGGCAGATGGGGGGAAAGTGGGAGGGATGTGGGGCTGTGGCAATCCGGTAACAATCCTTCCCCCGCTCTTATGACCCACAGACATGGCAATGGGCCCGGGAGCCCGAGCCCCCGGAGGAGAGGGCCAGAGGGCATGCGGAGGAGCAGGAGGAAGAGGGGGAAGACCATGATCCATAGGACGCCTGCGGGAGATTGCGGTACCACAGAGGGCGACAAAAAAAAGGGCACAGGGAAACCCAGGACTTTATCCGGAGTACTCTGCAGCACCAGTTGGAGCTGGCGGTCAACCAGCAGAACAAGCACGTCTTCAAGGAGATCCTGAAGGAAATGGAGGTGGCAGGGCACCACAGGACAGTGGCCCAGTGTCGGTCGAAGGCCAAGGAGCTCAAGAGGGGGTACATGGCCATTAAAGATAACAACAGGCGGTCCTGGCAAGGAGCCCAGTCTGTGTCCCGTCCCACCCTCCTGCTTACTCTCTATGTCAGTCTCGGAGCGCTATGAGCAGGGCCCCGAGTCTTCTGCGCTGCCGCGATTCGCGGAATTTGCGCAGAATCCTGCCCTCAGCAGGATTCTCGCAGAAACTGGGGACATCCCCGCGGGAATTCCCTTCCTTGGCGGTGAGCCAATCAAGGACCAGCTTTATTGAGGCCACAAGCCAATCAGGGGGTTGCGCGGCCTTTATAAAGCTGGTCCCATCAGCACATGGGACCTACTTGAATCGCCGTGAGACCGCGCTCTAGGATCACCGCCGCCGACTCCAGCCGCTCAGCTCCAG
>QEPC01004060.1:1932888-1962202 GCA_003113815.1 Sphenodon punctatus | reverse complement strand
GGTGCTCCGAGCTCTGCACTGGCTGCCGATAGCGTGCCGAGCCAGGTTCAAGGTGTTGGTGATGATCTAAAAGCCCTACACGGTCTTGGCCCCTCTTACCATTTGGCCTCACCCTTCGCGCCCCAGAGCGGCTCCTGCGGTACGCCGGGGGTGCCTTCCTGGAGGTCCCCCGTGTTAAGCGGGGGGCCACGATGGAGAGGGCATTCTCGCTGGTAGGGCCGCGGCTCTGTAACTCCCTTCCGGAGGAAGCTCGCCTGGCTCCTAGCCTATTAACATTCCGGCATAGTTGTAAGACCTGGCTGTTCGCCCAGGCCTTTGGGAGGGAGGGGTAGGGGAATGTTTTTAGTTCCCCCACCTAGTGATATTTATATTGTTTTTGCCCTGTTTTAATATCTTAATATGATGGTGGATTTAAATTTTTAAAAAAAATTTATTGTATGTTTTGATGCTGTGAGCCACCCCGAGCTGCATGGCAGGAGGGGCGGGATAGAAATGTATAAATAAATAAATAAATAAATAAATATAAACTATGAGGAGGGCGTTCTCGGTAGCTGCACCGCGGCTGTGGAACTTCCTCCTGCCGGAGGTCCACCTTCCTCAGACCTTTCCATAGACAGTGTAAGACCTGGCTTTTCCGCTGGGCCTTTGGTGAGGGAGAATGCTGATGGGTGGGGGGTTGGGTGAGGGGTGGAATATTTTTGCTTCCTTTGCCTGGGTTTTAATGTATTACGGTTTTAATATTTTTATTGTGTTGAATTGTTTTTATGATGTTGTAAACCACCCTGAGATGCGTGAGCAAGAGGGGGAAGCATATAAATACAAGAAAATAAGTAAATAAATAAATAAATAGCAAGTGAATCAATCTCTATGCTAGGAGGAACCTATGATGAGCACTGAGTGCACCAGTCCTCAATGCCCCCATTAGAATGGTGTCTACCAAGGTCTTCAAGTGCATAGATGGCCATGAGAACTCACCATTATGAAGGACACCTCCGTGTACATATACTGCAGGATTAGTCATGCAGTTCACATCGATTCTCACTCTGGAATCACATTGTTATTGTTATGTTGACACCGCACAGTCGGCGTTCTATCCAATGTGACAGCAGAGGCCCATATAAATTTCCTGAATGACTATGTTTATCAGGCCGAGCAGTCTGAAACCCCAAGCAAAGAGAATACTGAATTAACCAGCCTGGTGTTAACACTGAGATTAAACATCTTTCTGGGGAGCATTTTGAAGGAACACCTGGGTTTTGCCAGAGAAGGACTCTCAGATTTCTCCAAATTCACTTCCAAAAACAGACTGAATGTCAGTCCCTCTTAGGGTTGTAGGGATGGGTGAACGTGGTTCGACAGTTCGGAGTTCGGCCCGAACTCAGCCTGTTCGGACGACCGAACTCGAACACGAACGCGAACATACCGAACAAACCGAACACCGAACGGCAAAATGGCCGAACATTTGGTCAGTTCGGATCACGTTCGGATGAGTTCGGGTGGCAAAAAAAGGTTCACTGGAAGGTCAAACATGACAGGGAGATGTCAGTCACTGAGGAGCAGACTTCCAGGCACCAGGGGTGAAGAGGCTTGCAAGAAACAAAACTAATTATCTGCCTCCCCCCTTCCCAACACCTTCTGAGCTAGTCACTGTTCCTGAACAGCAGGCGTTGAGTAGGATTTTTAGATTGCTTTAAGTTTCATTTCAGTTTTGTAATGAAATGAAACTTAAACCATAAACTGAAACCTTGTGTTATGCACTGTACAGACTCATTGAGTATGTAATGTATGTATTTCTCACTACAGACTCCTCTTCTGTTTGTGATTCCCCCCATCCCATATATATGGGATGTATATATATCCATATATATATATATATTTGGATATGGATATGGGATAGATAGATAGATAGATAGATAGATAGATAGATAGATAGATAGATAGATAGATAGATAGATAGATAGATACCAAAATGCCGAACCGAACGCAGCCCAGCCGAACCCGAACCGCGATCTGTTCGCCCATCCCTATAGGGTTGTGCAATTTATTTTCATGTTCAAAGTTACTAAAATGAAGGGAGTCCTACGTGTGTTTTAGTAACTGAACAGAGGTGACTAAAATGGACGTGAAAGCAAATTAAATTTGTTTGATCACATTAGATTTCATCCCCCCTCCCTTTTATTCTATGGAATGCTAACAGACTGCAAAGTACTCAAGGGGAAGGGGCGGAGTAACAAGACAGAAGAAAACGAGGGTTCGAGAATGCGCATTCCCAAAGTCTTGCAGTAGCTGTGAATTAATGTCTAAATGCCACTTGCGTGAGATTGCATTTGCTCCAGTTGCCATTTTGAAAGCACTCATATACTTCAGTGAAATGACTCCAACTGAGTCCGATTGAATTGAATCCAATTGAATGCTCCAATTGCTCCTATCGCCATTTTGAAAGCGTTCACATGCATCAATGAATTAAAGCCAATTGAATTCAACTGAATTGAATCCAACTGAATGCTCCAAATGCTCAGATTGTCAGTTGTTCCAATTCCCATTGTCAAACTAAGTCAATGGGAATTGCTAATAAAGTGGCTTTACAGTTACCACTTAATTTTTTTTCCTGGCACAGATGGTGGGAAGGGGAACGTGTGACCAGCATGTGTGCATATGCTAAGGAGCCCTTCTGATCGCAGGAGATTGCTGTAATCCTGAAAATTGCATCCATGTCTCAAAACGCCCTCGGACAGGCAAAGTAAAAACGTCATTTCAGTTAATGGAAGACCTGTAAAGTGTTTCCCACTAAAAACAATGGGAAACAAATTTAGTAACTAAAATTAATTTAGTTTTCAACAGAAAAAAAATACAGATTTATTTGTGTGTGAGGAAGGAGCAGGGTTATGCCCATTCTGGAGGAGGGGGGAGGGAGGGTTGTAGTTGCAAATTCAAAATCCCCAAGTTGTACATTGTAACTTTTTAATTGTAACAAACTATTGAGGGTGGATGAATAAGAGTGTTTGGGAACATTGATACTGTGCATTTGCTTTGTGTAAGCTGCTCGGAATTCTTCTGGGGAAAAAAGGTGAGGTAAAAATTTGAAATCCTTCTCATCACCATCCTCTTTCATTTCAGTGCAGCAAAGACTCTAATCACAGGAAGTGAGTGGGCGGGGGCCAAGTGAGGCCCTTCCATTACACAAACATGTCTTTCTGAAATGCACATGGGAGATAAATGGATCAGTGTTTAAATCTAACTGAGCCGAAGGCTTCCCTGATCAGCAGACGCTTCGTTCCGACTCTGAATATTCTCACTTCTGTCAGTTCATGTCTCAGCCTCGAAAGCATTTTAAAATAGTGTTTTGTGCTCAATATTATATTTCTGTTTGCTCAATCTCACACTAATCATAAGGGGCCTATCAGGAGATCAATAAATAAAAGTTTCCAGTTTAATATAGAAATTTCCATACATATTAGATGTTCTTTCCCTCCTTTCACTTGCTAAGTACAGGAGTCATGATCTGACTTTTTATTACCATATTCCGCCTAGGTTTCCCCATGTATATTTATATCCTGCAGTCCTGGAAGCGGCAGCTATAACAACCTGAACCTTACAAGCTCCCCTGGTACTTCCTTGATCCACTTGTGTAAGCCATAAGTCATAAAGTTTCAACCGGATAGTGACTGCTTGTCAAGGGCATAAACCCTCAGAAGAAAGTTTGAAACAAGAGGGGGAAGGGGGAAACCAACTACCCCCTCCTCTGAGTTTAAAGTATAAAAGAGTCTCCATTTTTGTGTGTGTTCTGGTGGGTTTTTTGGTGTTTTTTTTTTTAAAGCCAGAAAGAACTGGGTTGATCAGATCAAAAGTGAAGATTAAAAAGGAGACTTTGTCTGTTTGAAATCAAAAGCCATGCTGCAGTATATACAGTCATGTTGCACCAGGTTAATTTTTCACAAAGTTAAAAAAAAAAAAAAAAATCTCTGCTTTTAGCTCTTCTTCAGGTTACCTTCAGTTAATTTAGATCAGCAAAAGAACGGCCATTTTCAATGTGCCAATAAACATTTGAATAGGTTGTTCCAGAAAGGAAGACAATGAAAACAAAGTGTAGGTTTTATAGTCATAGAGATTATTCACATTTTTGGATAGCTATCCCAGCAATTTATTTAAACTTTTCTCCTGCCCGTCCCTTAAAAAGGCTCAGGACAGCTTACAAATATAAACAGATAAAACACACATCAAATCATATTAAAAATGCATAAAAACATTAGAAGAAAAAAAACACCAACCCCTGGGGGGTTGGGGGGAGGGTTATTATGACCCATATGAAGTTCTGTTGTTTTATTTTTATTTATTTACATTTTTTAACTGCCCCCCCACCCAGTATTGGAGGGCAGTTACAAGCGGATCCCGTGGGCTCTCCGGTTATGCCCTCTATGCCAGTTGGAGTCGGTGGACACTTTGGAGCATGTGGTTTTTCAGTGCCCGGCTTTCGTGGGCTCAAGAACCAAATACCTAAGGAGGACTTGTATGGGCCAACCTCTTGTGCTCAAAGATATTCAAAGCTTACTTGGGCCGACGGACACTGAACAATCCAGAATAGTAGCAAAATTTGGGCTGGCCGTTCAAGGTATCCGACGCCCTTTTTTCTGCTCCCCTGAGCATGAGTAGTCGGAGTTTGAATTTTCAATGGACCTGAGTTTTGTGAGTGAGTAACCTGGGGTGAGTAGAGTAGTGGAGTGAGCCAAGTAAAAAGTACACTTAGTGTATTAAGTGATAGCTGATCCAGATTTAGGCAAGGATGCCCTGAGGTTGATTCTTTCCGTATATTTTAATTTTTACCATCTGGTCTCATTTGTGTTGTCTCTTTATGTGTATCCATGTAAAGATGATAAATTTATTATCTTATGTTATGTCAATTTGTTAAGGGCATTGCCTAAGCAAACAATAAACTATTGATTGATTAATCTGCCCCCCCCCCCCCATGCCTATGGCATCTCGGGGCGGTTTACAAAAAAATAAAATATACAATATTAAAATTCAACAAAAAACATAAAAAGAACTTAAGCAAAATTTAAAATATCTCCCCCCCATCCCCAGCTACTCCACCCTCCCCTCCGAAGGCCTGGGTGAACAGGCAAGTTTTGCAAGCTTGGCGGAAAGCCAGCAGACTTGG
Organism: Sphenodon punctatus; assembly: GCA_003113815.1. Taxonomy (NCBI): domain Eukaryota; kingdom Metazoa; phylum Chordata; class Lepidosauria; order Sphenodontia; family Sphenodontidae; genus Sphenodon; species Sphenodon punctatus. The sequence goes on along the minus strand of QEPC01004060.1, from coordinate 1,957,047 downwards.
GGCCAGGCTGGCTACCTCCGGGAGAGTGTTCCAAATTCACGGCACGGCCACCGAGAACTCCCTCTCCATGGTGGTCTCCCGTTTTACACAGGGAACCTCCAGAAAGGCACCCCCGGCAGACCGAAGGGGTCACTCTGAGATGCGAAGGGCGGGGCGGTCCTGAGATATGAGGGGCCCAGACCGTGTAGGGCTTTATAGGCCAGAACCAACACCTTGAATCTGGCTCGGTGCGCTATCGGCAGCCAACACAGAGCACGGAGCACGGGGGTAATATGCTCCCGTCATCCCGTCCGTGTAAGGAGATGAGCCGCGGCATTCTGCACTAGCTGCAGCCTCTGAACCAGCATCAAGGGAGGCCCCACGTAGAGCGTTTTGCATTAGTCTAGTCTTGAGGTGATGAAGGCATGAATGAGGGTGGCCGGTTCGGGCCTGGAGATATATGGGCGCAGCCTTCGCACCAGATACAACTGGCAGAAAATGGCTTTAGCCACCACCTCCACCTGTTGATCCAGGCGAAGACCCGAATCCAATAACACCCGCAGACTTCGAACCTGCTTGGCTGCCAGCAGATGAACCCCCTCTATGAGGGGAGCCAATACCTCGTCGCCCTACCCACCATCATCGCCTCCATCTTATTAGGATTAAGCTTCAGTCTGCTCTGCGGCATCCAATCTGCCATGGCCTCCAAACATTGGGAAAGTACAGAGATGGCTGGACCTGGGTCGGTTGAAAATGAGATGTACAGCTGAGTATCATCAGCATATTGGTGACAATGAACCCTGAACCCCCTCACAATCTCCCCCAAGGGCTGCATATACACATTAAACAATAATGGAGACAAGTTGGAACCTTGTGGAACACCACAGTCCAGGGCCCGGGGGCTAGATGTTTCAGCTTCAGCACAACCCGCTGGCTTCTCCCTGAGAGGAATGAGCAGAACCACCCAAGGACAGTCCCGTCCAGACCCCCCAGGACTCGCAGCCATCTCAACAGTAGCTCATGGTCCACCACGGTATCAAAAGTGGCTGAGAGATCTAGCAGGACCAGAAACGTTGAACATCCTGCATCCATCTCCCAGCGGAGATCATCCACCAATGCCACCAACACCATCTCTGTACCATAGCCGGGGTGGAACTCAGACTGAAAAGGGTCAAGGAAACCGATGCTGTCCAGATGTGCCTGGAGCTGCAGCACCACCGCCCATTCAATAATCTTCCCTAAAAAGGGGAGATTAGAGACAGGTTGGTAGCTGACGAGTGCGGCCACATCCAAAGATGACTTCTTCATCAGGGGGCGCACCACAGCCTCCTTGAGACCAGGTGACAATCTCCCCTGCCGAAGGTACACGTTAATTACCCTCGCCAGCACCATCTCCAATGTCTCCCTGGAGACCAGGACGGGCATGGATCTAATTCGCAACTGGTGGCTCTGACAGACCCAGAACATCCACAGCATCAACTGGCATCACTTCCTGAAACTTATCCTAGAAAGATGGATCAGACGGTGCCTCCATAAGCTCACACTCTTCCCCTACTGCCCCTAATCCGGTGTCAAAATTACTCTGGATCCGAGTGAACTTGTCTGAAAAATAGATTAAAAACCCCTCACAGCGGGCCTGGGACAAGTCCCCGTCCAGGAGGAGGGAGGTCGGACTGACCAGCCCCCACACCACCTGGAACAGCTCTGCTGGGTGTGACTTTGCAGACGCTATGAGGGGAGCAAAGAACTCTTTATTTGCTGTCCTCACAGCCTCAACATAGGACCACAAATGGGCCCTATGGAGAAGTCGGTCAGATTCAGAGTGAGTCCAATGCCAGCATCGCTCTAGTCACCTGCCTACCTGTTTCATACACCGCAGCCCCTCAGTAAACCAAGGGACCCTGCAGTGTCGAGACAGAGGCAGGGGATGTCTCGGTGCCACCCTGTCAATGGCCTCCCTGAACAAGATGTTCCAATCTTGGACAAGTTCATCGACAGAGTGACTGTCAGGGTCTAAGGTTAACTCCCTCAGAGCCTTCGGAACCATAGCGGTTCCATCAGCCTCCGAGGGCAGACCATCCTAACTGGTCCACTCCCCTTCTGGAGGTGGTGTGCTGAGAGGCTGGCTTGTAAGAGATAATGATCCATCCATGACAAGAGTGGGTGATCCATCCTCATATCCCCCACTAATGGATCACCCGCCTCAAGGCCAGAGCAGAAGACCAGTGTATAGTGTATGCTGCCCCAGGCAGTCTAGCCAGGAGGGGGGTAGGATATTAAGTTTTTAAATAAATAAAAATCCCAACCCTCCCACAACACCCACCCAATACCACCTCCCCATTTCCCACATCCAACTCCCCTTCACAGCCGTACCCCAAATCCACCCCCCAATTCCCCATCCCCTACCCCTGTCCACCCAAAACTTTACAAATGAAAAGGTCTTGCACCACTTCTGGAAGACACTAAGGCTCGAGACAGGATGGGAGTTCCATAACATTTGATATATACTATCAAAATGGGTATTTACATATCCATTTATTCAGGAGTTCCATTTTGGTAACTTTGCTAATTATCTTATTTCATTTCTTTACGTTTGGTTATTTGGTATTTTGGTTATTTTGTACTGGCTAGGGATGTGTGAACAGATCGTGGTTTGGTCATTTGGTCATTCGGTCATTCGGTTTGGGAGTCAAGTTCGGGTTCGGTTGTTTGGTCCGGGGACCGGGTTCGGGTTCGGTCATTCGGTTCGGTGGCGTTCGGTTCAGTTTGTCCGTTCGGAACTCAGTTTCGGTTTTGGTCTAGGTATCACATGGTTGGTTCCATGATCGTGTCGGAAACCAGAAATTCAAGTGCGTGCAGAGCTTGTGTGGAGAGAGAGCGTGTGTGTTGCAGCTGGCTGACTGTTTGGTGTGTTTTGGCTGTGCTGGACTGTGTGTTGGTTTAACTGTATTGGTTTCGCTGGTTGGTGAGTGACTGTTTAGTTTGGCTGTAGTTTGTGTGGAAATTTGAAAAAAAAATGAAGAGGGTCAGACTTAATAGGATCTGGAAGCTGGCCAAGTTGGCAGAGCCGGTGGAGGAGGAAGAGGTTGCTGGACCTTCAGTGGTGAAGGTCGGTTCCTCAGCAGAGGAGCAAGAGGGCACAGGAGGTACTTCCAGGTTTGTAAACTTTATTTTTACTTTGAGGACAAGAAGAATAGAATACTATCCTTTAGAGCGAGCTCACGGGTGGGTGGGTGGGTGGGTTAGTGGTGGGCAGTCAGGCACAAACAATGGGCATCAGCGGGTGGCAGCGGATGTCTGCCATAGAGAGAGAGGATACCGTGGGGGACTCTTCCAGCAGTCAGGCACGAGCCGATGGCACCCACCCAAACATGTGCCAGCCATCTAGCAAGGGTCTCCTGTTGCCATCCCTAGCACCCCAAGAAGGGCAGGATTTGCATGTGCTAGCAAGGGTCTATTCATTTGCCATCCCTAACATCCCCTAGCACCCAAATAAGGGCAGGATTTGCACATGCCAGCCAGGGTCTTTTGGATTTACACGTGCCAGCCAGGTTCACCATTTCCCATTGCCATCCCCAGCACCCCAAGGAGGGAGGACTAGAGGCATCATCATAAAGCATGATATTATACTATTATTTACTATGTGTTGTTTATGTGTTCCTGTTTCAGACAGGGTGATGATGCCACCCATGACTCTGGTGACCTGCCACATGCAGGACATAATCAAGGTGGAGGTCATCACTGCCAAACAGCGGGCGCATGAGGTCAGAAGTCTGGCAGTGGTATGATAAGCATATCGGATTCGCCGTCTGCAAGGTAAGGTACAAGGACTGGAACAACAGGAAATGGATTTCCCTATGACCTGTTAGGAAGTCCCCTTCAGAGAGAGATTGGTCACCCACTCACACACTTGTGGGGACAGAATGCAGGCAGGGCTTGACAGACCATTGGTCTGACACAGTATGGCATTTCTTACGTTCCTATCTTTTTATGTTCTTTAGGTATGTGGCAAAAGATTAAAAAGGGCCAGCCAGGGGACAACATCTGGACTCATCGCCCATGTTGAGAAAGTCCACGACAAGTAGGGATGGGTGAACAGAACGCGGTCCGGATGTTTGGTCGTTCGCTCCGATATCTGACTCTGGGTTTGGCTCGGTGGAGTTTGGGTCGGCCGAACTTGGCAGAAAAACCAAAAATAGAACTATTGATACCGAAACAGAAACCGAATTTGAATTATTACTTTTTTGACCCTGGAACCACCCCTGGTCTCCACCCCTGGTGCCAGGAAATCTGCTCCTCAGCTGCTTCCCACTTCCAGTCATGTTTTTCCCACCTTCCAGTCAGGTTTTTCCCACCCCCGAACTCATCTGAACACATCCGAACTTTTCCGAACCGTTCGGTCATTCAAGTGTTCGGTTCGGACGTTTGATTCAGTCATCCGAACAGGCCAAGCTCAGCTCGAACTCCAAACTTCTGAACTGCATTCACCCTTCCCTAATGGCAAGACAGTGAGGCAGCAGGACTCTGGCGTGGCCGTGGAGTGTCATCACCAGAAGAAGGGGGGGAAGGAATGCCAGCTACGCCATCAAAGTCCTTCCCCCTTCTCCAGCTCCGCTGAAGAGACCCCCAGGAGGAGTCTGAAGCGGTGAGTGCCTTTCAGACCAAAGTGGAGAAGCTGACCCAGGAATTCCTGGATGGAGCACGGCTGCAAGCCATCAATATGGAGAACTGGCTGGTGGAAAAGTTCCATGAGGTCAAGGTCGAGAAAAAGAAGGTGGAGGTGTACTCCCAGTACATTTCTGCCGAGATGGCAGAGATGTACTGGAACTCTATCGCCAGTTGGTCTCTAGGTAGCAGACGGCCATGGCAGGAGCAGTGGACTTTGCCCTCCAGAATGGCTACCAAATGCTGGAGCACAGGATGCCTGCCCCTAGGTCCCGTGCACCCCTTTTTCCTGTCCCCCAAGTTCTGGGGGGAGTAGACCCCTTAAATTTCCTTTCAATGTTTGTTTTTAGTTTTATAAATGTGTTGTTGTGGTTGTTTGAAAAGTTCTTATAAAAGTTCTATTTGTTGTTGTTACCTGCTTTGTTTTTCCTTTCCAATCTTTTATCCCTCTGTGCTGCTTCTGGCACGTGGCACAATCTCATTGTACATACAGATTATTCGATCCCCACCTGACAGCAGCAGCAGATGTAGTGTTAGCATATTAGCCCCAAGATTTGCCAGCAGCAGGGTCTCAACTTACAGACAGCCCCCCAGGAGGGGCAGGGATTGTGACTGTGTGGGTGTGCCAGAGAGAAAGAGAGACAGGCTCCTTGGCAGTTTGCAGCAGGCAATGGGAGCTGGTGGTCAGAGTGGGTTTTTTTCCCAGCAGCTTCAGCAGGCATCCGTGGGTGGGTGTGGAGTAGGCAGCTGGGGGGGGCAGGCTGGTGTGTGGACACTGGGCTTCTGGATGCAATGGAATGGAATGACAGCCCCCAGTGGCTGGAATGATGGTCCCAGAATCTTGTTGATGGTTCCTGGGACAGGCGGGCATGACTGATTTATGGTTGGGCACACTTCATTCAATTGTGCAATAGGTGGTAGCTGGTATAGGAACTCACACAGGCAGGCAGGCACATATAATACATTGTGTGTTATTATTTCCATCTCATTCTGGTAGGTTTGCTGGTGTATGTGGGCACAGATGACTGCTCTTGCTGGTTCTGGCAGGTGGTAGCTTGAGCTGAATACACCTCCCCCTCCTCCCCCATCTCTCTCATTCTAGCGGGGAGCCTCTCTCTCACCCTCTCTCTCTCTCTGGCCATATTGTGCAGGTGACATCATGAGTGGGATTGTGTCTGTCTCTCCTTCTAGCAGTGAGGAGACTCTCTCTCTCTCTCTCTCTCTCTCTCTCTCTCTCTCTCTCACCATGAACAAGCAGACAGCAGCAACAGGATTACCAGGAAAGTGGGGCACATCACCCAGGGTTGATAGGGCAGGCAGACAGGCACCATGGTATGAGAGGCAGGCAGACGGGCTGAGGCAGGCTTTGATCTTGTCAGAAACCTGAGGTGGCAGACAGGCAGCGTGGCATGAGAGGTGGGCAGGCGGGCTGGGGAAGGCTTTGAGTTAGGCAATCTGGGCAGGCAAATAGGCAGGGTGGCATGAGAGGCAGTAGGGAAGGCAGGCTGGGACCTTGGCAGGGCTCTCTCAGATAAACTGACAAAGACTGTGCAGCACACACATGCGAACGAGAGCTAGTCAGATTGGTGGGCTGAGATTGTCTAGCCAGAGGCCGGCTGGCAGGCTTGCAGTTTGTTTCCCAAAATGCTGCGTCATATGGTGAGTCAGATAAGGTGGCTGAGACCGTCTAGTATGAGAGAGAGAGAGAGAGAGAGAGAGAGAAGGCACCAGGCATTGGGAGGGAGGGACAGCAGCAGTAGCCATAACCCAATTTGAGGAGGAGGAGCCTCATCACAAGACTGCCCCTGGCATGGGATGGTGTGTGCCACTGCACCATCAATCCTTGTCCAGGGGCAACTCAGGGAATCCCAGAAGTGGAAGGTATACCTTGGTAAACAACAACTGCTCCACCAACTTGGCCCACAGTCTCAGGCGGTGCAGGGACCAAACGTCCCCTGCCATAGAGAACACCCACTAACTGGGGACACTTGTTGGTGGGCAGGACAGGATACTATTGGCCACTTTCGACAGGGCCGGCCACATGTTGGCCTTGCCGCCCCAGTAGGCCAATGGGTCACTGCTGGGATTGATGCATGGCTCCTCCTCTAGGTAGGTCTCCACGGCTGCTGAGGTGCCATTGTACTCCCTCTGTTAGCTTTGCCTGGGCACCACCTCCACCACTTCCCTCAGCCACACTGCTTCCCCTATTGTGCACGGCACTATGCTCCCCAGAGGGGCCTGCAGATAGGCCGAGCTGCTTCTGCTGTTGCTGCCAATGAGGGTGCTTCTGGTGGTGGTGGTGCTCCTACCACTAGGGCTAGGGGCAGGGATAGACCCAGCTGGCTGGAAGGGGTGGCTGCTCCCACTCCAACCATCCCCAGGGGCGTCCTGCTCTATGCGTCAGACCCTGTCCACCAGCGCACCCTTCCAGTGGCCATAGAGTGCTGTCTGGAGTGCCATGCTGCCCTTGACCCTGGGGTCCAGCATTGTTGCCAGGACATATTCCTCCTGCCACAGGAGCTCATCACCATGGTGGTCAGGGCTGCTTTGATGTTCCTAGCAGTGTGGGGTTTGTTCATTATTTATGCCTGAAGCAGGGCCCACCTATCCCCTGCTTCAGGACCCCTCCTGCCACTCCCCAAAGCTGCCTCTGGGTCCTGCCATCAGTGTGCCATCACTGCCAGGTAGGCATACTGGGCATTCCTGATGGACCAGAGGTCTGTGGTGAAGTGTATGGTGGCACCCCCAGCCCCTGCCAGCTGCTCCCTCACCCGCTCCTTCAAAGCCCTGTACAGCTCTGGCACCACATTCTGACTATGGGTGGTGTGGGATGGAAGCTTAAACTGGGAGGCCAGGAACCCAGTCAGTCACTTGAAGACGATGTCCTCTACAATGTGGAAGGGCTGCCCATCCAGCGCAACCATTTCTCCCAACACGGGCTTGGCTTTGAAAACCACACTGCCCTCCAGCTTCCGATGTCCCTGGCAGCTGCCCCCACCCCAGTTCCTGCATGGTGGGCTGACACTGCTGGCGAGGCTCCTGCTGCTGTTCTTCCCCCCAGCAGGAATACTGCTCTAGAGGCAGCAGTTGGTGCAGGATGTTTGCCGGCTAAAGAAGGCGGGCAACTGGCCGCTGCAGTCGGGAACCCACTGGCATCCACTTTTCCTGCCTTCCCGCTTAGCAGCAGAGCACTGTTGCATGATTTCAGGTGCCTCACTATGGCAGATGTCCCAAGGTTGGCGAGCACCTGCCCATGCTTCACCACCTTATTGCACACAGTGAACTGCACCTCCCTGGGATCATCCGCCCGCACCAGCTTGATATGTGCCCAGACAGAGGATTCCCCCCCCCCTCCTGCCTTGTGGCCTACCCCGGGTGACGCACTGCTGCTGCCAGCGCTGCTGGGGGGGGCAGAAATTGGTGGGGACACAGCTCTGGGAGTAGGGACAGCCATCACCTCATCTCCAGATGTCTCTTCTGCGGGACTAGTGTTTTCTTCTGCCTCAATGTCTTCAATCACTGTGATGTCCCATGAAGCAGAGTACTGGGACCCTGAGGCTTGACTTCCCACCATGCTACTGCCACTCTCCTCCCTGTGCCCGCTAGAGTTGCTACTGATGTTCCTACTCCTCTCCCTGCTGCCATTGCCCGGTGATTGAGCCCTGCCTCTAGCACTCCACGGTGCAATGGCTTCCTCTGCTTTCTGTTGAGTTTTCTGCTCCCTGGGAAAGGGCATGGAAGGTGGGAGGCAGGAGGTGCGGGGGGGGGGTTATGCCCCATGTTCCCCTTTCCCTGATTCCCTCTCACCCCCTGACCACTTCCCCTGATGCCCTCCTTCTGCCCTTCCACTGCTGCCCTCTGCCTCCTCTTCCTGCCCCCATTCCTGTGGCCCACACCCTTCAATTGAGGAGCTGGTAACTAGTGAGTGCCAGGACAATTTCTTGGTTGTTCGGTACTTGGCAAAATCAAGTTGAGTGCAATGATACTTGGCAAAAACTGAGTAATTTTCTTACCAGTTTTCAGCCCTAACCTGTGGGTAATACTTGTATTTTCTAGCACTGTGTCAGGCACCTGAAGGTCTACCAAGTCACTGATTGGGTACCTGACTCCCTGAAAAATCAGTAATGTCTGTTACTGGATTAACAGATCTTTCAATTACAAAATTAGTAAAATGGGACCAAAACTCAAAAAATCAGGACCGGAAGTCACCATTCCAGGACCAGATGTTGACATTCTGTGACATCAGGTACCCAAATTGGGCATGAATCAGATGTCAATTAATACCCAAAATTTTCAGGTTGATCCAGGCTCTAGAAATTTGATGGGTATACCAGTTTTTACAGGTACTCATTTCAGCTCTAACAGAAATGGAATATCAGAAATGAGTATACAGCAAAATACAAATAAATAGTGCTTATTAACTGCTTCTTCCATTTTAGTTGGGATAGTACAAATCCAATTGATTTATTCATCTGTACAAATATTTTTGTTTCAGCTCTACAGTTTTCATATTTGCCCCAATTTCAAAGTTTGTCCTTTTGGTATTTTTTGATTCATCACATTGGTTAATTAGTTCTTTGGTATGTTGTGAGTATCCCCTTCATGACACTCCAAAGATGGATCAATCAAATTAAAATCTGCATTATTTTTTAAAAAAGATAAACAGACAAACAAAAACCCAAAGACACAGAGTAGCAGATAGCAAAATACTGAAGGGCAAAGGGTAAAAACACATGTGACGGTGGCATGGAGGTGACACAGCCTGACTCAGCATGAGGAACAGTGGCTGCCCCTCTCCAGTCCAGGCCAGGGAACCAAAATGACATGACCACGGTCGATGAGCCATCCTGCTGCCCACACAGCCTGGGGAGGGCGGGGAGCACAATAGACATGCAGTTGCCCAGCCTCACCCTTGAAACACTCCCAGAGCCCTGCCCCCACCATGATGGACAAATATGGTGGCCAATGACAGTCAGTCATGGCAGCCTGCCATGGTGGCCCCACCTCAAGCCAGGTTGGCAGCTTGGGAACAGACATGATAGTCAGTTGCGGCCCACTTTGGCATGGTCAGAGATTTTCTGCACCCAGGCTAGCCACCAACACAGCCCAGGGCAATTCCAAGCCAATGTCTGGCGGCACCTGATCATACATGCAGGTGAGGTCTGGGCCAGAGCAGCACAAAGTGGATCATGGCAGTAGGGATGGGCGAACGCGGTTCGGCAATTCGAAGTTCGGGCCGAACTCGGCCTGTTCGGACGACCGAACTCGAACCCGAATGTGAAAATAACACCGAACGGCGAAATTGCTGAACAGTTCAGTCAGTTCCGATCGTGTTCGGGTGAGTTCAGGTGGCAAAAAAAGGTTCACTGGAAGGTCAAACATGACAGGGAGGTGTAGTCGGTCACTGAGTAGACTTCCAGGCACCAGGGGTGGAGAGGCTTGCAAGAAACGAAACTAATTATCTGCCTCCCCCCTTCCCAACACCTTCTGAGCTAGTCACTGTTCCTGAACAGCAGGCGTTGAGTAGGATTTTTAGATTGCTTTATGTTTCATTTCACTTTTGTAATGAAATGAAACTTAAACCATAAACTGAAACCTTGTGTTATGCACCGTACAGACTCATTGAGTATGTAATGTATGTATTTCACTACAGACTCCTCTTCTGTTTGTGATTCACCCCCAACCCATATATATGGGATGTATATATATCCTTCTCTCTCTCTCTCTCTCTCTCTCTCTCTCTCTCTCTATATATATATATATATATATCCCCATATGTATATCGATCGATCGATCGATCGATCGATAGATAGATAGATAGATAGTAGAGAGTTGTAGGAGTTAGCTTAGTGATAGAGATAGCGTTAGTGATTTAGTTTTAGTGTTTGCAGGAGTAGGTCTGTGTACTTATAATCCATTTAGTTCATAGCATTTAAAATAGTTAATAGCAGTTAGATTTTGTGTAGATAGATAGATATAATATTAGATTAAAAAAATAAATAAATAAACCCCATATAAAAACCAAAAAACCAAATAAAAAACAAAAGAAAATCATATAAAATCCAATAAAAAACCAAAAAACCATATATATATATATATATATTTTTAAAAAAACACCCATAACAACATTTCCCGAACGGCCAAATGGAACAGCCGAACGGCCTAACCGAATGGCCTGTTCGGACGACCGAACCGAACAGCCGAACCTGAACTCGGCGAACTAGCCAAACTGCCGAACCAAATGGATGAACCGAACGCAGCCAAACCTAACGGACGAACCCGAACCGTGATCTGTTCGCCCATCCCTACACGACAGGCCATTGTCACTTCTGTTTTTACCCAAAGTCACCGAAATACAAAATAATGAAGAACCAAATTACTACATAAGAACTACAGGGTTGGAAAGAAGTTAAGAACCTCAAGTCCAACTCCCTGCCTCGAGACACAATACACTCTACATGAAGTTTGCCTGATAGATGCTTGTCCAGTCTTTTCTTGAAAACCTTCTGGGAAGGAGTGTCCTCAGCTTCCCTAGGTGGCTCATTGCCCTGTTATCACTGTTGGAAAGTTTTTTTCTAATATTTAATGCAAATCTCTCTTCCAGTAAACTTAAACCCATTGCTTCAGGTCCTGTCCATGGAGAACAAATGTTCTCCATTATCTTTTAGGCATCCTTTTAGATATTTGAAAATGGTCAACATTTCCTCCACCTGTATCTCCACCGGCGTCTTCTTTTCTCTAGGTTAAAGATGCCCACTTATGTTAGCCTTTCCTCATATGACTCTCCCTTGAATCCTTGTCCAGTAAACATATTCATACACAACAAGTAACAAAATGATAATCCACCAAACTGGTTTCAGATTGAACCTCTGGATTTGCTTTGCACCAACAAAGTAGACGAAATCTTTGTGTTCAAATATTTGTTTCACTTCTGATTTAAATACCACAAATTTTATAAAATCCAGATTTAAAGAATAGAAAAATAACCTCATAATATTCAGAGTTAAGGTCCTTAATTAGTATTTTCTTATGGCTCAAGTGTATCATCAAACATCAAACATGTTGGGCCTTTTCACATAGGTGCCCCCCCCACTCACATGTATGCAGTGGGGGGGTGCCAGTTCAAATGCTGTGGCTGGTGCGGGGGGGATGGGTGGGCATCCATAGGAACAGCACCCGTGGGGGGTGGGGGCACTCCCACACTCCACCTATCTCCACCCACCTCTACCCATCACCCACACACAGAGCAACGGGCTCCAATGCCGGTTGTACTGTGCGTGGAGATGGGTGTGCGTCGATGGGAACGGGCACACACCCATCCCCCCACACACCACGGCCCATTTGAAAAGGGCCAAAAATGTAGAGCTGAAACAGGTAACTCATTTCTTACCCGCAGGTAATACCTTCATTTTAAGGTACTGTTTCAGGTATCCAAATGTAACCAAATATTGTTTGAATATTCAAAAATAATGAAATTTTGGTTAACGGTTTTTCAAGCCCCCCAGATTCCCCGAAAAATGATACTTTAAAATTTCCTGAAATCCAAGAAGATAATGGCATACCAGCTTTCTGGTATTTTGACATTTTATTATTTCTGATACCCCATTGGAAACCAGTTCGGGTACCAAAAAGTATCCAAAATTTTCAGTTTGATTCGGTTACTGGAAATTCAGCGGGTATACCTGGTTTCACAGGTACTCGTTTCAGCTCTAATTTTGTGTCCTAAATGAGAGACACACATTTTAACAATATCCTTTATTTCATGGAAAGCTGTTAGCCAAAACGTATAAGCACAATTGCTTGCTAGATGTCGCAGTGTCATGTAGTCATAATATAAACCTGTCCTTTTAAGAATTGATGTCTTAGCAGAACTGTCAATCTATAAGTATTGAAGACAAAGCTGTCAGAGGAGCATCATTCAACGAAAGCAGAAGCATGTATTAAATAAAGGTACCTTTTGTTACACTCTGAGGAAGTTTTGTAAAGCTTCTCTTGATAGAATGCTGAAATATGAGATTACTGATGGCTAGGTAGTGAGTGAGTTTTTTTGTTATCAAGCCCATCAAAACAGGAGTATATATAGAGATTTCTACATTAACTATTACTCCCCTGTTTAGACATGCACATCTCTATTGTGGAATTTCAATGACATGCTCACATAGGTTACTCTTTTGTCTAATTGTCATTACATCTTTAACGCGTCTGTTCTTTTAAAAAAAAATCTGCTTTTTTCATATAGATTAAATCACAAGAAATCCTGTTTTATTTTCAGCTGTAGCGAGACAGGTTAGTCCAGTGGTTGAGTTGCTAGCTCAAGAATACGACTAATTTTGCTGCTATGACAAGCTTTGGGCTGGTAGGTGTGGCTTCTGAGTTGAACCAGGAGTAGAGCTGAAATTAGTATTTAATTTAGTACCTGTGGATAATACATGTCTTATTGGGTGCAGCATTGGATACCCAACAGGTTACCCAAGTACCAATTGGGTAACCGGCTACCCCGCAAATTGATAATTTCCATTACCGATTTTTAAATTTTATGATTACCGTTTGGCATATTGGGATAGGAAAAAAAAAAACCAAACCAGGGACAGAAATATTTTTTTAAAAAAATATCAGGACGAAAAGCTGATTTTATGGGAAAGAAATTTAACTTTCTGGGATTGGAAGTCAGTCTTCCTGGATGGAAAATCAATAACTAGGTGTTGGAAGTTGATAAATTGATTTTAACAAAGTCAGAAAATCCATACTGCATGGGAAAGTATTAAACATTCTGGGACCAGAAAATCAACATGCTGGGACCGGGGCCCACATTTCGTCATTGTGGCCACTGCCGCCATTATCCTCGTCATCATCACAAAATTATGCAAATTAAGAGTGGCATGATGTGTGCCTAGTTCTTTTGGTTAAATGTTGGAGGGTACATGGCCAGTGCAGGGGGGTGAGAAAGGAAGTTGTTAATGACAGAGATGTGCAGTAGGCATATCATTTTCGATACCCTTTCTTTTTCCATTTCCAAAATCTTGTTCATTTTGGTTGGGTTTTTTTCATACCATACCCCTTCTACTATTTTCATTAATTTTTCATTTCCTTTTATTAAGTATAAATATATATATATATATCTTTAAAAAGTCATTGTGCATGTGCAGTTGGTGCCATTTTGGGAAAGGGCTATGCATGCGCAACATGGCAACCAGGGCTGTTACACACATACACACCCATTTCCAAAATAGCGCAGGGGGAATTTTTATTTTTTATTGTTATAATGAAAACTGAATCCCCCCACCCATTTTGTTTCATCCATTTTCATTACCTTTGTCATTTTGTTGTCATATCTTAATTACTAAAATGAATGGCGCTTCCTTCATTTTAGTAATTAAAAAAACCAAACGAATCTCCACACCCCTAATTAATGAAAGCCAAATAAAACATCCTGGTTTTTTCTAGCTTTCCTTTCTAATCCTGAAATGAGCCACATTGGCCTTTTCCTGGTCTTTCACATTTGCTTACACACTCCTACTGCGAATGTTCCCCAAGGCACAGCTCCCCCATAAATTTAATTGCTGGAGCTGAGCTCTGGCAAGTCCCCCTGCCACAAATTGAGCCTTGGTATTTTCCAAAGTACAGCAATAATAACGTTTCTACTAACACTGAAGAACATGCCTCATTCCTAGATCTCTGGGAACTACAGATCCATTGCACCTAGCGTATCTTCACAAAACAGCAGCATATTTCTGGCGTGTTTTGTAGAGACAGGCTGAATTTCTTGCTATTTTACCTGATTAGAGTGTAAAATGCAGAGTGGGAGAACTCCTTGCTTTTAGTCAGGAGTAGCTTTAATTTAATCACTTATTTGCTCAAACTCACTTAAAACTAATTGAAGTGATGAATGTCAGGGGCTGAAATGTCATTTGCCATGAGTTAATGCAGCACCATTTCTGGAAAAAGAAAAGGAAAAAAAAAATCCTTAATGTAGCAGGCGGGCTGATTAAAAAGGATTTGTCAGAATGTAAATAAATGTAGCTTGAAGGAATCAATTGCCTCTCATATAAGTGCTTTGAAATTTAAGAAAGAAAGAAAGAAAGAAAGAGAAAGAAAGAAAGAAAGAAAGAAAGGCATCTTTAGACATAAAGATCAGGTGTCAAAACCCCGAGGCACATGTTTGGCCGTTGTGTGTAAGCACCATAACAATCCCAACACCAATTTGGCCAACCATTGACCACGCAATGTGAACATCATTGCATCACAAGGACAATTTGCATGATTCGTGTGTCCAACAGGTGGCCAAATTGGTGTTGGGATCGTTATGGTGCTTACACACAACAGCCAAACACGTACTTAGGGGTTTTGACACCCGATCTTTGTTATGTCTAAAGACACTCAAAGAAAACACACACACACACTTCCCAGGATACCTGCTCCTCCTACCAACAACACTTCCTGGCCTGGAATTTGGAAGGATCCATGCAGCTGTAGTCATTATCAGAGCAACCCCTACCCATGCTACATGGGCTAAGCTTTCTTGTGGACTTACCTAAACAGGAAATGCTGCTGATGCCTTCGCCCCAGCATGAACTGTGTCCACCTACCTGCAACCATATATCAGATAACTGGAGAATGGTCAATGTAAACATGTCCTAGTGGTGTTTTCTATTACTGATGAAAGAATGTATAAACAACTGAGTTTTTTATACTTCCAGATGAGAGGGGGAGAGCTGAAGGGATAGAGGCAGAGGGCTCAGCATAGCTTTTCAGCATTCTATTGACTACTGGCTTCTCCCAAAACTTGATTTTGGGTGCCCCTCAGAACAGGAGACCCATTAAAGGGTCCCATGCAGATGCGGAGACACCTCCTTGCTCCCTTTTATTAAAAATAAAAATTATATTTAAAAATCACTGTGTATGTGCGGCCAGCGCCAGTTTGGGGAAGGGCTGTACGTGTGTAAAATGGCTGCCAGGGTCACTGAAAAAAAAGCCAACAAGGGAAGTTCCCCTCTTTGCTGATTGGATTTGACGAGTAAATCAGAGAGAAGCAGAGATCAGCCAGTAGTGCACACCAGAGGAGCCAAGAGCAGCCAAGAGTCTGCAACAGAGGAGCAGCACCCTGGCGAGCGAGGGGAGTTAGCACGGATCCTGAGAAGTCAGGTAGCCTGTCAGGATGCATTTGGGTATGAGTTAGTAGCCAAATGCAACCGGGGTGCGTTGGGCACCCCAAATTCGACAGGGGGTGAAAACAGACATGACACTAACCACACTTTAACCACCTTTGGTGGTCATTTATGCATGTTTCAGGGCTTCATAGGGCAGCAATACAGGGTATTTTCAGACGATACGGGGCCCTTTGGCCCCGTACCGGGACCACCGGCTTCGTTCCCCGCCGGGGTCACCCCGTAACGGCACAACAGACGTGCCGGGGGGATCCCGGCGGGGAAAGTGGGAGGGGCCGGGGCCGCGCGGCGCAACGTGCGGCCGCACGGCCCCGCCCCCTCCACGCACCCCGCCGCCCGCCCTCCGAGGAGACGGGCGGGCGGCGGGGCCAATGCGGCCGCCGCGTCCGGCCGATCGTGCCACGGCCCGGGATCCCGCCGGGGATCCCGGGCCGTGGCACGCGGCCAGACGTTACTTTTCCTTGGTCACGGCCCGGGGTCCGTTTGACCACGCTTCCCGGGACCTTCCCCCGGCTAGCCCGGGAAGCGTGGTTCAAACAGACCCCATGTGGGGATTGACCGTGGCCAACATCTGGCGCGCCGCAAACAGACGTACGAGACACGGTGACCACAGGTGGGTATTCACCGTGGTTCACCGTGATCTCGTAACGTCTGAAGACACCCACAGTCCTGCAACATGCAAAAATAACCACCGAGGGTGGTTAAAGGGTGGTTAGCGTCATGTCTGTTTTCACCCAGGGTGGTCGACTGGCTGGGCACCCAGTTGCATTTTTAGTTATGAAGATACTCCTATTGATTGCTAATATCATGGGGAATACGGACAGAAAAACCATGTCGTATTGGTACTGAACTGATAGCTAAGCTTTGATGCTCTGTAAATTTCCCCAGAATCCAGCACATTTTGAGAGACAAAAGCAAATAAACAACAACAAAAAACCCACACAAAACCCCCCAAAATCAGAGTACAGAATATTGCTTCTCCTCAAATGGGCAGGTGTTTTTCCTGGCACACAACAGAACCGCAGAGAAACATATGCTGTTTGAAGTAGCAGTGGGTTTTATTTTATTTTTTCTGTTGTTCTTGTTATTGCTTGAAGATAAAATGGTTCCAGGGAATGGCTGCGAGGGACCTTGTGGCGATTCCAATGCTGCTGCCTTTCAGTAGCAAAGTTGCTGAAGGCTATTACAGAAAGAAAATGTTGGCAGAACCGTTCAAGTTAAAGAGTGGATAAATAGATAACGTTGGACAGGAATCCAAAAAATCAGAAGAAAACAAGAAAATCACCTGAAATTTTTCATTAGTCTTTTCTCCTCTCCCCTGGTGTATCAAGTTTCCCTCCTGGAACTAGCTTGTAAGACAGATGTACAACTTGGTTTCTATACTGCTGGGTCACCTTCTTTCTTTCTTCTTGTGGTTAGAATGTACAAAACACATTTTTTTCTGTTAGCTTTCAAAGTTCCGTACAATCATACGGGCAAAGGATCATATTTGCCTGCTTTCTAGCTGATCTGGAATTGTAACCTATCCATTCAAGCGGACTTCATGAGCAGATTCTGAAATGAAGTTCAAATTACACCAACACTGATTCCCTTATGGTCAGGATAGATTGACTGAAAACGATAATATCTGATTTACTATTCTGTGTCAGGAGGGGCAGAGGATGGAGAAGGGAAGGGCACGGACTATGGGATAACTTGCATGCTAAGAAACCAGGATGATGAAAGTTAAAGGGTACATCTTTCATCAGCCCCTCATAAAGCCCCTCTCTGCTTTAAATTGCATGTCATATTCTTTCACTTTCTCTTCCAGCTCACCGAAGTACTGATCACACCCAGAGCTGAAATGGGGTACCTGACTTGGTACCTATGGGTAAGACCTGCATTTTGTGTATTGTTTCAGGTATGCAAATTAATACCCAAATACAGTTCAAGTAGCTCAAAAACTGAAATTTAGCTTACTATGGGTGTTTTCAGACGTGACGGGGCGGCTTCGCCCCGTCACGGAAACAACCCTGAGATACCCTGCCGGGATCACTCCGGCATGGCCAATGGACGTGCCAGGGAATCATGGAGGGGGCGGGGCCGCGGGGCGCAATGTGCGGTCGCACGGCCCCGCCCTCTCCACGCTCCCTCGCCGCCCGGCCTCTGAGGAGACAGGTGGGCGCCGCGGCCAATGCAGCCGCAGCACCCGCCTGAAATGACCACGGGCTGGAATCCCGGCAATGATTTCAGGCCGTGATCCCTGTCCAGACGTGAAGGGCCCCTTCATCCCCGCCAGGAATCACCTTCACCACGTGATCGGTGCCGGCCCCATGGATTCAGCCGATTGCGTGGTGAATGTGATTCCCGGCGGGGATTGAGTGTGGTAAACATCTGGTGGGAACTTCCAGTTGCCCAACAGATGTTACGGGACCATTCCCGACCACAGGGAATTGACTGTGGTTGAGCGTGATCTCGTAACGTCTGAAAATACCCAATGTTTTGATGTACCTGAAATTACCCAACAAGCCGAAATGATAGCTGAAACATTCCCAAAATTCAGGATGAAAGCCGGGATTAAATTCAGGGGGGGACATCAATATTTCAGTATATTGGTGATTGGCATTTTGGTTATTTATTTATTTCAGTTTTTTCCCCTTCTTTCTAAAGAGGTTCAAATATACATATAAAATATACATAAAAGCAAAGGTCCATAAAAACAAGACAAAAAAACCAACCCCCCAAACTAGCAGTGTGCAACTCATTTTTGTTATTATAATGAAAATGAAATTTTCCATTTTCATATTCATTATCGTAATAACAAAAAACAAATATAATGATACTGAACTAAAACAATTTCCTTATCTTCAATCCAATTTGCCTGAAACCTAAGAATCTTTTGGCCCTCCCCACGATTGCCAATCTTGAAAAATTTCAGAAAGATTGGATAAAGGGTCCTGAGGTTATAAGCCATTAACTTGAAAATGTATTTCTGGCTGTGAAATTTTTATATTCCACCCTGGTTACAAGTCATTTCAAAGGAACGTATCCCACACCTTCCCTGTCCTCTTTGACAGACTACAGGACAATTTGATAAAGGGCCCCAATTTTATAAGCAATTGAAGGTTGTTATTTATTTATTTATTTATTTATTTATTTCAATACTTCTAACCCGCCCCCCTCGTGCCACATGGAAGCTCAGGGCAGCGTACAACCGGTAAAACAAAATAATAATAAAAAAATATAAAATAGAAATAATTAAAATTCATTAAATTACACACACAGGGCCAGACTAAAACCCCATAAACCCCCCCCCCAAAAAAAACAGAACACAAAACATTCCCCCACCCACTACCCATCTCCCTTGCCAAAAGCCTGGTGGAACAGCTAGGTCTTAAAGGATTTACAAAAAGAGGGAAGATTCAGGGAAAGGTGAATCTCCAGTGAGAGGGAGTTCCACAGCTGAGGGGTGGCCAATGAGAATGCCCTCTCAGAGGTCGCCACCCAGAAATCCCGGGAAACGTCCAAGTGGGTGCCCCCAGACAACCACAGCGCCCATCCAGGACACGGACTTTGAGGTGATCCTGCAGATAAGCAGGGCCCAAACCGTATAGGGCCTTAAAGGTCAACACCAACACCTTGAATTGGGCCCTGTAGACTATAGGCAGCCAGTGAAGAAAATGGAGCACCAACGCTATATGTTCCTGACTGCCTGTCCCCCTCAGGAGACAGGCTGCCATATTCTGTACCAGCTACAGTCTCTGGGACGTCACCAAGGGTAACCCCATGTAGAGTGAAAATGAGTGAAAAGTGAAAACGAATGGAATCAAAGAAATGTCGTTTGCTTATTCATTTGTTTTTCTTCGCTTTGTTACAAAAAAAATGTGGCTCCATTCATTTTTGTAATTAATTGAATTACACATCCCTGTGCTTTACCAATTTTAGGGGGCACTTGTTTAAGCTCCTCTTAAACTGATGTCATGCGGGGAAAGTTTTGGAAACCATTGATCTAAGTGGCAAGCTTGTATTTGATTAGCATTCTTTAATGAAGCAGCCATGGTTGAGTGTTTGAACCCTTCTGTTTGCAGCTAGCATTCCCTTGAGAAGGGCTTTTGTTTGTAGTAAATCTCAGCCAAGGTAGATTAAATGCCGCAAACCTGTCCTTTGTGCCTATGGGTTTAGGGTATGTAAACAGGCGAAATTAGCTTGTTTGCTTTGTACAACTTCTCTTTATAAAATATTATTTGGAGAGCATCCTGATGTGCTCGGGGTAAAATTAGCAAGACAGTTCCTTTCTATCCCCTAGAAGCCAGAGAGTACAGTTAAAAGTCTAAAATTGGTGTGGCTCTTTTGGGTACTCACAGCCATCAAAGTTAGCTGTTCCAATGCCCAGGGGTGGAGGAAGGACTTTCCCTGGCCGGGGTAGCTCCAACAGTTGGGAACAGATATCTCTGTGGTCTGCACCAGACAGGGACAGAAAGTGTGGAACGCTATGTTTCCGGCAGCCTCCACCACTATACTGCAGCCAGTACCATGCCCCCTGCATTGACGGGCAGCCATGACTGCCAATAACAGCCAGTCATGGCTGGTTGTGCCATAGTAACCCCTGACACTGGACCAGGACGGGGCCAGGAGCAGATGTTCCAGTCTGGTTCTGTCCACTCTGGCCCAGCTGGGCAACTGCTGGGACCAGACTGTGGACCCGCATTGTTCCAGGCCCACATTTCTGGCCCGGACTCTGCCTCCGCTGGGGTCTGTACCCAACCCACATCTCGTGGGCCAGAAACTAACATACTATGGTGATGCCTTCCCAGATGGGCCAAAATGGGTCCTGCTTTGCCAGCATCACGTGATGTTTGTAAACACCCATTGTTAAGGCTACTGCATCACTGTGTTAAAAGCATGAACATCCCTTTAGTTATAAATTCAGGATGATTTCTCACATTACTGTGAAATTTGGAAGGGATGATTACTTGGGGGGGGGGGGTAGTATCTGTCCAAATTTCAGGGAAATGAGATGAAAAACAAGAAATATACTGAAGTTTGAATTTTAGAAGCAGAATGACATTTTCTCCTCTATGCAACTTTGTTTTTTGCTCATGGAGACTTAGTTCTGGAAGCAGTATTAAGAAATCCAGCAGTGCGCAAAAATACAAGTGTGGCCTGATTTGATTTCATGTTTTTAGTTTGGGGAAATCAGTTGTACAATTTTTAAGTTCTGATGTTTTGAAATGCCCATTTTGGCAAAAGGGGAGAGTGAGAAGAGTGGCTTCCCACTGTCTGTTTATATTGATCATGAGGCTACAGTTGTATGGAACTGGATGGCATTTATTACAGACTCTTCAACAGGCATTGAGGGTTTATTGCACCCTAATCTTTTATGGATTGCAGGGGAGTTTATTGCATGCTATGGATGGGACAGAGCTGGGGCTGAAAGGGAAACTCATTGGCTAGCTTCTCCGGCTGCCAAGCAAATCCCTCAGAAGGTATACTGGGAAGGCACAAGGAATGCTGATTAGAAACAATAGGGACAGCAGGAAGGAATACCAACTGGAGGTAATGAGGCTTGGGGAACACCACTCCTAGCCTTTAATGGACAGTAAACTAACACAATGGCAGATGTTTAACTGAAACATAAGAAGATAAGAAATGCCGTACTGAGTAAGACCAACTGTCTATCAAGTCTAGCATCCTGTTTCTAACAGTGGCCAATTTTGGTCACATGGGAGAAAAATTAGCAGTTGCAATGGGCAATCCATTCCCTGTTGATCACTCCCTGCTCCCAACAGTAAGAAGTTCCCATCTCATAATCTACTTGGCTAATACCTGTTAATGGACCAATTCGCCAAGAACATATCCAGTCCTTTTTCTAAACCTAGCCAGACTTCTAGCCCTGACAACTTCCTCTGACAACACGTTTCACAATGTAACTGTGCACTGAGTGAAAAAATACTTCCTTTTATTTGTTTTAAATCTGCCACCAGTTAGAAACAAAGGGAGTGGGGGAGAAACTGAAATGCCAAAGAAGGTGGGTACTAAAAAGGCCAGAAAGGGGCAGGGGAATGAGTGAAGAAGTCACACAGAGGAAATGGAAGTATGTGAAGGGGGTCTGGGGGGAATGACAGGTAGGAAGTCATTGAGACCATCTAGAATTATGGCCTTCTAAGTTATTCAAGGTAGTTAAAACATGAGCAGACTGAGGAACTGCAATGGGATCTTACGATACTAGGTGCCTGGACATCTAAATGGTAAATGAGATTTAATGTGGACAAATGCAAAGTGATGCACGTAGGGAAAAATAACCCAAACTATGCGTACACAATGCTGGGTACTAAGCTAGGGGTTACCACTCAGGAAAAGGATCTGGGGGTGGTTGTGGACAATACAATGAAATCCACAGCGCAGTGCACAGTAGCAGTCAAAAAAGCAAACAGAATGTTAGGAATTATTCAGAAGGGGATAGAGAATAAAACTGAGGATGTCATAATGCCTCTGTACAAATCAATGGTGTGATCGCACCTCAAATATTGTGTGCAGTTCTGGTCACCCCATCTCAAAAAAGACAGAGCTGAACTAGAAAAGGTACAGAGAAGGGCAACAAAAATGATCAAGGGCATGGAAGGGCTCCCGTATGAGAAGAGGCTTGATAGGTTGGGACTCTTCAGTTTGGAGAAGAAACAACTGAGGAGATATGATAGAGGTGTATAAAATCATGAGTGGTGTGGAACTAATGAACAAGGAGCAGTTACTTACCCTCTCATCTAGTACTAGAACTAGGGGACTCTCCATGAAACTCATGGGTGGCAAGTTTAAAACAAATAAAAGGGGGAAAAAATCACTTAGCATATAATTGGGTTGTGGAATCTACTGCCAGAGGCTGTGGTAAGGGCCAGTACTATAGGAGAGTTTAAAAGTGGTTTGGACAAGTTTATGGAAGATAGGTCCATGAGCAGCTGTTAGCCAGACAGGATCAGGGAACATGATGGGAGCTGGGGGGAAGCAACAGGGAATGGATCCCCCATTGTGACCTGTTGGGTACTTCTCCCAAGCCACTGTGATTGGTAGGGGTGGGAATATTGGTATTGGATAAATCCGATGCACCCAATAATCAAGTATATCAGATTAGTCCAATAATCACAGGTATCGGCATAATGGATTTTTAACATTGGCTGCTTTGCCGGTTTTTTTACATCGCGGCCATTGAAGTAAATGTCCACAATGAAAAAAAATCTGGTAAAGTGGCCAATGTTAAAAATCCAGTATGCCGATACCAGTAAATCCAACATCAGGGAGATCCGATACCAATAAATCCGATATCTGGTATTCTCCCTGGTATCCCATCCCTAGTGATTGACCACTGTCGGAGACAGGATGCTGGGCTAGATGGACCATTGGTCTGACCCAGTCTGGCATTTCTTATGTTCCAATGTGTCCACTCAGATTTGCATATCTCAACAACCTAAGGAGAAGCCCCTGCTGTGGGAGCCCCATCATCCACACCTTCCCTGGAGATCCCCCCTGGTCCCGGTCCCTCCCCATACGCAGCCTGACCACCCAGCACACACTGCCCCTTCCCTCCCCCCCCCAACTACCAGGTATGAGGCAGGGGACCATGATAACTCAACCACTGTCCTCCTCCTCCTGCTTCAGCGTCTGTGCCGGCTCCACCACCTCTACCCCACTACGCGCACTGGCTCAGAGTGACTCTCACAGGGTGCACTGCCTACTCCATGGTGCCTGGCCCTAGGAGAGAGAGGGGAAGGTCTTCAGCTGCTTCTTTGCCCTCTCCCACTGTGGATGGGAGACCTGGTGCCTCACAACAGCTGCTGCTGATTTGCGAACCCCTCCTGCTGCCTGCACTCACTCACCCCCACCAGGCACCTGCTCCACAGGCTCCTCCTCGGCCCCAGCTCTCAGCCCCAGATCAGAACTAGCCACGTGTAGGCATGGGCGAACAGATCGTGGTTCGTGTTCGGCCGTTCGGTTCGGCCGCGTTCGGTTCGTGTGTTCGTGTTCGGTCGTTCAGTCGTACAACACGTTCGTGTTCGCCCGTTCGGTTTGGTGGCGTTCGTGTCTCGGCTGTTCGTGTTCGGTTGTTCGGGCAGGTCATACGTTCGTGTTCGGCCATTCAGTTCGTTCGCCATCGGGTTGTGCGTTCGTGTTCGGTCGTTCGGTGTTCGGGTGGTTCGTGCGTTCGCGTTCGGCCGGAAATGTCGCGGGAAGCCGTAAAATCGGCGTCGCGCCGGAAATTCATGTGCGTGTGCGTGAGTGAGGCGAGAGGGTGTGTGTTTGTTTCGGTGGCTGCTTGTGTAGTGTGTTTTGGTGATTGTTTTGGCTGTGCTGTGTGTTTGGGTGGGTTGGTGTGTGTTGT
>QEPC01004060.1:1909047-1925443 GCA_003113815.1 Sphenodon punctatus | reverse complement strand
CACACACACACACACACACACACACACACACACACAGAGAAACACAC
The DNA here is from genome assembly GCA_003113815.1 of Sphenodon punctatus. Classification (NCBI taxonomy): domain Eukaryota; kingdom Metazoa; phylum Chordata; class Lepidosauria; order Sphenodontia; family Sphenodontidae; genus Sphenodon; species Sphenodon punctatus. The sequence goes on along the minus strand of QEPC01004060.1, from coordinate 1,925,396 downwards.
ATAGACAGGCACACACTTTGACACACACACTCTCTCCCTCACACACACACAACCTTACACACACTCTCTATGACCTCTCCCTCTCCTCCCTCTCTCTCGCTCACACACACACACACACATACACACACACACACACACACACACACACATACTCCTTCTCACAGACTCACATACATAGACACACACTCACTCTGACACACAAACACAATCTTACACAGACACACTCTCTGATCTTTCTCACATACATAGACACACACGCACCCCTCTCTTTCACACACATGTCCCTTCCGCGTTCATCATGGCGGGGGTTTGACAGTGCCCCCCCATGTGAAGAAGAAGGCAATGATGGAGGTAGTGAGGCTACTGGGCTTCCGAGAGTTCTAGGAGGGACGTAGTGGTTGCCTGGCAACCAAGGACAAGAGCTGGGACTCTCAGACACCATCTTAGGTTCCCTGCTCATGCACCTCACTTGTGGCTGGGCACGGAGCAGGGAAGGACGTCTGGGCCGGTCCTGTGGCAAGGACTGGATCGCATGCCTCGCCGGAATGCAAGAACACCGATCGGCTTCTTCAGAGCAGCGTTGGGGGAGCAGGGACAGACCTGCCATGAAACCGAGCAACCGCACCAGTTGCAAAGCGGGAGGTTTGCTGCCTCTCTGACCCTTAGCACCACCCCCCCATCAGTGGCAGAGGATGGGTGGGGGAGATATCATGGGCACGAACCCCTCCATAGGCCAGTGCCATGAGGGCCCAGCCTGCAATAGGGACAAGGAGGGAGTTAATTGGGGCAGGCCGGCATCACAAGGGGGGGCTGGGGCCAGAAACCCCCCTTGTTTTACAGCCCCCCCTTGAGGTTTTCAAGAGCGAAGGGGGATGAGTGGCTTGGGTTGGGCAGCGCAGCGTGCATAAATCCCCCATAGGTCAGTGCCATGTGGGCCCGGTCACAAAGGGATAAGGAGGGAGGTACTTGGAGCAGGCCGGCGGCATGAGGTGGAGGCCGGCAACCCCCCTGCATTTGATTTATAGTGCCCCTCAGGGTTTTCAACAGCAGGGGGTGAGTGGCTTGGGCCGGGCGGCGCAGCTGACGTAGGGAGGGAAGGGGAAGACCACCCCTGCCATCAAGTAAAAGGAGGGGGGAAGCGAGTAGAGGGGTTGGATGGAGGGACAAGGCCACATGGACCCCTGCAAAACCAAGACCCCATGGAAAAAGCCCCAAAAGAGGGTGCCAAAGGTGCCCCGGAAGTAGGCAAAGCCAAGGGAAAACAGCAGGCTACGTCCCTGAAGGAGGCAGTCCTGCAAGCTATGCAGGTGCAGCTACTGGGGTACCAGGCCCATATTGAGGAGTTGGAGGGCTCTCAAGGGCAAGAGGAGGAGGGTGATAGTGGGCAATCAGGGTTACAAAACTCAGCAGAGGTGGGCACCACCACCCACAGGGGGGAGGGGCCTCCTCGACATGGAAAGGGATGGCACTGAGTTCTGCCATCTCGTTACAGGGATGATGAGCCAGAGACCAGTAGAAGAAGGGAGAACTTCTCGCCTAGCCAGCAAACCAGACAGAGGTGCTCCGAGAGGGGATGCAGGCCCTGATAAAAAGTCTGGAAGCAGCCCAGCAAGGGGCAGGGGGTACCAGCGGTGGCCCAAGGCCCCAACGTGAGCCAAAACCCTGGGACAGTGAGAAAGGTGAGGACTCCTGGTGTGAAGGGTATTGCAAACAGTGGGGGAGCAGGACCAGCCAGATACCAGGTGCCAAACAGCCCTGTGGTGACATGGGTACACAGAGAAGGGTCACAGGGACACCATTCACTGTGTGGGGGGTGGGGTGGCCCTCTGACGGGATGGTACACTCAGTGTGAAACTGAAAGGTTCAGGCACTGCCCGACCCTCAGGTATAATGCAGCAGCCCAGGTTTGTGGGGCGGAGCAGTGCTGTGTGAGCTGGGCTGGGTGGTGCTTCTACCGGAGGGAAGAGCCCCGGCCTCTGGCCGGGGGCCACGCAGATGTGTCAGCTCCAATAGGGGATCACTTGCTACAGGCCATGAAGGAAAAGATTTGGAGTGGTGAATATATAGATATATTCGCCCTCCTCTTCAGCGACCTCATCCCTGACCCCCAACAACAAGGAGGAGAGGAAGGATAAGAGAGGTTTAATTTATTTATTTATTTATTTATTTTTTCAAATTTATATCCCGCCCCCTCCTGCAATGCAGCTCGGGGCAGCTTACAACAACAATAAAAACAATTAAAACAATTAAAATATAAATATAAAATACATCAAAAGAGGCCGAAGGCAGAGCGCACCTCGTCCAATTGGATGGCGGCCTACACAATTTACATGGGGGTGATGTTGCTTAAATTCCCAGAGCAGGGGTTAGAGCTGATCAAATACTCAGGCATAGTGTGCCGAGCTTTTGACACAGGAGGACCTGACGCTTGTCTGTGCTACGGTGAGTAATTTCAGCACAGGGCAGCCAACAACCCGCGGCTGCGCTGGGATATTCAAGCCCATGACATCTGGCTGGAGTGCATCAGCTGCTCCAGATATGCCCCGCGATCCAACAGTGGGCCATGTCCTCTCCCATGTAGAGATTACTTGTCCTCTCCCAGATAGTGTGTAGTTAATTAGTTTTAATATTTTATAGCGTGTTTGTAGGACTAGGCCTTTGTAGATATTAGATAATATTCCATTTAGTTCCATAGGCTTTAGAATAGTAAATAGCAGTTGGAGTTAATGTAGTCGATATATATTATATTCCAAATTTGAATAAATAAATAAATAAATAAAATATAAAAACATCATGTGCATTCTTTGGGTGGGAGAAATGGAGAAGGGAACCAGGAGAGGCTGGCTTGCTTTCCATAAGGCTGGCAATGGGGCACATGGCAGAGGTGGCAGGGGCCATGCCAGCAGAATGGCAGTATCAGTAGAAGAGCCCATCACCATGCCCCAAACTGCACAGGCCTGATTTTGGGAGACATGCTTCAGAGGTTCCCAGCAGTGGGCCAAGGGATCGCTGCTTGAATCAACGCATGGCTCCTCCTCCAGGTAGCTCTCCACTGCTGCTGAGGCGCTGTCATATTCCTTTGCATAACTCTGCTTGGGCACCACCTCCACCACTGCCCTCAGCCAAGCTGCCTGCCCTGCTGTGCACGGGCCCATGGTTGCCAGAGTGGCCTGCACATATGAGCTGCTGCTGCTGGCAATAGGGCTGCTGCTGCTGCTCAGCCTGCTGCTGGTGCTGCTGGTGCTAAGGCTGGGGGCAGGGATAGACTCCGCCGGCTGAAAGAGGTGGATGCTCCCACTACCACCATTCCCAAGGGCATCCTGCTGCTGCTGCCGCATGCTCTCCACAGCCCTCTCTGCCTGCCGGACCATCTCCACCAGCTTACCCTACCAGTGGCCATAGAGCGGTGTCTGGCGTGCCACACTGCCCTGGACCTTGGGGTCCAGCATGGTTGCCAACACTTATTTCTCCCACTGCAGGAGCTCATCAAACTGCGCCTTCAGCCCTGCCTTCAGCTGCTGCACCAGGGCAACTGCCTCAGCTGCCAGCTTCTTGCCCTGAGGGCCACAATCCTGCCCCTGGAGAATCTCATCCAGCATCATGAGGAGACTCTGGACCAGAGGGGTCACCTGGCTGATGATTGCCGTGGAGGAGCTGATGGTCTCCATCATGGCCAAGAATTTATTATTTATTTTTTATTTATTTATTTTTTAAATTTATTTATTTATTTATTTATTTATTTATTTAAAACTTGTATCCCACCCCTCCTGCCCAAAGGCAGCTCAGGGTGGTGAACAACACACACACAAAAATTAGCAACAAAAAACAAATTTAAAAAAAAATAATAAAACTCACCTTCCCTCCCAAACCCTATCCCCCTCACCACCACGCCTCCTGGTCTCAGAATGGTCTGAGAACAAAGACAGTGTGAGCCAGGATCTCCCATTCCACCCCATTGTACCCTGGAGATGCCCCACTGTCCATCACCAGTTGAACCTGATGCAAGCCGGCTTTCTGCTTGAGAAGCCGTTCAAGCATCAGGTCCATTGAATTCCACCTGGTGGACACATCCTGCACCAGCTGTTGCACTGAGGAGCCTTCCTCTGCCTGCTTCGCCCGGAGGAGGTCACTGCCTTTCATACTACAGTTAAAGAAACCGGGCAGCTTCCTCCCCTGCTTGATCAGGGAGCTAAGGGTGCCGGGCCCAATCCCCTTCTCCCCCAAGCATCCCTGACCACCGGGTGAAGGGTTTGTGTGGTGCAAGGGATGCTGGTGAAGCCCCCCTCACAGACTGACCTCAACATGTTGGCCGCAGTATCAGTCACCACACACCCCTTGGTGAAGGACGCACCTGACTTGACCCACTCCCTCACCATGGAGGTCAGGGCTGCTCTATGTTCCGAGAAGTGTGGGAGCTGTCCATGACTTCTACCTGAAGTATGGCCCACCTATACCCTGTTTCGGGACCCCTCCTGCCACTCCCAAAAGCTTCCCCTGGGTCCTGCCACCAGTGCGCCAACCCTGGCAGGTAGGCATGCTACGCGTTTCTGCTCGACAACAGGTAGGTGGTGAAGTGGATGGTGGAACCCCCAGCCCCTGCCAACTTCACCCTCATCCGCTCCTTTAAAGCCTGGTACAAGGCTGGCACCACCTGCCGACTCAGGGTGGTCTGCGAGGGCACCTTAAACTGTGGGACCAGGAAGCTAATCAGGCACCTAAACCCCATGTCCCCGACCACCGAGAAGGGCTGCCCATTGAGCACAATCATTTCCCCCAACATGCATGTGGCTTTGAGTTGAAAACCATGCCACCCGCCACGTCCTGCAGCTGTTGATGGATTGGCAGTTGCCCCCACCCCCACTCCTCCATGGTGCACTGACGCTTCTGGGCCTCAACTGGCTGCTGCTGCTGCTGCTGCTGCTCCCCCCTAGCAGCAATACCGCTCCTGCTGCTAGATGTAGCTGCTCGAGGAGGACGCTTGCCCACTGATGGAGGCGGATGACTGGCCGCTGCAGTCAGGAACCCGCTGGCATCCACTGCCCCTGCCTGTCTGCTTATCAGCACAGTGCTGTGGAATGCCTTCAGTTGCCTCGCCATGGCAGTTGTGCCAAGGTTGGTGAGCACCTGTCCACGCTTCACCACCTTCTGGCACAAACTGCACTGCAGCTCCCTGGGATCATCTTCCTGCACCAACTTAAAATGCATCCATACGGAGGATTTTTTTCCCCCTCCTGCCTTCTGGCTCACACCGGGTGACACACCACTGACAGCGCTGATGGGAGGGGCAGAACATGGTGGCAACACAGCTCTCGGAGGGACGTGTGGCCGGCCCTGTCCAACATGGCCTAGGGTCTCTTGTCCTGCCCACCAATGAGTGTCCCCAGTGAACGGGTGTTATCTATGGCGGGGGACATTTGCTCGCCACACCGCCTGAGACTGGGGGCCAAGTTGGTGGAACAGTTGCTTTTTCATCAATTCAACCTTCCACTGCTGAGATTCCACAAGCTTCCCCTGGACATGGATTGATGGTGCAGTGGCACACGTTATTCCATGCCAGCGGCAGTCTTGGGACGGGGCTCCTCCTCAAGGTGTGCTGCTGCTGCTGAGCTGCTGTCCCTTCCTCCCAATGCCCGGTGCCCGCCCTGCCTCTTTCTCTCACTAGATGGCCTCGGCCGGCCTATCTGACTGACCTCATGATACCGGGTGGCATTGGAAAGCCGTAAGCCTGCCAGCCGGCCTCTGGCTAGACGATCTCGGCCTGCCTATCTGACTGGCTCTCTCTCACTGCACAATCTTTGCCAGCCTATCTGAGTGCTCTGCTAAGGTCCCAGCCTGCCTTCCCTACTGCCTCTCATGCCATGCTGCCTGTCTGCCCACCCTGGTTGCCAACCTCGAACCCTGCCTCAGCCTCCCTTCCGCTGCTCATGCCACACTGCCTGTCTGCTGCTGCTGCCACCGCTGCCTCTGCTCTGTGATTGGGTTCTGTGCCCCAGCAATCCAATGTTGGCTTCTGCTGCCTGTGGTGTGCCATGGGTTTTGTGCCCTGGCAGTCCAATGTTCACTTCTGCTGCCTCTGCTGTGCCATGGGTTCTGTGCCTCGGCAATGTAATGTGTGCTGCTGCTGCCTCTTCTGCCTCTGCTGTGCCATGGGTTCTGTGCCCTGGAAATTCAATGTCCACTTTTGCTGCCTCTGCTGTGCCGTGGGTTCTGTGCCCCAGCAATCCAATGTCTGCTGCTGCTGCTGCCTCTGCTGTGCCATGGGTTCTGCTACCAGGCAATCCAATGTCGGCCACTGCTCCGCCGATGCCTGGCATCCTGCAATGCCCAGCCCAGTAGGGGTGCCAGGCCAGCCACCAAGCCCCAAGCCTTCCCGGCCTCTGCTGCTGCTGCTGCTGCTGCTACTGCCACTGGGTCTCAGATGGCCAGCCATGCCCCCACAGGCACCTTCAGGGGCCAATCACCGAGCCTGCCTCCCTGGGTAATCCGGGGTGCCAAGCCCCAAGCCTTCCCAGTCTCTAGTACTGCTGCTGATGTGTCTCCGATGGCCTGCCATGCTCCCACGGGCACCCCTGGCGTGCCCCAATACTCCAGGTGGCCAAATTTTACGAACATTCTGTTGGGGGGGGGGGGCAAATTCCGCGGGACTGAATGCACAAACCCAAACTAAGTTTTTGGGCCAAACGACCGAATGACCGAACATCCAAACCCCGTTCTGTTTGCACATCCCTCCAGGACGGTACTAAAAAATGCAGGTATTACCCACAGTTACCAAAAGAGGTACCCATTTCAGCTCTAGTTGTAAGCTCCCTGGGGGCAGGGATTTGCCTCTAATTAATGACTGGCCAGCGCTAGGCATATTGCTGGCCCTATCTAAATAATTATGAATAATAGCAAATTGCAGATGCGGGCCCTATATGCAATGGTGCATGCAACCCGCTAGCTGTAGCTCTGATCCGTGCAACTCAACAGCAGCACACCTACTGTGCCACGGCTTTGATGATATACCTGGGCTTCCCAATTATGACCGAGGCTATGATGAGCTGAGAACATTTTCTACTAATTCAAAAGAAGCTTGTGCTCTGCTGTCTCTGTTTTTCCTTGTTTATTTCAGTCCATCCTGCTGCCGTATGCAGTTCTGAATTTTCCTTCCCTCCAAGGAGTGCTAATCTAGGAACTCAGAATGGAGGAATCTAATCATTGTACCGTGACCCTAAATGATCTTCTTAAGCATTCTGCTTTTGCCCAGTCTATCTCTTGGATTGACAAAAAGTTTCTGCAGCATGGAGATAAGGAATGTGTTCGGATACATTTAGTCTTACTCCCCAGAGACAGCACTGTATTCTAGTCATTCAAATGAGAGGCATGAAGGAGCCCATGAATTACGGTCAAAACAGAACTGTAGTCACCAGGTAAAAATAAAAAAAATAAAATGTATTTTATTTTATTTTTAAAATTTTGTACCCTGCAGACTACACCACAGGTGTCTCGTAGTGGCTTACATTCACAAATGAAATACAATATAAATACATAATAAACAGTACATAGTATAAAAATACATAATCTAAACTTCACATAATCTAAACATATATCAAACATCAACCCAATAGCATTCCACTTGAAGGCAAATATACAAACCCAACCATTCTCCCGCCCCAAACCCCGATCCCCACCCCACCCCACCCCCATCTCCAAGAGCCTCTGCTGCAAATGCACGGGTCTACAGCCTGCCAACAATAATGGCCCAGTGAAGCCAGCTTCCAAGAGCATGGATCCAAGCCCCATCCCTTCTCCCATGGCAGGAAGGAGAAGGAGCAGTTCAAAAGTGGGGGCAGTCCAGAGAGTGTAGTGGGGCCCCTAGGTGCAGGGCTCTGAAGGTCTCCCTCGAACTTCTCTCTGCCGATCTGGGGTCTTGCCTCCACCCCTTCACACGGAGATGCCGCATCTGTTACTGCCCCGCTGACAGCCCTGACGATGGTCAACACCCAAGGACTGGCGCCCAAGGATGCCAACCAAGGGTGTTTCTACCTGTAAAGGGGAGGAGTCAGGTGTCACGTGTTTTTCCATCCCCTCTGCAGCTCCAGGGCTTCACCCCTTCCCCACACAGCTTGCAAGGGCACCACCCCAGGGCCTTTCTATCTGTAAAAAGGAGGGGACAGGTGTCATGTGCTTTTCCGTCCCCTCCGCAGCTCCAAGGCTTCACCCCTGCCCCCCACAGGTTGCAAGGGTGCCACCCCAGGAGCGGCAAAGTTACGACAGATATGGAAATTAGACTAATGGAAGAATTCTGGTTTCAAAATCACAGATCAAGAACAGCTGTGGCTTCCCCCTTCCAGCTTCCTTCCCCCGCTGCAGTAGGACTGGTTCAAATAAGCCATTCCTATTCCATGGGTTTTTCCACAAAATCAGAATGGCTTATTCATTTTCTGGTCAAAATTTTGACTGTGTCATGGCTGGTCCTTGAACCCCTAGCCTTGGGGCTTGGCTGAGGCACTCCCCACCTCCTGCGCTATTGGCAGCTTGCTGCAAGGAGTGCTTTTCTTCCTCCTTTTGCTATTCTCCCACTCTCTCTCTCTCCCTCTGTCCCATATGCACACCTGGTGGAGGGCGTGGGCCCACCTGCCACAGCCTGATTGGCTCGGTGCAGTATTTAGGGCTGCTGAGGGCTGTGGTGGGTGTGGAGCTTTGTGTCATCCTGCCTTGATGCTTGCTCAGCCCATGTCTCTTGTTTCTCCTCTCTTCATTGTGCCTTGTTTACATGCCTATTTGTGTTAGATCTCTGTGTGGGTGAGTATTCTGTGTGCTGTTAAACCCTTTGTACAACCCCGGGCTGCTTTTGCAGGAGGGGCGGGGTATAAATCTATAAAATAAATATAAATAAAATGTATGTTCCTTGTGTATGTAGCACTTCACTCCCTTGCTGTTGTGTGTAACTCTTGTTCCCTTTGTGGGCCTGCACTGTGTATACCCTGTTTGTCTCTTGCTTGCACTCTGTCATGTTTCCATGTTACATTGTCTCCCTCATGTTCTGAGTCCCTCACAGTCTGCCTTGTTCCCTATTGACCCATTCTCCTATCACCTGTGTTTGTCATGTCCTGTGTTTCTTCCTTGCTCCACCTTTATAACCCTATTGCTCCCCCAGCTCAGACCTCCTCATTCCCTGTTGTTCCCCCAGTCTTCATTCCCCTAGTGCTCCCTGTCTCTTGTTCCCCATTGCTCCCCCTCGCCTCTGGCTCCTTGCCTCCTCACCTTTGGCCCTTACTCCCTCGCCCCTGATCCCTAGGTCCCTGCCTCTGGTTTCCCGTCCCCTGACCTCAATGATGAGCCGTCTGCTTTCTTAGACCAGCTTGGCTGGTTCTTATGCTGAGCACTGTCTCCCTGGTATCGGAGAGCAACTGAGAGGTCCCCTTGTTACTTTCCTTGTCTCCTCCTTCCTTTCCCCTGCCTACCCCTCCTCCCCTTCCTAGGCTCCGGTCTCCGGAGCCTGACAGCAATTCCTCCCCTTTCTAACACTCCAGTTGCCGGAGCGTGACAGACTGAAATAATATTTCAGTTGGAATTCCAATCAGATCATTTTGTGCATCCCCAAAATGGATTTCAGTTTATTCCGTTTGGTCAAATTTCTGATCAGATCAAACAAAAAATCCAATTCTGACAGAATTTGAACTGGGTGAAACTTTGCCATTCAGCCCTATCTCCTACACTTTATGTCAAAGCAGGAATAGAGGTGAACTGGGCCCCAAATCATTTAACCAATGTCCTACCTATTGCACATGAAACCTAATTCTGCCAATAGATTAACCGATACATCTATGCGTTGTATGAACTTTATTTTTTGGCTCTACTAGCTGCACTGCTTAATACCTGGATTCAGAAATTCATTCAGTTATTAATAGATAGTGTTGTGCATTTCAACAAATATATCTATATGCAATATAGACAGGGGGAGACAGACAGGGGAAGGGGAAAGGAACAACTATAGGGTATATCTATCTGATCTCTATCTCTACATTATCTATATCTGTAATCTTATCTATCTTGTCAGAGAGAGAGAGAGTTGGAAAGCAACTGAACAGCACAACTCTCAAGGAAGCTCTGGATCCCAGGAGGATGCAGTCAATCAATTTAATAATAATTTTTGTAGATGTAGGTTGATAAACAGAGGTAATGTTATTTACGTCATCCAATGCAAACACTCAGGTTGCCACATACAATATGTTGGTAAAACCACCACAGATCTGCCTACCCGTTTTAGGAATCACAAATCTGCTATCCTGACCAAAAAAATACATCAACCTGTTGCTAAAGACTTTAATTTAGAAGATCATGAGCTATCAGATTTAGAAATATTCCCCACTGAACACCTACCAAACTCTGTGATGCTGGCTAAAAGGGAGAACTTCTGGATATGATAGACTTAACATCTTAACACCTCATGGCCTCAATTTGGAAGATAATAGTTAAAGAAGAGTTTGTCTTCTGCTTTTTGCCCCTTCTGCAGAAGTTACCTAGCTAGCCTTGGAATTTTCAGACCACAGCATTCCTCTAACTGTTACCTATCTCTGGACACCATTTGAAACCCAGTGTGCTACTGATGAAGGCAGAAGCCGAAACGTCTAGCTGCAGTTTCAGCATCAACATTTTATCTTTCCATCTTATCAATCTACATTTGAGAGAGAGAGAGAGAGAGAGAGAGGATATTATAGATATTAGTAGATAGTAGACTTTTTATTAAATATTAGCATTATAGGATAGGAATAGGATATATAGATATTTAGATAGAACACATAGCAGATAAACGTGTATTGATATAGATACTTGGAACTATATTGCATATAGTATAGGATATTATGTGTAGGTTTAGGTTAGACTACTTACTAGTAATTTTTCATATTGCCATTGTGCACTTATTATTATACTGTGTTATAATGTGAAAAGAAGGAAGGAGTTCAACTTCTGAGAAGTCTGGGGAAGGTGTCTGCTGGCACTTCTGCCACTGGTGGCAGCCCACAATGGAAACGACACCGAAAACAAAATCATTATATCTCAAAATCAATACCAATAATGACACCGATAACAGATAGCAACATTTTGTTATTAATGATAACAAAAATGACAGTTTTAATAACGAAAAACAAAAACAAAAAAGGCATGGGTCCCTGGTGCACACCCCTATTCACAGAAAATAAAGCAGATTTTTATTGGATTCATAGGATTTCTCCAGGATATAATCCAAGAGTCGAGCTGATATAAGCAACCACAACTATATGGTGTCTGACTGGATAGAACAGTATCCAGTATCTGATTGGCTATTTATATTGTATCTTTTTTAGTAGTTAACAAGAATTAATTAATTCCTGTTAACCAGATTACTTTTTACCATGTAAAAAGTACCAAATTATCATTTACCAACTGCCGTTTGCTTACCGTTTGACTCTTTTTAAAACTTTCCTCCCTCTGTCCACAGTGGCTTGGTTATGTGGTAATGCAGTTACTGGTAATTGGTAAACACTGATAGAGCTGAAAAAGGTAGCTCCTTTGTTACTTGCAGGCAATAGCCTGAATTTCAAGTACCATCTCGGGTACTCAACAGGCTACACAATCGGGTACCTGAATTCCTGGAAAATATGTGATTTCTGGAACTGATTTTTTCAACTTTTCAGTAAACTGGGACAGAAAACCAAAAAACTGAGATGGAAAACAAAAATATTGGGACTGAAAGTTGATATTCTGGGATGGAAAGTTGACGTTCTAGGTAGGGTTGAGACTAAAAGCAAGTGTTCCCATTCCGAAAGGAAATACTGCCCAATCAGGAATGCTTGCAAGTGTCCATCTGTACTTCATCAGTTTCCAGCGTTTCTACCATTTTTCATCATTTTCATCACACTCCGGGACGTTTTCATCACTTTTGTCACTCTCTGGTACTTCTAGTCACTTTTCAGGACCTTTTTGTCACTTTTTGGGAATTGTATGATAGTTTTATTGCTGTTTTACAGTACTTTTGTCAATTTTAACACTTCAGAAGAAACACCCACATGTAAAAATAAAATATTGGAAAATGACAAAAACAGTGGGAAAGCCAGTACGTTTCAGTGTCATGCGTATCTCAGTGAATGCCCATAGAAGCAGATTATTTTTTTCAGGTCTAATTCCAGGATATCATGTTTTTGCAACAATACCCATTTCTGTGGATACTCATTTCAGCTCTAATAAATAGTAATATATAGTATTCTGGCTTGGCAGTTAACCTGGAATAGTCACTGGAATAGTTACCGAATAATCGTCAAGCTATCAAAAATATCAGATATTAACCGTGACATATAGCATGACATTGGAAGAAGGATATTGACCAATTGGAGAGGATCCAAAGGGGAGGAAATACAAGGATTAGAGTAAAAACCATATGAGGCAAAGGCTGAAAGAACTAGGGATGGGCGAACTCGGTTCAGAGTTCAGCCCGAACTCGGCCTGTTTGGATGACCGAACCCAAACCCAAATCCGAACATGAATTGACCGAACCGAACTAGATTCTGAACGTCAAAAAGACCGAACAGTTTGGTCAGTTCGGATCACATTCGGGTGGCAAAAACGTGACTGGAAGGCAAAACGTGACAGGGAGGGGGAGTCAGCTGAGGAGCAGACTTTCAGGCACCAGGGGTGGAGAGGCGTGGAGTAGAAGCCAGCCTGCCCAATCACCATCCCTTTTCTCCTCAGACCACTGGCTTCGCAGGCTGCAATTGGCCACGGGCTAGGCTGCACACACAGAGCCAATGGGGCTTGCGGTGAGGCGGGCACAGCAAGTAACAAAACTCATTGCTCTCCCCCCTTCCAACACTTTCTGAGCTAGTCACTGTTCCTGACAGCAGGCATTTTCAGAAGACTCCCTCTCCCAGCAGTTTGTGTGCCTCCCAGCTCCCCAAGCCATTGCCATCCTCCTCCTATTTCACTCATCCAACCCATTTACTTCCATTTTATCATTTATTTAGATTATATTAGATAAATTTAGTTGTTATTTTTATTTTTTTACTGCTCCCTGTGTTCTTCCTCCCCTCTCCATTGAATCCTTTCCCTCTCCCTCTATATATTCCGTCCTGGATTCCCTTCCCCTGTTTTTTTATTTATTTAGAGTAGGATTATTAGATTGATTTAGGTTTCATTTCAGTTTTCTACCCCTCCCTGTGTTCTTTGTGTCCCCCCCCCCATCCCTGTGTAATATTGTATAGATAGATAGATAGATAGATTTATGTGCATTTTAGTTGGAAGAAGGGAAGTAGGTGAGGAGAAGGGAAGGGAAGTAGGTGAGGCCGGTCTGCTGCCTGTAAGGCGGGCAATGGGGCACGTGGCAGAGGTGGTGACAGGGGCCATGCAAGAGGAGTGTAAGCATGCAGAAGCAGCAGCAGTCAGAGCCCATCACCATGCCCCAAGCTTCAGAGGTATGATTTTGGAGACAAGGTTCAAAGACTCCCAACAGTGGCACTAGTCTGGGAGTGGTTCAGCGGTGCCTCCTGCCAGCATCCTCCAATGCCATGCAGGGCACTGGAAATCCTGAAGGACATGAGACTGTGTCTGTCTCTGCTGATGCTGGAGCAGTGACAGGTGCTTCAATTGTTCCTCGAAGGCCACCAATGTCCCTTATTGTTGAGGTGATACCCAGCAGTCCAGGGCTGGTGGATCCCACCCTGGCTGCTAGATGCAGGTCCCGATCCCTGGGCAATGGCAGCAGGGATAGGAGTAGCAGCAGCAGCAGCAGCAGTAGCAGCTCTAGGGGGCACATGGAGGAGAGTGGCAGTAGCATGGTGGGAAGTCAAGCCTCAAGGTCCCAGTACTCATCTTCATGGAACATCACAGTGATTGAGGACAGTGAGGCAGGAGAAGAAGACACTAGTCCCACAGAGGAGATGTCTGGAGCTGAGCCGATGGCTGTCCCTCCTCCCAGAGGTGTGTCGCCATCAAGTTCTGTCCCCCCTCCCCCCCGAAGCACTGGCAGCAGCAGTGCGTCACCTGGGGCGGGTCAGAAGGCAGGAGGGGGGGGTAAATCTGCTGTCTGAGCACATTTCAAGCTGGTGCGGGCGGATGATCCTGGAAAGGTGCAGTGCACTGTGTGAAACTAGTTGGTGAAGCATGGGAAGGTGCTCGCCAGCCTTGGGACAACTGCTATAGCGAGACACCTGAAATCATGCCACAGCGCTCTGCTACTAAGTGGGAAGGCAGGGGAAGGGGATGCCAGCTGGTTCCTGACTGCAGCGGCCAGTCGCCCATCTCCTTCAGCGAGCAAACATCCTGCACCAACTACTGCCTCTTGCAGCAGGAGAAGTATTCCTGCTAGGGGGGAAGAACAGCTGCAGGAGCCTTGCTGTCAGCGACAGTTCACTATGGAGGCGCTGGGGTGGGGGCAGCTGCCAAGGCCATCGGCAGCTGGAGGGCAGCGTGGCTTTCAAGAGAAAGCCATGCGCCTGTTGGGTGAAATGATTGCGCTGGATGGGCAGCCCTTCTCCATTGTAGTGGACATGGGCTTCAAGTGGCTGATTGGGTTCCAGCCCCCCCAGTTTAAGCTGCCATCCCTCTCCACCCTCAGTGGGAATGTGGTGCCAGAGCTGTACAGGGCTTTGAAGGAGGGGGTGAGGGAGCCCTCCTTCAGTGGTGGCTCGGGGGGCCATCATACACTTCACCACCGACCTGTGGTCCAGTAGAAATGCGCAGCATGCCTACCTGGCAATGATGACACACTGGTAGTATGACCTGGAGGCAACTTTGGGGAGGGCAGGAGGGGTCCCGAAGCAGGGTATAGATGGTCCCTGCTTCAGGCACAAGTAATGGACAACCCCCACACCACTAGGAACATTGAGGCAGCCCTGACTGCCATGGTGAGAGAGTGGGTAATGCCAGGCACACCCTTCACCAAGGGATGTGTGGTGATGGACAATGTGGCCAATATACTGAAGGCAGTCCATAACGGGGGCTCCACCAGCATTCCTTGCACCGCACAAACCCTTCACCTGGTGGTCAGGGATGTTCTGGGCTTGGGGAAGAAGGGGATTGGGGCAGGCACCCTTCGCTCCCTGATCGAACGGGGGAGGAAGCTGGAAGGGTACTTTAACTGGAGCATGAAGGGCAACAAGCTCCTCAGGGAGAAGCAGGCCAAGGAAGGCTCCCCAATGCACCAGCTCATTCAGGATGTTTCCACACGGTGGAATTCCACCTTCCTGATGCTCAAGCGGCTTCTTAAGCAGAAAGCCGCCCTGCATCAAGTTGAACTGGTGATGGACAGCGGGGCACCTCCAGGGTACGATGGGGAAGAATGGGAGATCCTGTCTCACACGGTCTTTGTGTTGAGATCATTCCTGACCGTGGCGGAGACCGTGAGCAGCTCCACCCCACCCTCACTCAGGTGACCCCTCTGGTTCAGAATCTCCACAGGAGGCTGGACGAGATTCTCGGGAGGCGGGATTATGGCCCTAAGGCCAGGAAGCTAGCCGATGAGGTGATTGACCTGGTGCAGAAGCTGAAGGCAGGGCTGGAGGCGTGTTTTACGAGCTCCTAAGGTGGGAGGAATATGTCCTGGCAACAATGCTGGACCTCAGGGTCAAGCACAGCTTGGCATGCCAGACATCACTCTATGGCCACTGGAAGGGTGGGCTGGTGGACAGGGACCAGAAGGCAGACCGGGCTATGTAGCAGGACACCCCTGGGGATGGTGAGAGTGGGATCAGCCACCCTTTTCATCCAGCTGGGTCTATCCCTGCCCCCTTCCCTAGCGGTAGCAGCAGCACCCCTATTGGCGGCAGCAGCAGCAGAGGCAGCTCGGCCTATGTGCAGGCCACTCTGGGGAGCATGGGATCCTCCACAATAGGGCAAGCAGCGTGGCTGAGGGCAGTGGTGGAGGTGGTGTCTATGCAAAGCTGCCAGAGGGAGTACGATGGAGACCTACCTGGAGGAAGAGCCACACATTGATTCCAGCAGTGATCCCTTGGCCTACTGGGCTGGCAAGGCCAACATGTGACCAACCCTGTTGAAAGTGGCCAAGGGTATCCTGTCCTGCCCACCAACCAGTGTCCCTGTGGCAGTGGACATTTGCTCCCCGCACCGCCTGTGACTGGGGGCCAAGTTGGTGGAGCAGTTGTTGTTCACCAAGGTGAACTTTCCACTGCTGGGATTTCCCGAGCTGCCCCTGGACAAGGATTGATGGTGCAGTGGCACACACTATGCCATGCCAGGGGAAGTCTTGGGATGGGGCTCCTCCTCCTCAATCTGGGCTAGGGCTACTGCTGCTGTGCTGCTGTCCCTCCCTCCCAATGCCCGGTGCCTTCTCTCTCTCTCTCTCTCTCTCTCTCTCTCTCTCTCTCTCTCTCTCT
>QEPC01004060.1:1851241-1908947 GCA_003113815.1 Sphenodon punctatus | reverse complement strand
CCCCCCGCCCCGCCGGTGCCGCCGATGCCGGAGCCGGGCCCATGCGCCGCGGGCGGCCCCGCCCCCCCCGACGGCCCATGGCAAGTTGCCAGTCCTACATCCATCTGAAACACCCAATGTGACAGAGAGCTGATGAGCCTCAGAGGCCAGCCCAGCTCCCTGTCACTTTGAAAGGTTACTTCCCCTTCTCCAGTGCCTCACAGCTGTGAGGCACTGTAAGTAGGAAATGCTGGCCGGCATGTGTACACACATGCATTTGTGTCTTTTGGTTCTTAGTTAAATGAAGATTTTTGTACTTGGCTCTTTGTCCATCCTTGCTTTAGAGGCTGCTGGATGCATCTCTTGCCTTTCCCCTCCAAACATATCTCTCATTGGTGTGATCACATCCCTTTTCTTTTTTCTTGCTGTCTTCCAGCTCCTCTCTCCCAAGCACAGCCTTCAGTCTTCCTGAGTTAGTATAGATAGCCTACTGCAGGAGACTACTTCTCTTGAATGCAGAATGCTCTGCGTTTGTTTTGTGCATTGCCAATGAAATAATTATCATTTAAAGGTTAATTAAAGAATCTGCAATTGCAGGTTGCGTGGAAGGTGCTTAACAACAGGAACTAAGCTCAAGGTTTGTCAGGTTATATGCATAATAAATAATGTTTGTGGCAATAAAATGCATATTCCTACTGTCTAAATTCTCATTTTTGTGGCATTAGGGGATTCTTCCTGAATTCAGTGGGAAGAACTTTGCATTTACACCAATATAATAAGATGAGTCCTATGCTTAGTAAAAACAAGGCAGCATGTTTGGGTTTTTTCCCTAGAAGAAAACGTATCATAGCTTTCTAGATCTGCTGATTTGGGGCCTTCACAATGGAAAAGAAGAACTTGCAACTTTCTCAACTTGAAAACTGTAGCTTCAAATTCAGCTTTCTGTATGCATTTGGTAATTAAGGAATTTTTTTATGTCATTCAAAAAACTGCCCAGCCAAACCTGAAGTAATCAAATGTAGGTAAGTCAAAGGAACTGACGCTGAACTAATGGAAATTGCAGTCAAATGAACAAATTATAACTTTTTCTACCAACAGGCTCCTGCCAAGGTCACTCAAGGCCACCAATCTGGCCCACCAGCACTTTGATCATGTGCACCTCCTTCTCTGCTCCCTCCTGGCTCCCTCTTCCTCCTTGCATGCAGCACATACTCCTGGTCTTCACCTTCAAGGCTCTTCATGGCCTTGCTCTTTCCTATATCCATGGCTCCTTGTTAAATGATTCCTGTAATCTTGGTTAAGTATCTTGCTCCAGTTAGTGACACCTAGCTGGGTTCCTGGTTTCTGCCTCCCCTTGTATTGTGTCCAATAGTCATTGCTCCTTGCCCAGTTTCTCCTGACATAGTCTCATATAGTTATAAAGCTGCCTGAATAGTTCTTCCCTTCATTCTCTTATATAGGGATTTTTTAAATGTGAGGCTTTTCACCTGCAGGTTAAATATCTGACTTGGAGAAACCCCCATGGGGGGAATTTAGACACTCCTCGCCGGACCAGGAATTGCCCGGGTACCATTTGAAACAGCGGCTCTGGGCAACTCCCAGATGTTTTGAGATATGGACTAGGTCACGAATAACTGAGGTCTTACCAATCCCTGTATCAAAACTTCCAGGACGTCACAGCACTGCTGTTTCAAATGGTGCCCAGGCAACTTCCAGTCCAGCGTGGAATGTCTGAATCCCCCCACGGGGGTTTCCCCAAGACAGATGTTTAAGCTGCGGAAGAAAAGCCTCATGTTTAAAAACGCCCATAGTCTGAGGCATTTATACTGCCTTGCTATGTTCCTTGCATTGCTCTTTCCTACCCTTCTATTATATAAAGTGATATGTGTGAAGTCAGCCTCGTAGGAATTTCCCTGCTCTTTGTGTCTCAGCTTTCTCTTCCTTGCATTGCATAGTTCTTCCTGAATAGCCTGTGTTGTCATTAGGGGCTGGAGTTGGCTGAAAATATCAGATAGCAGTTGTACCGGATATTGGATCTCAGAATACCGGAATACCAGATTAAAACCGGTATACCGGTACCGGATTTTTTCCCATTGAAATCAATGGGAGAAAAAAGTAAAACTGAAATTACCTGTAATATAGAGACAAAATGTACAGATTCAATGACAGATCCACTTGTTATTTTTTTCTATCAGACCACACTTTGTGCCCAGTAGTCCCTACAGCCCCCAGTAGCCCCCATGTCCACTTTTCTTTTCTTTAAAAAATACCAAAAAAGGGGGGGGGGGTTCCACATCATGACACTCAGAAGTCAGATCACCACACACACCGAGTAGGAACTGCCAGTACCACACTACACATTGTGCACAGTAGCCCCCACGGCCCCCAGTAGCCCCCGTAGGCCACTAGTAAGTAACTAACTCCTTTTTTTTTCTTTAAGATATAGGTTTTTTTCCCCACAGCACTCAGTCAGATCATCACTATCACAGCAACATTTGCATAGTGGCACGTGATGTCAGTCAGTCAGACAACCATGCACTTTAGTTTGCTACTGCAATCAAAGGATGTCAGCTCCTGTCATAACACTTTGTTGTGATACGAATCCCATGATAGTTGTGTTGTTGTTCATTTCAATTGACAACCAACCATATATTCAGCAATGCCTGCCAGTTCCAATGCCAAGCCAACACAATGAATTGAAGACAGCAATCCCAAAGTAATCCCCACAAATAAACCCTCTCTCTCCCCATTTGACCATAGCCCATGAGGACAGGCAGTGGAGGCTCCCCATCTCCCCTGAGGCAGGGCCAAAATCATCAGCTCAGCAAGCCCAGTTCAGAGATTACAACATTGCAGTACTGTTTGTTAGGGATGGGCGAACGCAGTTCGGAAGTTTGGAGTTTGGACCAAACTCGAATAGCTCAGTTGACTGAACCAAACATATGAACCAAACTCGAATTTGAACATTCAGTTCAGATGCATTCGGTGAGTTCGGAATTGAATTTCCATTGGTTTAAATGGAAAACACATTATTGGCTGTAACCTTTTTGTTTTTTATGCTATGTGGCTGAAAATTTGGATGCCTATACCTCCAAAAGAGATGATTATGTGTACCATATTTTGAAACAATTGGATAAAGGACTCCAATTGTAGAAGCAGTTGAATTATTGTATTTTGCAATATTCTACATATACATTCTTAGCTGTACCTTCTTTGCATCACAACTAATGTAGATGAAATTTGTTCAGTTTATACCCCTTCCCATATTTACTACTTTTGACAAACTTCAGAAGGATTGGGAAAAGGGTCTTGGTGGTATAAGCAATTAACATATAAATGTATGTCTGACTATAACATCTTTGTAGTTCAACCAGTGTACATGAAATTTGGCAGAAATATATATTATACGTTCATTATCATCTCTGCAAAAAAATAAGAAATATTTTATAAAGGGTTCCAATTTTATATGCCTGTACAACATAGTAGAGAAGAGGCCTATGCCTGGGATTCTCTTATGTCACTGTGGTATAAGATCGGTTTGTGATGCGAATTGGCCAACAGAAATGTCAACCAAATATCCTCATTCTGTGCTGGGACCATCCCAACATATCTCCCCCACTTGTTTCTGGGAAGTCAGAAGCATCTATTTAGGAAAGAGTAAATAGAGATTCTCTTATGTCTTCTCTCTCAGTGCTGCAGGGTGTGATTGTGATTATAATTGACCAGCCTGGATGTATTTAAACTATGTATCCTGACTGCTGGGATGCTGTCTCAGAAGTCCCAGTTATGTTGCCCATGCCCGCCTCAGGGCCACCCCCTATGCCCACCTTGAAGTCACTACCAATTGGTCCTGTAAAGCTAGAAGCTTGCAGTAATTTGTTTGTCCATTGAACGTGTCTGTCAATCTTTGGGGTTGCTCCACATCCTTCCTCCTACAGTATCTCTCCACCTACCATACAGGGTGCCTGCCTCTGACTGGCACTGAATATGCTGATATTCATCTGAATAATGATCTTCACAGGGACAACATCAATTGCTTATATAATTGGGTACCTTTATCAAAATCTCCTGTACATTGGCTGAAATGGCAAGAAAGATATTTGATACATTCTTGCTAAATATCCTGTAAGCAGAATGGAATATCAAAATGTAACAGCTAGAAATGTATTTACAGATTAATGTCTTATACCCTTGGGACCCTTTATTCACTGTTTCTGAAAATTGGCATATGTATTAAGAATATGAAGAGACATAATATTTACAAGTTTCATGAACATTGGATAAAAGATAAAGAAGTTGTATCCATGAATGTGTATGGAGCTTTTCTTAAAATCACAACATTCAATTGCTTCTAAAATCAGTTTACTTTATCTAATCATTTTACATTTTAGTGTCTAGAGTGCCCTTCATTGGGGGTACAGTCTCCTCAAATATCATCAAAATTAAATAAGAAATAAAAATGTTATAGATGGAAATAAGTTTTTCAATTTTTTCCCTTTATTTCAAAGACCAAATGTCATTTTCAGTCCCTGATTGCACTGAACCAAAGACTGAACTAAGCCTAATTGAATCCAATACCAAATTTGAACTCAGCATTCGATCTGAACCACCAAATGGTCAAACATCCAAACCTGGTTCTGTTCACACATTCCTACTGTTTGTTTTCCCCCAAACCAGACCCCCAAAATAGATCACTTTGCCCTCACATACCTTTATCCTGAACTTCAGAATCCTTGATTTTCATGCCCTCTTTGTCCACCTGTAGTCTTCTGAAGGTGTAGGCTTCGGGACACAAGCCTAACCCTTTAGACTTGGAGAATTGGGAGGACTGAGTTAGCTCCCAGAACTGTGATAAGACAAATCAGAAGAGAATGGGAAGAGAAGGACAGGACAGAGGACAAGTAGGAGGGGAAAGGTTTTTGTTAGGGTGCATGAGAAGAGGAAGGGGGAAATGGGTTCTAGTGGGGAACAGGGGAAAGGGGACTCTGTTGTTGTCGTCATCTGCTGAATCTCTCTTCTGCCTGACTTTTTCTGCAATGTCCACAGGGAGAGCGACGTGAGGCATGGAATCCAACAAGATCTCAGAGAAATTGGAGGGTAAAAGAAAAATTAGTGTGCTGTTTGAATTTGAGACAGATTTTTTTTAATTGTGTCCCCACTGCCCCCTTAATGTTGTTCCCTCCAAAGTAGAGGTGCCATGGCTGCTGGCGTTGTGAGGCCTCAAGACGTACAGGGACTTCATGAGATATGTGGGAAGCTTGACAGAGCACCACAGAACTCTGAAGTCCCTCTAAGTCTGGAGCAGTCATGGGTCGTGAAGATGTTGCATTCTGCACTGATGTGCAGAACTCTAGAAGAGGTCAGTCCCACAGTTGGCAATGGCTGGCTGGTGTTACGGAGGTGCCTTCCTCCAGATGCAATGTGTCCTCAGACTTTAGTTGGGCTCTGGAACACAACTCAATTAAGACCTGGAGACAGAATTGTGTCTGGAGGAGGTGAAGTGGTCGAGGGGTCAGTTGCTGGTGGAGACTAGAGCATTCCACCCTCCCAATGCCCTCTGTACCTCTCCTTGGTGGTGGTCCCAGGCAGTCCTATCTGTGCTGCAGAAGAGAAAAAACTACATTGCCATCACCCACCTTTAACCTGGCCTTGACCATACCATATCCCACATATGGGATGGGGGGCTGCTGGGGTGGAAAGGGCCCTTCTGGGGTGCTCCACTCCAGTGGGTTTGTATATGGGATGGGAGGGCTGATGGGGTGGAAAGGGCCCTGCTGGGGTGCTCCACTCCAGTGAGTGTGTATATGGGAGGGAGGAATGATGGGGTGGAAAGTGCCCACCCAGCTGTGGCTTTCCATTCCTTTGTTTTCTGTTCATCCCAAGAGTCTGGAGGTGGAAACCCCTAGCCTCTCCCGAGCCCCGCTCTCCTCCTCACACTCAAGGGCACCATTCTTTACCCTCTCCTGCTCCTCCAAGGAGACTGGTGGTGTTGACCCCAAGCCTCCCCAGAGCCCCACCCTCCTCCTCACACTCAGGGCCCACCTCCTTCACCCTCTCATGCTCCTCCAAGGAGTATGGGGTGGTGGTGAATCTGTCACCCTGAGACTCCAGATCCCCACCTTACCTCACATACCACCACCCACGTTTCTTCGGATGGGGGCTCGGTGTGTGAGGGGTAAGGTGCGGATCAGGAGTCTCAGGGTGACAGACTCACCACCACCACAGTCTTCTTGCAGAAGCACAAGAGGGTGAAGGAGGGTGCCCCAAGTGTGAGGAGGAGAGCGGGGCTCAGGAGAGGCATGGGGTTTCCACCTCCAGACTCTTGGGAGGAGCATGAGAGGGTGAAGGAGTGTGTGCGTGCGTGCGTGCCTGCGTGCATGCGTGCATGTGTGTGTGCACGCACACACTGTGCATGCCACGCGCCCCACAGGAAAATTATAAGGTTCAAGCAGAGGAATCTGAGTGGGGCTCTGAAACAGCTCCTAAAAGAGCTCTGAATTAAAAATTACCTCCTTGGCCTTCCAAGAGGAATGGGGTTGAAGGAGGGAAGAAAAATGGATCCTCGGGGGCCAGCTGGCAGACACCCAAGTGGAAGATGAATAATCATTCATCTGTAAATAAATGTGAATGGGAAGGAAGTAGCAAATTCAGTACTACTTTTCCCTGGTGGTGTGGTTCGACTAGGAATGCTGCCATGCTGTGGTTTAAGCGCAAACCAAGGGCTGCTGCTGCAAGCTCATCGATGCCACCACTGACCGATTTGCAGGCTGATGGAATTGCCTGAATCTTGTCAGGATGGACACAGGTGCAGGGGAGTGAAGGTAGCAGGAGACGATATCCACTGGACTTGGCAGTCAGACATCAACAGGCTCCACATCAAGGGTATCGCCCTCCATGAACCCAAGAAGGTAAGAAGGTTGGTCTTGAGAAAGGCCAACTGTTCCACAGTTTTCAGGTCCATCTTGGAACGATTTGGGCTGATGATGTCTCCAGCCACACTAGATACCCACTCCAATGATACACTAATTGGAGGACGCGAGATGCACCGCAACGCTACCTTTGCAAGCGGGGCCCACACCTGCATTTTCTGGGACCAGTAGGCCAAGGGGTCGGTGTCAACAGGGCAGGTGGGCTCAGCAAGATATTGAGACACAAATGTGTCTGCCATATCCTGTTCCTCCAAAGCACCACCGTCATCTGCTTCCCCCTCCACCAAGTCCGTCAGACCAGAAACCCACAATTTTGATCAGCCTGCACTTGCAACCCCTGTTGAAACAGTACTTGCCCCTCACAGCGGGGACACCTGCACTGGGCAATACTGTCGCGCCTCATCAATGAGCTGGCCCTTGAAGCTTCTGAAGAATTCAACAAATGAGGTCATGGTCTTCCTGACCCGTGGGTCAAGTAGAGCGGCTAGGAAATGTGGCCAACTGGCTTTCAAGGTTTTGAAATGCCGATTCAGCTCATCGACCAATTTCTTCACCAGCACCCTCACAGACCCATGGAGGTCAGTGCGAGAGAGCACAACTCGCATACATCAAAGCAGGATCAGGAAGAGCGGTATCACCTGGCAAAGACTGGCGACCTCTTAGCTAATCTCACCAGTGGCCTCGTGCAATGGCTCCAGAACCTGCGTCAGTTCTCCCCGGTCAGTGGTGTTGCTGTCCAGTTCTTCCCGGTCAGTAGTGTTGCTCCAATGCTCCGCACCAAGCAAAGGGCATGCAGCACCTCCTTCTGCTCCAGGAGACGTTCCAGCATAAAAAATGTGGAGTTCCACCTTCTGGCCACATCCTGTACCAGCCGGTGAAGCGGTGAGGCTAACTCCTTCTGCTTCTCTCGCATCACCTGGCTGGCTGAAACTGAATGATGGAAAAAGCCAACAATCTTCCTGGCAGTTTCAAGGAGTACCTCAAAGACCTTGATTCCACTCAAGGCATCCTGAACAAGGTTCAGGAGTTGCATCCCGCAGTCAACATGAGTATAGCCACCACGAGTAATGGCTGCAATCATGTTTTTTGCATGATCGGTTACAAAGTAACTGACCTCTATGCTTGCACCTTGGCAGCGGACCCACCCATCCAGCATTCTGTTCACCGCATCTAGGACATTGTCCGCTGTGTGCTGGCTGTCAAACACCTGGGCATGCAATAATGCCCAACAATGCCCAGTGCTGCTGCTGCTGCCTGCCACTGCGCTGGTGACAGGCATTGGTGATGACTGCCACCAGAGTGTGGTCAATGACAAATAGGCATAGACTGCACTCTGGCTAGTCCACAGGTCCATGGTAAAATGTACCACTGACCCCTCCACATGGGAGAACTCCGCATAGAGCCAGGACCTAACCGTCCTGTACAGAGACAGGATAACCTTCAAGCAGAAGGTATTATGGCAGGGGACACTTTGACAGAGCTCCAGCAATTGAAGCAGCTATTTGAAACTGACCCTATCAACCAGGTTGAACAGCCTTTCATCCAGGGCAATCACTTCCCCAATTGCCTGGGTGATGGCCGCAGCCCGAGGGTGTCTAGATGCAAACAGCATCTTCCTTTCCCAGAGTGCAGCTACAGTGGGCTGTGACAAGGGCTGGGAACGTGAAGGGGTGGGATGGGTGGAGTGGCCAGCGTTCCTCCTCTTCTGGGGCTGGGTGGTGGATATAGAACCATCACCAGACAGCACAGCGGTAAGAGTTTCAGCAGGAGTAGAAGAGGTTTCCTCCTTCTCTGAACTCTCATCTGCAACTTCTGTAACTGTAACCTCCCCATGTTTGCGCTTGGAACGGCACTCCGTAGGATCACTAATGTTCCCGTGGTGCCATCTCAAGTGCATGCGAAGGCCAATGGTGCCATAACTCATGGGATCTGTGCCACCCTGATTGACCTTGGCATTGCAGTGCATGCACACTACCTTGGAGGGATCTTCCACCCAGATATCAAAATGAGACCACACCCAGGATGTGATCTTCTTCATGCTGGTTCCTGGGAGGGAAGGAGAAGCACAAATGGTGGTTGACCTCTCCAAGGGAGTGGTCCTAACACTTGCGGGAGGGGTGGTGGCAGATGGCACAGCAGAGTGGGTGGGTGTGGAGGGGGGGCAGACCTGGTGTGCTAGGTTGCATGTCGGCAAGGGGAGAGGGCAGGGGAACCGGTGCGCTAGGCTGCATGTCAGAATGTGATGAGGGTGGGGAAGCAGGCATCTGCATGAGGGAAAGTGTCTGTGCAAATGACAGCTGTGAACTAGGAGCAGCAGCAGCAGCAGCAGTGAAGGTAGCCGGAAAATGGACCACTGCACTAACAGAGGAATAAGGAGCCACCTTCTTCTTACTGCTAGGTAGCGCCAGGGAGGAGGAAGCACCCTCCCCCCATCCCAACTTCTTTGGAGGCTTCAAGACACATGCAGAGCATGTAAGCTTGGATGTGCTTGAAGCTGGTGTGTGTGAGGTGGAGGCCACAGGTGGCCCTACCTCAGGTGTCTCTGTGCCAGACTGAGATGGCTGCCTAGGAAGAGGCTGGCCTCTCCCAGCACTCGCACTCTTGGTAGGTTTCTGAATTCCTTGACAGTTCATATCAGCCATAAAAATGAAGAGAGCACCACTGGCAACAGAGGATGAGTGTGTGTGTGTGGGGGGGGAAACTAGCAACTGAGAGGTGGAAGGCAACTAACAACTGGGGTGGGGTGAAGGGGCTAGAGCTGTGGGGGTGGGGTGAAGGGGGTGGGGCTAAAGGTGGGGGGTGGAGAAGAGGGTGGGGTGGAGAACTGTGGATGGGTGTGGGGCTGAAGCAGTGACAGGTGTGGGTGCGGAAGGGTGTGGGGTGTGGTGAAGGGATGTCGGGCAAGAGGCTAGAGGTGTGGGGCTAAAGCAGTGACTGGGTGTGGGTGTGGAAGGGTGTGGGGTGAGGTTAATGGGTGTGGGACTAGAGGGGCTAGAGGCTAGAGGTGTGGGGCTAAAGCGGTGACTGGGTGTGGGTGTGCAAGGGTGTGGTGTGGGGTAAAGGGGTTTGGGGCTAAAGGTGGGGAGATAGGGGGTGTGGGGCTAGAGGTGGAGGTGGGGTGGAGAAGGGTGTGGGGTGGAGAACTGTGGGTGGCTTTGGGGCTAAAGCAGTGACTGGGTATGGGTGTGGAAGGGTGTGGTGTGGGGTGAAGGGGTGTTGCTTACCTGGGGCCGGCTATTCGTGCATCACGCCTGATACGTTGCCAACAGACAATCATCAAAAGGCGTTTGCTGTTCCACTGACTTGGGTTCAGAAAAGAAAAGAAAATTTATTTTAACAAGTCTCAGGGCACCCCAGGTTCACTCCCCAAGCATCTAGTCTTGGGGCATCCCACCCCCACCAGGACCGGACCCTGGCAGCAAGAAGCAGCAAACAAAGCAAGAAGCACATGGCGTTGAGTTCCACAGGTTAACATACAGTGGCATGGAGTTCCACAGGTTAACGGGTCATTTCTGGCCTGGGGTGGGGAGCACCCCATACAAAGGCAGGGCATGACCTGCCTGAAGTAAGCAAGCAGCACCCAAGGAGGCAGAAGCTGGAAACATGCCCCCCCTGAAAACCTGCACCTCCACAAGACAAACCATGACAGCACCCGTGCAGCAAGAAGCAGCAACTAAAGTGAGCAGCACATGACATGGAGTTCCTCAGGTTAACACACAGTGGCGTGGCGTTCCACAGGTTAAAGGGTAATTTCTGGCCTTGGAGGCGGCACCCTGCGACAAGGCAGGGCATAACCCGCCAAGAAGCAAGCAGGACCCAAGGAGGCAGTAGCTGGAAACATGCCCCCCCGAAAAACCTGCACCTCCACAAGACAAGCCATGACATGCTGCAGCCAAAACTCTCTGTCTCAGGGCACCCCAGTTTCACTCCCCAAGCATCTAGACTTGGGGCATCCCACCCCCACCGGGACAGGACCCCAGCAGCAAGAAGCAGCAACCAAAGTGAGCAGCATGCAGGTCGCACGGACACTCCTGCAGGACACACAGTGGCATGGAGTTCCACAGGTGTGGAGTCCCACCCCCCAAAAAAATCAGAAGACAAAAAACTAAAGTCCACAACAGAACATTAGAACAACCTTGGTGCAATCCCCCCTCCACAAAAATACATTTACCACATCCCCTCCAACCTCCCTCCAAACCAAACCAAAAAGAACAAAAAACCAAAGTCCACACCAAAAGAACATTAAAACAACAACATTGGGGCAACCCCCCCAACAAAATACATTTACCACTTCCCCCCAAAAGGACCCCCCCAAAACCAAACCAAAAAGACCGAAAAGATGAAGTCCACACCAAAACATTACAAACACAACCTTGGGACAACCCCCTCCAACACACAAAAATACATTTACCACACACACACCCAAAAGGACCCCCCCAAACCAAACCAAAAGACCAAAAAAACCAAACCAAAAACCCCTACCAAAAAAATTAAACAACAACCTTGGGGCAACACCCACCAACACACAAAAATACATTTTTGATGACATTGCCCACAAAATGACCCCCCCAAACCAAACCAAACCAAACGAAAAAGACAAAAAAAAAGAACACACCAAAATATTAACCTTGGGGCAACTGCCCCCACCCCCCACCAACACACAAATACATCATTTATTTACCACATCCCCCCAAAGGAAACAGGCCAGGACAAAACTACTACCCCCATCCCCTAACATAAGATGGATGGCACACACACACACAACCCACACTACTATGGAGGAGCCAGACACATTTCCTCCTCCCCCATGGGCAGAACTTCAAGTTCAAAGCCTCCACCTCCATGCTCCAACATGGACTGCCAGGCCTGGCCACATGGACTGCACACACACACACACACACACACACACCGGGATCCCACTGGCTCCCCATTAAATTATTTCCTTCCCTAACCCTTGCTAAGGGGCACCAGGGGATCCCTAATAAAACCATAAAACCCCAAAAGAAAACATTAAACTTACCAACAGTCACATGCTTGCACGCCTCCAGCAGTATGTGGCAGTCCTTCATGATGCCAAGCCTGCTGTAGAAATGTCTTCCAAGTCAAAGCTCCAGAAGTTCACAGAAGGGAAAAAAAATAATCAAAGTTACTATTGGTCAGCTGAGCTCACTCAGCCAAGTGCCAATCCCCAATCACATCCCTACCCCCTCTAAAAATCTAAGGGAACCTTCAGGATTGGATGCCTTGAATTTTAAAAAAGTAACCAATGCAAGGCAGGCAGTTTAAAAAGGCACAAAATGTAACAGTTTGTTACACAGGGAGGGGGCAGGGAGGGACTCAACAAGTGGTAAACAAAACCTGTGCCCTCCTGTACTGCCCAACTGCCAAAAAAGTCCTTTTAAAAAAACCGAGATCCGAGACCAATGCAAAAAAAAACCAGGTACAGCCTGAAATATCCGATCTCAGTTTTAAATCCGGTACTGCCAAATACCGGCAATATTGGATCTCGGGAGAACCGGTATTCCCACCCCTAGTTGTCATGGTGTTATTTTAATCCTGGGTGTCTTCTATGTTCTCTTTAGATCTGTTTTTTCTGTTGCTTCCTTGGGATTCTTGTCCCCAGGGTGTTGTGCATAGATATTGGGGCCAATCCCATGGCCTGCAGTTCCCATGCACATACCCCCGAGTGCACTTGGTTCCTGCATGGTACGGTGTGCCAGCAATAGTGGTGTGCTCGGTTCCTGCATGGGTGTGTGCATGCAGAGTTGCGTACAGGATCTGCTGGCCATGTGATTGGCCACTCTGTCTTTCAACTTTCCCCATCTTTAATGTCTTAGCATCTATTTCTTCTACTCCTGCGTGTCTATAGAGGTGCTGATTTTGTCCTTACGTTTGCTATTCTTGCGGCTTTCCACTTATTGACCTTGCTGCGGCCTTATATCCAGCCCTTCCCAATGATGATCTCTGGTAGAACTGAAATGAGTACCCACAAAAACAGGTATACCCATCAAATTTATGGTACCCAAACTGACCCAACAACATCGGATACCAATTGGTACCCAATTGTGATCCGATTCGGACACCCAACAACCCAAAATGTCGACTTCTTGTCCTGGAATGTTGAATCTCAGTAGAGATTTTTCAACTTTTTCTTCGATATACAGACTCCTGAAATAGATTTATTGGTTTTTCATCAAGTTCCATCAATGTTTGACAACTTCTGGTCCAAGAAAACTACTTCCAGTAACTTTTTTTTTTTAATGCCAATTCTTTTGTTTTTTTAAACTGATATACTGCTATTTTGTTTGTTTTCTGAACAGTTGGTATACTGACATACTGATTAGGAATTGGTAAATGGAAAAATTGATAATGAAAATATCTGATTTTTGGGGGGTATTCAGGTACCCAACCAGTCCCTGATGTGGTACCCAAAAATGTGGGTATTGCCCCATGGTACTAAATTTAGTATCTAACTGACATGATGGGGGAAGAGGACTCGATGATTAATTGTCTAGTTGAATATGATTGTGTGTATGCTTATTGTTGTAATTGTTGCAACTGTACTGCTGTAATTGCTGGTTTTATTTGTTTATTTGTTTTATGGCCAAAGCGAGAGCTAGTGCTACAAATTAAAGTATTCAATTATTCAAATTTAGTATCTGGCCCTTTTTACATAGACAGCGGTGAGTAGGGGGGATGGTTGTGCTTCCACAGTGGGTGGAGGTGGGTGTGCGCCTGTTGCCATGGATGCATACCCACCTCCACCCATCTTCACCCAAAGAGCCTCCTCCGGTTTGCCAGATGGCTCCATGGGTGGGTAATGCTTGGAGACGTGTGGAGGTGGATGTTGCACGGGAGTGCATATGCACCCTCACCCACCACCCGTGGTGAGGTGGGGGTTCTTTGTATTGCATTACCTTCCTATCATAGTTAGATCACTGACAGCCAGTTTCACGACAGTGAGACACCTGCACTGGTTGTGAAAAAGGTACAACCACTGTATTCAAATTAGGAACATTCTTGTTCTGGCCTTTTGTGGGCTACTCTGATGAGTCCA
The DNA here is from genome assembly GCA_003113815.1 of Sphenodon punctatus. Lineage (NCBI taxonomy): Eukaryota > Metazoa > Chordata > Lepidosauria > Sphenodontia > Sphenodontidae > Sphenodon > Sphenodon punctatus. The sequence continues at coordinate 1,894,982 of QEPC01004060.1, read as the reverse complement.
TCAGACTTTTCTAGTTTCTCAGGGCACTGGTGCCCTCAGAAGCTCCAAGAGTCACACATCAGCATCATCACTGAAAGACCACTACCTGGTACAAGTTATACAGTTTATCGAATGGGCATAGAACTAGAAGAGATGCAGAGACTTAGGCCTTTTTTACACAGACACCGCCGAGTACTGATGGGTAGAGATGGGTGGGTGAGCACACCCACTGCACACCCACCGGTGCTGAGCATGGAGATATGTACACGGACACTGCCACAGGGGGTTGTGGGAAGGAAGGTGAGGGGCCAGCACACACCCATTGGCCAAACACCCACCCCAGGAAACACCGAGCAAACACCCAAGATGTTTACATGGACCGCCAAGACACTGAACGGAAGGGAAAACACACCCAGCACTGTGATGTGATAACATGGCCAAGGAAGGGCAAACGAAGCTGCAGCACAAGGCACCGCCCCCAAACCACCAGACCCCATGAGGATGAGGGAGGAGGGAGTTGGAATGACAGGAGACACAAAGTAACAGCTCCACACAGGTCATGGCACACAGACCAGACAGTCGGGTGCCACAAACCCAAGGGACAACAGCCCCCACCATGCATAATGGAACACTGGGAAACACAGGATGTAAAGGGAGTGGGGGGAGACCGCAGCTGGGGGGAGGGGACCAGGGAACAAGCAAGATCACTGACATGAACAGACAGGACCAGAAACGGATGGGGCCCATTCCTAGAGACACACAAAGACCCCCAACGTACAACCACACATAGGAAACCCTGGGCAACATAACACTGCACTAGGCACAAGACAGATGGGAAGTCCGGGCAAGGCACCAAAGGACATGGAGCAGATAGGAACAGAGGGCAGAGAGCCGAGAGGCATCCCCAAACACAAGGGAAGTGGCCGCAAACCACCATCCAGCAACAAAGCAGCCAGGGGTGCAGGCGGCACAGGGGGAGACCAACAACACTACAGGGAAGGGAGGGGAGGCATTACCAGTCAGGTAACAGGCAATGACCCTGGAGGATGGGCAACCATCCCTCCATGGCCCAAGGGACACAAGGGATGGGGGGCCACATGCGGCCCTGCACGCCCCCCCTCACTGGTGGTGGGCAATGGGCCCCCGGGGTCTCGTGGTGCTGGCAGTGCTCAAGGGGCCTTACCAATGGTACACAACAAACACCACCAAAGGTAGCGGAGCTAGAGTGACAGACTGGTGTGGCCCCACGCACATGCAACCAATCAGGGATACCCAGACAAGGTGGGCGGGCCGCTCCCAGTCGCACAACTACACACATACGCGCAGCGTCTGACCAGTTGGCTAAAAGTAGGGGACAGCACAGCTACAGCGTTGTGGCGTTTTGTGAGAGGGCAGAGTGGAGTGGAGTTGGAGTTGGAGTTGGAGTGGAGCTGAGCGAAGTGGAGTGTGGATCGTGAGAGAGCGAGAGAGAGCTAGAGTATGAGTAGAGGGAGGGTGCGTGAGGTGAGCTTGAGGGTGTGTGAGAGTAGGGGCGTGTGTGAACACGTAGAGGCGTGCCTGGGATATTGGAGCGGGTTATATTCAATAAATTTTATTTTATTTTATTTTATAGCACGAGCTTTCGCCATGGCCAAATATTACCAACAACAACAAAAAACATTAAGTAAAATGACATACAATAACATAATGCACAATTGCTTACAAGCAGTTAAAGATCACTGTTGACTGGTCTCACCAGCTCTACCAAATTTTAGTAATCTTCTAGCTGTATTCATTTGACCATGTACAGCAGACAGACTGACCTATCACCAACCTGTCAAATTAACTTAAACTATTAATAGCAATCTAAATAAATTATTTAAAATTATTCCAGGGAACGAGCGGTTTATATAGCTACGGGACCCGGATGTAGTGATCAGGGGGTTCGAGGCTATGGGCTTCTCCCATTCCTATTGGGCGATTGACAGTACGCATATCCCCATATCCCGCCCCCCTAATGGCAAGACCAACTATGTGAATAGAAAGCAGGCATTCTCAGTGAACCTCCAGGCTGTCGTGGACCACAGATGACTCTTCATCAATGTTTATATGGGCCTCTCAGGGAGGAGCCATGATGCCCGGATCCTGCACTCATCCCCCTTTTTTGCGAGGATGTTTGATGGGGAGATTGCACCCAACATGTTCTGGATCATTGAGGGTGTTTCCATGGCTTCTGTCATTATCGAGGACCCTGCATACTAGGGGTGGGAATATCGGTATCGGATAAATCCGATACACCCGATAATCAGGTATATCGGATTAATCCGATAATCTGATAATCACCGGTATTGGCATGCCAGATTTTTAACATTGGCCACTTTACTGGTTTTTTTACATTGTGGCCATTGAACTGAATGGCTGCAATGTTAAAAAAAAGGGTAAAGCGGCCAATGTTAAAAATCCGGTATGCTGATACCGGTAAATCCTTCAGCAGGGAGATCCGATACCAGTAAATCTGGTATCTGGTATTCTCCCCTGTGTCCCAGCCCTACTGCATACCCACTAACCCCATGACTCATGCGGTCCTATTCTGTTCCCCGCACCCCCCAGCAAATGCTCTTCAACGAGCGCCTGGCATCCAGGGTGTGTGTTGTGGAGCGGACTTTTGGCCAGCTCAAGATGAGGCGGCGCCTCCTGCTAAACAGGAGTCAGTTTGACTTGCAGCACACCCCCATTCTTGTACTTGCAGCATGTGTTCTCCACAATATATGTGAGACCGATGGAGCAGCCTTGGACAATCTGCCCCCCTGCACACAGAGCCGATCCCGTGCCCCTGTACCAGCATGTCTGGGGGGGGGGCACTTCTGGGGGATATTGGAGGAGAACAGACAGGCCCTTACCAGGTGCACTGCTGTCATGCAGGCAGCATACAACCCTAGGTTATGGGAACCCCCATCCCCCAGTACCGTTTCTTGTTTCACCAGTGTACAATAAATCTATTGCATCAGTTTGGCTACTGACATTTCCCTCCTCACTCTATACAACTTGTCACACAGTGTGGTGACTGTTAATGGCAGGGCAAGTAGCTCACGCTGTACCCAGGTAAACCACGGCCTCTGGGACTATTGCAGATTCTAGAGGGTGATGCCACAGGGGTTCCCGTTGTAGCTTTGCAGCTTTTTTGAAGGCATGCAACGTTTCGGTGTAGCACCAAGGAGAGCCGACCCCACATGTATATGTCTCCCCCACCCATCTCGGTTTCACCCCTATAATGACATAGTGGTCACATGGTCTGTAGCGCTCAAAAGCTTTTATTGGGGAATATTTACAGAGGTTGGGGTTTAGTTTCTGCGGGGTCTTCTGCGTCTCCTCGCTGCACCACTGGGGTTCTGCTTGTCTCAGCCGCAGCTCTCCTTGGACGCCGACTGGCAGACCTGGGTCTCCTTCAGTCTCCACCGGCCGCTCCATGGACAGTAGGGCATCTCCAACCTGTGAGAGGGTTACATAGCAGTGTGGTTAGCTGCCCCCCCCTTACACGTGTGTGCTCGCTGGTGGCCCAATGCATGGACAACCCTTGTCCCTTGCAAAATGCTGTGCTCCCTTGCTAACCCTCCCTTTGTCTCATGGCCTTGGAGTACTGGTCAGCCCACTCCCCCTGTTACAGGTAGCTCACGGGCTGTTACCTGCTCCTGTGGGGTGGCCGGGCCTGGCGGGGGGGGCATTGCTAGGGATGCAGGGTTGTTGTTGACGTGATCATGGCCCTGGTGGTGTGGTGTGGAGGGCTGCTCAAGGAGAACCGGGAGGCGCGGGAACTGTCTGGGGGGGGCTTCGTGTTGTATGGGACCCATTGGGAGGAGGGCGCCCCCATGGGCCAGGCCAGGGTAGGGAACCTGTTGGGGAAACCAGGGTTGGCAGAAGACCTGGGGAGGGGGCACCTGCACCTGTTGGAGGGCACCTTGCTGTTCAAGGGCTGCCAGCCCTCCTACCATGGCTTGGGGCTCCGTATCATGCTGCGGTTGCCACCTCAGGGTCTCCAGTGTCGCATCTATGCACCTGAAGGACCTTTCGGCATTTTGTTCCAGTGTGACACAGGCCCTCTCCCTCTCCAGTTTTTCCAGGCACTGCTTGCGTAGGAGGTCGGAAGCTTGGTGCCTGTCCCACAGATGCTCAGTGCGGGACTGGGTGAGGATGGTGGTTAATATTGCCCGGTCCCCTTCTCCCTCCCACTGCAGTACCTCCCTGGTTCTTGCTTGTTCAGTGAGCTGGGATTCTGCCAGCCTTCTGGTTTCCGCCAGCACCTCCCTCCCTAGGTCCTTCCTCCTCCGCCGGTTGCGAGACCACATCTCCCAATTCCTCTTTGCACTACCGCTACTGCAACCCGAGATGGAGCTGAAGGGTCATCTGTGTATGGGAAAGATGCTATAGATTAGCAGGGCTACACATACCTTCCCCTGTGGCCATTTCTGCCCCGTGCCTGTGTGCATTGACCCCCTCCCTTCCTTACTGGCCCATCGGCCATCCCATGCATGTCCTTGTCTGTTAAGAGTCCGGGGGCCATGGCTGTACCCCCTGTCCCCTCAGTGTGACCCAGGCAACTCCCACCACATTGCTTTGTCAGTTTTTACCTACCATCAGTATCCCACTTCCTCCTCCAGGGCCACAACCTCCTTTTCCCACACCTCTATGTCCCCTTGGGATGCTTGAGGGAGAAACAGTTGGTCAGTTCACTTATTCCTCTCTGTTGGGGTCCTGGCTGCCATGGACCAGGACCCCCCCCATCCCCTTGGTGTCCCTCGTACCTGGATCGTATTCCTCCAGCTCCTGGGGGGTGTCCCTGGGGTTGGGCCTCTCTGCGAGCACCCCCTGTCCCTGTGGGGTATGCCTGTGTGGATTCTGGGGGTGCAAGCAGAGGGTGATGTTCCTGCTCTCCACCTCCAGGGATGCCTCCCCCACCTCTAGGATGGGGTTGTCACCTCCCACATCCTGGATGACCACTTGAGGGGCCGAGGGCTCCCCCTGTTCCATGGGATCAAGCAGGGGTGTGTGTTGTCTTTACCCTTTTCCTGCCCCTGGCGCAGGCTGTGCCATAGATATGGGAGGCCACAATGTCCCCGTTCATGCAGAGGAACCAATCCAGCTCCTCCTGGAACTCCTTTGTGCGCATCGCACAGCTGGACCTGAGATTGTTGTCCTCAGATCCTTTGCTAGCTGCATGCACTGGATTATATCCCTGTTGTACCCCAACCACTGCATCTCCTGGGTGATGCTTTCGTAGACACTTTTGGTCTTATAATTTCACACCAGGTCATGCTGGACCTTTTCAACTCCCCACACGCGGATGAAGTCCTGTATCTCCATGCAGGACCAGGGCTCCCCTTTTTGGGCTCCGTGGCATGGGGGCTGCCCAGTGGTTGTTGTGACAGTGGAAAAGGTGGTCTCCTGTGTGTGTGTGTGTGTGTGGGGTGCATTTGAGTGAACGGTTGCATCACTGGGGACCAGTGGCTGCTTGGGGTTTTGGCTAGCCCCCCCCCCCCAGTGAGTGTTCTCACTGCTTTACTTGACTGCCATGGAGACCCTCCTCGGCTGTCTCTCTGATGGTGCTGTGCTCCTGGTTGTGGCTACTCTCCTGTGGGGATCGGGGGTGCTGTCAGCAGTCTGCCCAGGTTTTCCCCAGCATCTGTTTGGCCCTTGTAGGCACCTTCCCCCCTCTCCTGTCTGGGTAGGTTCCTCTCTCACCTACCTCACTCTCGGAAGTGTTCTCCTGCCTGGGCTGTGTGGTAGCAGTTTGGGGTGGGGATGCAGGTGGAGACAGAGCAGCATTGCGCCCTCTGCCCTTTGGCCATTTTTAGACGATCGCGGCAACACTCGCGCTTGTTTTGAAAAAATGCCGGGAGTCAGGATCAGACGATACACTCCCGGTAATCACGCGCCCGGAAGGGGGACGTGAATGCTTTTCCGGCAGCGTTTGAGTGGGTCAATTTTCCAACCCGGTCAAATTGCGACCAGAAAAGCATGTTCATCCCCCTTCTGGGGGCGTGATTGCCGGGAGTGTATTGTCTGATCCCAGCTCCCGGCATTTTTTCACAACAAGTGCAAGCGCAGCCGCGATCGTCTAAAAACGGCCTGTGTGGAGAGGGGGTGGACTGTCAGTTGCATTCCTTGCTCCTTCCTCCTCCCCCCCAGGTGCATGGGGTCCCTCTGCTTACCCTGCCCCTACCCACACGTATCGCAGTGCTGGCTCCCTTGGTTTTGTCCTGGGATTTTCTGCCAGACATTTTGGGAGCTGGTGCACTGATGTCCTGTCCCACTTTTCCTTTAAGGGCTCCCAGCCAGGCATTGGGCGTCTCTCCCGGTGGGTGTGCCTGCTTGTCGGCTCCTGCAGGGCCTCTCTAGCCATTTCTCAGTGGTTTCGGAGGACCCTTCCGTAGGTGTTTTTGTTTTGGTCATTTACACAGACATTTGGGTGTTGAACACTCATCTCCACCCACCTCCACCCATCTCCACCCACAGAGCTTTCCAGTTCCCTCCCAGCTGCTCCGTGGGTGTTGGGGAGTGGATTGCAGTCGTGCACACACCCCTTGTGGACAATTACATGGACTCTCCCCCACGCATCCAATGGGTGTGTGTGTGTGGGTGCCATCTATGTAAAAATGGCTTATTCTAATGAAAATTGATTCTGCCGTATACTGGAGACATTTTAACTTTGACTAGAAACTGCCACATACATTGTAAAAAAATTGCTTAATATCTTTGGAGTTACTCCCCACCCCTCCCTGCAGCTGAATTAATTTTCATGATACAAAAAGAAAAAAAAATTTAATTGCCGGCAAAGCAAGAACTTGTCAGAATGGTATCGTTTATGTGATATCAGAACCATTATGGTAAAAGGTCATCTGCCTACTGGTGTCTCATAGTCCAAAGTAGATAGAAATTGTTTTATTGAACTTCAAAACCATGTACAGCCCACCCTTCTACCCCTCCCCAGCCCAAATCCATTCTGGCTTAATTGCTTCCCGCATATCCCTTGCTCTGTGGGAGATCCTGCAAATGATTCCAAAATAAGAGGACGTGTTATTTATCCTGTAGGCATTACGACTCCTAATTACTCCCTGACGATCCTCATTCACAAAGGCTTTTATTTATGGTGCTTTCTTCTGAAATGATTAAACATTTATTGCTTAAATGTTTGCTAAACTTAAGGGCAATGTAGCCTTGATGCTAGCTCCCTGCAGGAAAATAAGCTAAGAGTAGGATAATGGTGAATGGCTGCTCTTGGGGAGATTCTTCTCAGAAGGAGACAGTTGTATAAATCAGAATAGGAACATGCTGGTCTCAGTTAAATCTCAGAATAGTATAATCATCCAGCACTTTAGAAATATCACACGGTTCCAGGTTTATAGTTTTTGTTGTTGTTGTGCCAGCCTTCCCCACTCTCATTCTGCTCTTCATCCCGTAAATCAAAACCATGTGAGGTTTGACTTTGTAATAATTCTCACAGGTAGCTAATTAGATTCACTATTCTGTTCCCGAATTGGAAACGGCATCTTTTAAGTCACACGTCCCACCTGCTGGAGATCAAACGCAGAATAAACAGATGACCTTTAAACATGTGCAGAGAGTGTCTGAAGTGAAAGACACAAATCAAAAGTTTGGCTGGGGAAAGAAAATACTTCAAAATAGAAAATAAAGGGAGTATTGACTCACACCATCCGCTCCCTATGGAAGTGAGATTATGGAATTTGTCTGCCTCTCTCCCAAGGTCACTGACATTTACGTCAAGCTGAAATGAAAAAAAAAATCTCTGTTTCCAATGAAAACACCTCTTTTGCCATCATTCTCTCAAGGAGTAAATCTATTGCATTTTGGACATTTTTCATGATTTTTTGTTATTTTTCACCATTTCAGTAATTTCCAGTATTATCGGTAATTTTTAGTAATTTCTGGTATTATCGGCAATACTTGAAATTACTTAAAATCACCGCAAAAAGACAGGAAATCACAGGTCCTGATACTAATGGGACCAGAAGCGTAGAAGTGAAAAATACCACAAATGGTCAAATGTTCTCGCTTCAGGCCTATTTTTAGGTTTAATTCTAAAAAAAGTAAGACGTGCCCATACTGGACCACTACATGGTCCACCAAAGCCTAGCATCCTATCTTCAACAGTAACCAGCTTTGTTTGCTTCACAGAAGTGCACAAGAGGTCATCATGGAGTCATCCATAAACCATCTCCAACTATTCACTCCCATCCCCTGAGCAGCATGACTAAGCCATTTATCAACTTATCAACAAAGAATTTATCCAATCCTTCTTTGAACCTAGTTATGTTATTGGTCTTTGCAACATCCTCCTTCAATGAACTCTACCATTTAATTATATGTTGAGTGAAAAAGTAGTTCTTTTCATTTGCTTTAAATCTTCTTCCATTTGATATCATGGGGGGGGGGGGCTAGTGCAATTATTTGGAGAAAGGTTAAATAACAGCTCATTATGCACTTGCTTTACACGACTCAAGATTTTGTATCCTTCTACCATATCTCCAATCAGTTTTATTTTTTCCCAGCTGAGGAGCCCTAAAATTTTGAGGCTCTCCTCTTTTGGAAGCCGTTTTATACCTTTGATCACATTTCTTGCCTTTCGGTGCAATCCAATGACCTGTGGATCCTCATGCAGACCTGCATTTATTTATTTTATTTTATTTATTTTATCAATTTATATCCCGCCCCTCCTGAAAATAGCTCGGGGCGGCTAAGAATTCCAAAACATAAGAATACAATTATATAAAATTTAAAACAATCATAATAATATATAAACAGGATTAGGCACATAATAAAACAATAAATAAGAGTAGGAGGAGATTAAAAAATCCCTAACCCCCCTCCCCAAAGGGCTGGGCGAACAGCCAGGTTTTACAAATGCGCCAGAATGTTAAAAGGCTTGGGGCCAGGCGACCTTCCTTCGGGAGGGAATTCCAAAGGCACGGCCCAGCCACCGAGAATGCTGTCTCCATTGTAGCCCCCTGCTTAACACGGGGGACCTCCAAGAAGGCACCCCCGGCAGACTGAAGGAGCCGCTCTGGGGCACGGAGGGCAAGGCAGTCCGTGAAGGCGCTCCTTTAATGTGTCTCTCTCCAACTCCACCTCCTCTTCTTTCCCCCTCTCAGTTGGTGTTCCTCAAGGCTCTGTTCTTGGCCCTCTCCTCTTCTTGATCTATACCTCATCCTTAGGCAAACTCATTGCCTCCCATGGCTTCCAATACCACCTCTATGCTGATGACACTCAACTCTATCTCTCTACTCCCTCTCTCTCTCCCTCTGTTCAAGCTCGTCTCATCAACTGTCTCTCTGACATCTCTACCTGGATGTCTCAACGTCAACTCAAACTCAACATGGCTAAAACTGAACTCCTTATCTTCCCCCCTCATCCTTCCTCTCCTTCCTCACTGTCAATAACTATTGATGGAGTCACCATCCTGCCTGTCCCCCAAGCCCGTAGCCTAGGCTTCATCTTTGACTCAGCCCTTTCTTTTAAACCCTACATTGACTCTGTTGCTAAATCCTGTCGCTTCTCCCTCCATAACATTGCTAAGATTCGCCCTTTTCTCTCTGTCTCGTCTGCCAAAACTCTTGTTCATGCTCTGGTCATCTCTCGCCTCGATTACTGTAACCTCCTTCTCACTGGCCTTCCCCGGTCTCACCTTTCTCCCCTCATCTCTGTCCAAAACTCTGCTGCCAGGGTCATCTACCTCGCCAGTCGCTTCGACCATGTGCAGCCCCTCCTCTCTTCGCTTCACTGGCTTCCCCTTCCTGAACGAATCCTGCACAAGCTCCTAGTCTTCACCTATAAAGCTCTTCACAACCTTGCTCCCCCCTACCTCTCTGCACTTATCGCCCTCCATACTCCAGCCCGTGCACTTCGCTCCTCCTCTGTCCCTTCTCTCACCCTTCCACGCCTTCCCTGCTCCCCTAAGCGCCTTCGTCCCTTCTCACTTGCTGCCCCCCATGCCTGGAACTCCCTCCCTGTCCACATCCGCCTTGCCCCCTCCCTTCATACCTTCAAATCTCTCCTTAAAACTCACCTCTTTCGCTCTGCTCTGTCTGACTCTTTATCCTGCTGAGCCACTATTCCTATACCTACGATCGGTTTACCCTTATCCTTGCAACATGGACCTGCCTGCTGTCATTCTCATCGTAACCAAGCCAAGTACGTGCACTTGAGACCTCGCATCTTCATGAATGTTAGACCCCTTGTCTCTCCCTCTGTTCCCCTTCCTAAGTCTCTCCCCCAGCTCCTGTCTCTCAGATTGTAAGCCCCAGGGGAAGGGACCGTGTCTATTTTATTACTTTGTAAAGTGCCAGGTACACTGCTGGCGCTATATAAATGTTTGTTAATAATAATAATAATAAGGTACAAGAGGCCCAGACCATGACGGGCCTTATAGATCAATACCAATACCTTGAACCTGGCTCGGCATGCTATTGGCAACCAGTGCAGAGTCCGGAGCACAGGTGTTATGTAATACCAGTGACCCATCCTCGACAGGAGCCGGGTCACCACATTCTGCACTTGCTGTAGCCTCTGAACCAGGAAAAAGGGCAGTCTCACATAGAGCACATTGCAGTAGTCCAGCCTTGAGGTGATGAAGGCATAGACAAGGGAGGCCATGTCCGGGCCGTACACATATGGGCGCAGCCTCCACACCAGATATTCAGCCTTTGCCACCATCTCCACCTGTCGATCCAGGCAGAGAACTGAGTCCAATATCACCCCCAGACTCTGAACCAGCTGAGCTATAGGAGGGCACCACCCCCCAATCAGGGGGGCCAACACCTCCCTCAGTCTCCCCACAACCATCACCTCTGTTGAGCTTCAGTCTGCTCTGTCACATCCATTCCGCTATGGCCTCCAGACACTGGGATAGCAACGAGACAGCAGGGTCTGGGTCAGTTGAAAAAGAGAGGTACAGCTGAGTGTCATCAGCATATTGGTGACATCACACCCCGAACCCTCTCATGACCTCCCCCAAGGGCTGCATATAAACATTAAATAATAATGGACACAGAATGGAACCCTGTGGAACGCTGCAGGATAAAGTGCAGGGGCAAGATGTTTCAGCTCCCAACACTACCTGCTGGCTTCTCCCTGAGAGGAATGAGTGGAATCATTCAAGAACAGTCCTATCCAAACCTCCTAGGTGACACAGCCGTCTCAACAGCAGCCCATGGTCCATGGTGTCAAAAGCGGCCAAGAGATCTAGCAGGATAAGAAATGTCGAACATCCTGTGTCCATCTCCCGGTGGAGATCATCGACCAAGGTCACCAACGCTGTCACGGTGCCATAGCCGGGGCAGAACGCAGATTGAAAAGGGTCTAGGAAACCAATGCTATCTAGATGTGCCTGGAGCTGGATTGCTACCACCTGCCCAATAACCTTCCCTAAAAAGGGAAGGTTAGAGACAGGTCTGTAACTGGCGAGTGCGTCCACACTCAATGATGGTTTCTTCAGCAGGTGGCACACCACAGCCTCCTTGAGGCTAGGCGACAGCCTCCCCTGCTGCAGGGATGCTTTGACCACCCTCGCCAGCACCGCCCCCAACGTCTCACTGGAAGCTATCACCAACCAGGATGGGCACAGATCAAGTTCACAACTGGTGATTCTCATAGACCCCAAGACATCCACCGCATCAGCTGGTGTCACTTCCTGAAACTCCCCCCACAAAGTTGGACCAGACGGGGTCTCCATCACCTCGCACTCTCCACCTACTGCCCCCAACCCAGTTTCAAAGTCGCTCTGAATCCAAGTGATCTTGTCTGCGAAGTAGGTGACAAATTCCTCACAGCGGGCCTGGGGGAAGTCCCCGTCCAGGCGGACGTCGGTCGGACTGACCAGCCCCCACACCACCTGAAACAGCTCCACCAGGTGTGACTTCACAGACGCTATGAGGACAGCAAGGAACTCCTTCCTTGCTGTCCTCACAGCCTCAACATAGGACCACAAATGGGCCCTATGGAGAAGTCAGTCGGAGTCAGATCAAGTCCGACGCCAGCATCGCTCCAGCCTTCTGCCTGCTTTTTTCATACACCGCAGCCCCTCAGTAAACCAAGGGGGCCTGCGGTGACGAGACAGAGGCAGAGGGCGTCTCAGAGCCACCCTGTCAATGGCCTCCCCAAGCAAGCTGTTCCAATGCTGGACTAGCTCATTGACAGAGTGGTCCTCCAGGTTCAAGGTTAATTCCCTCAGGACCTCTTGGAACCGCTGAGGTTCCATCAGCCTCCGAGGGCGGAACAACCTAAGTGGTCCATTCCCCTTCTGTTGTGAGGGCAATGGGCTGGGTATTTGCTGCAGCACCCATGTGTGGCCTGGCCACCAGGAAGGAGTAACAACTAAACACCCTGATTTGTACCCTTCTCACAGGTACCAATTGTAAAACCATCTGTGGATCTGCCGGTGCAGGTAGAGGACCCAGGGCCCGCCTGTCAGCATCCATGGAGAACTGAGGCTGAGACAAGCTGCAGAGAGGCAAACCCTGGTGGTGCTGGGAGGCAGGGACGCGGGCGACCCCGGAAGCAATAACCCCACCCCCTGTAAATAGCCCCCTCGTGTGTGTTATGGAGACCTGTCTGAAAACTGAGTCAGGGTCTGTACTGGCTGACCTTATTCCAGCTGGGTACTCAGTGCAGCATCAGCTGTGGCTACAGGGACGCGGGGGTGGGGTGGGGTGGGGTGGGGTGTAGCCATTATTTTTAAGGATACCTGGTCTGTGAGGAGATTCCCTGTGCAACCCATCATGGGTGTGGAGGGTCTCCATCTGGTGTTGTATTTGGCCAGATACAGAGTGGGGATACTGCTGGTATAGCGGGTACCCACCTGTACAGCAGCCTCCCTGCCCAAGCTGGTGTTGGGGGTGGTCTTGCAGTCCCCCAGGACAATAGTTCTGGGGGACTTCAATATTCATGCTGACACCAGTCTTGGAGGGGCAGAGCGTGAGTTCATGGATGCTATGGCAACCATGGGCCTGTCTCAGAGAGTAGTGGGCCCCAAACATGTTGAAGGACATACCCTCGACATGATCTTTTACACAGGCCTTGAGGTGGGCGATCCATTAGTGGGGGAGGTGTCAACAGAGCCCGTGTCATTATCTCCTCCAGGTGGGTATCCTGGTGTATGTCGTCCTGCGGGAGGGTGTAGAGCCAGTTAGTTTGGTTTGTCCCAGAAGGCTTATGGAACCAGAAAGGTTCCAGATAGCTCTAGGGGATGCTTCCTCTGACCTTGATGGCCACCCACTCGATGGTCTCGTATCCATGTGGAATTCCGTATTGACAGAGGTCATCGACCATGTGGCTCCCAAGCATCTGCTCCTGAATCACCGACAACGCAACTCCCTGTGGTATACGGGGGAGCTGCGGTGGATGAAGTGGGAAGGACGGCGGTTAGAGCGATAGTGGTGTCACTCTCGTGCAGAAGTTGACCGATTGCAGCATTGAGTCTGGTTACGTACCTATGCCGTTGCGGTGCGGACAGCAAAGAAGACTTTCTTTGCTGCCCTCATTGCGTCCTCTAAGTCCCGCCTGGCTGAGCTATTCCAGGTGGTGAGGGGGCTGGTCAGTCCGGCTTCCCTCCGCCTGGACTTAGAATCATCAAATGCTTGCTGTGATTTGTTTGTGGTCTTCTTTGTGGATAAAATCGTGCAAATTCACCACAGTTTTGATGCAACTTTATTAGCAGAAAATGGGTCAGAGGCAGTAGAAGCCCCATCTTGTCCTCTTTTGTGGGATGAGTTTGGGACTGTGTTGCTCTCAGATGCGGGAGATGCTAGTGGGACTGTTTGAGCCACCTGTTGTGAACTAGACCCATGCCTGTCATGGCTAGCTAAGGCTTGCTGGGTAATATTGGAGCCGCAGCTGGTGGGGATAGTCAACGCATCCCTTAGGAAGGGAAGGGTGCCGGACTGTCTCAAGTAGACAGTGGTGCGGGCCCTGCTTAAGAAGCCAACTTTGGATGTTGACGCCCTGGCCAGCTATCGGTCAGTCTCTAACCTTCCCTTTTTAGGGAAGGTTATTGAACGGGTGGTGGCTCGGCAGCTTTGGGAGCATTTGGACCAGGTCAGCTTTCTTGATCCATCGCAGTCGGGTTTTCGTCAAGGTTATGGCATGGAGACTGCGCTTGTGGCCTTGGTTGATGACCTCTCCCATGAATTGGACCGTGGCCGTTCGACCCTGTTGATCCTGTTAGATCTCTCGGATGCATTTTATACCATTGATCATGAGTTGTTGGTGACTTGGCTGTGGGACTGAGCAGGGATTAGTGGGACTGTTCTTGAATGGTTCCGCTCTTTCCTGACTGGGAGAACCCAGTGTGTGGTGTTGGGGGAGATTTCATCTCCTCCCCAGGGCCTCACGTGTGGGGTTCCACAGGGTTCCATCTTATCCACTCTCTTGTTCAATGTGTACATGCAGCCTTTGGGGGAGGTCATCAGGTAGTATGGGGTGAGATGTCATCAATATGATGATGACACCCAGCTATATCTGTCAATTGACCCGTGGTGATGGAGTGAGCAGCTGGAACACTTCCTGTTTGACAAGGGGGTGGGGACTGAACTGGGCGGCCTCCAGGCCATGGATACAAGACTGAGGCGCGGCTGGTGGCTGTGCCGAAGTGGCGCAGCCAAAGGGGCATGCCCTTTGGTTGGGCCCGTCGGTTGAGTCAGGGAGCTAACTTCTCTATCGTGAATGGTGTATGGGAGTGGGAATTGGCAAGTAAGGGGATTTTCCCATTTGGAGTGGTAGAAGCGGAGGAGGAGGATTCTCCTCCCCACTTCATAGTAATTGGGGAGGGGTGGGAATTGAAATTCTTGGATGCTCAGTGAGGGGGGATGATATGTTTGTATTATGTACTCTACCTTTAATATGGGGGACTGTATTTAGCATATTAAGGGAAAATGTATTGCGGTTAGAATAACTGTTGTTGTCGTTAGGGTGGGGAGGGAAAGGGGTGTGTTACATTCATCGCCGGGTGAGAGCAGGAGGGTATGAGGAGGGGGTGATGTTTGTGATTAATATTATACTTGTATTTGGTTCCTCCTTGCTGTTGGGGATTATTCTTGTTTTGGGGATTGAATATTGAGGGGATGAATTATGTTAAATTATATGACTCATTGGATATGTATATGGAATTTTTTCATTGTAGTAGCTTGGAGGTGGTTCCCCCTTCCCGGTGAGAGTGGGAGGGTAAGGTTAGTTTATGGATTCTCCCCTGGTGGCAGCAGGGGTAGAATATGGAGGGGTGATATAGATGGAAGGATTGATTTATTGTATTATATTGATTTATGTGCTATTGTTGGTTGTGTATTTCTCTTTTGTTTGTTAGCCGCCTCGAGTCGCCATAGGCGAGGGAGTGCGGGATACAAATAAAAGTTGGATCAGGCCCAGCAGTCTCAGTGCTTACCCGGTGTTTATCAGCTGTGGGGGACTGGATGAGGGCGAGCCACCTGAAATTAAATCCTGACAAGACAGAGGTGATGATTGTGGGGAGGGCAGAGGGAGTGGTGACCCCCATCATTGATGGGTTCCATCCTCCCTTTGTTTCTCAGGCTTTGAGTCTGGGGGTGCTCCTGGACCTGCAGATCTGCCTGGATGCCCAGGTGACGGCTGTGGCGAAGGGTGCATTTCACCAATTACATCTGATGTGTCAACTTAGGGTGTATGTCTCAGACTCAGATCTGACCACAGTAATTCATGCTTTCATTACCTTGAGACTGGATTACTGCAACACACTCTACGTGGGGCTACCCTTGGTGCTGGTTTGGAAACTGCAGCTAGTGCAGAATGTGGCGGCCCATCTTTTGACTGAGATGGGTCGATGAGAGCACATTACAAGAGTGCTCCGCATTCAGCACTGGCTGCCGATAGTTTTCTGGGCCCAATTCAAGGTGTTGGTGCTGACCTTTAAAGTCCTAAATGGCTTGGGCCCCACCTAACTGCAGGACCGCCTCACCCGCAGGATCTTGGATTGGCCCATGAGGTCGGCTGGGGGCATCCTCCTCAGGGTCCCCCGGGTTTCCCGGGTGTCCANCCAGATAGCTCTAGGGGATGCTTCCTCTGACCTTGATGGCCACCCACTCGATGGTCTCGTATCCATGTGGAATTCCGTATTGACAGAGGTCATCGACCATGTGGCTCCCAAGCATCTGCTCCTGAATCACCGACAACGCAACTCCCTGTGGTATACGGGGGAGCTGCGGTGGATGAAGTGGGAAGGACGGCGGTTAGAGCGATAGTGGTGTCACTCTCGTGCAGAAGTTGACCGATTGCAGCATTGAGTCTGGTTACGTACCTATGCCGTTGCGGTGCGGACAGCAAAGAAGACTTTCTTTGCTGCCCTCATTGCGTCCTCTAAGTCCCGCCTGGCTGAGCTATTCCAGGTGGTGAGGGGGCTGGTCAGTCCGGCTTCCCTCCGCCTGGACTTAGAATCATCAAATGCTTGCTGTGATTTGTTTGTGGTCTTCTTTGTGGATAAAATCGTGCAAATTCACCACAGTTTTGATGCAACTTTATTAGCAGAAAATGGGTCAGAGGCAGTAGAAGCCCCATCTTGTCCTCTTTTGTGGGATGAGTTTGGGACTGTGTTGCTCTCAGATGCGGGAGATGCTAGTGGGACTGTTTGAGCCACCTGTTGTGAACTAGACCCATGCCTGTCATGGCTAGCTAAGGCTTGCTGGGTAATATTGGAGCCGCAGCTGGTGGGGATAGTCAACGCATCCCTTAGGAAGGGAAGGGTGCCGGACTGTCTCAAGTAGACAGTGGTGCGGGCCCTGCTTAAGAAGCCAACTTTGGATGTTGACGCCCTGGCCAGCTATCGGTCAGTCTCTAACCTTCCCTTTTTAGGGAAGGTTATTGAACGGGTGGTGGCTCGGCAGCTTTGGGAGCATTTGGACCAGGTCAGCTTTCTTGATCCATCGCAGTCGGGTTTTCGTCAAGGTTATGGCATGGAGACTGCGCTTGTGGCCTTGGTTGATGACCTCTCCCATGAATTGGACCGTGGCCGTTCGACCCTGTTGATCCTGTTAGATCTCTCGGATGCATTTTATACCATTGATCATGAGTTGTTGGTGACTTGGCTGTGGGACTGAGCAGGGATTAGTGGGACTGTTCTTGAATGGTTCCGCTCTTTCCTGACTGGGAGAACCCAGTGTGTGGTGTTGGGGGAGATTTCATCTCCTCCCCAGGGCCTCACGTGTGGGGTTCCACAGGGTTCCATCTTATCCACTCTCTTGTTCAATGTGTACATGCAGCCTTTGGGGGAGGTCATCAGGTAGTATGGGGTGAGATGTCATCAATATGATGATGACACCCAGCTATATCTGTCAATTGACCCGTGGTGATGGAGTGAGCAGCTGGAACACTTCCTGTTTGACAAGGGGGTGGGGACTGAACTGGGCGGCCTCCAGGCCATGGATACAAGACTGAGGCGCGGCTGGTGGCTGTGCCGAAGTGGCGCAGCCAAAGGGGCATGCCCTTTGGTTGGGCCCGTCGGTTGAGTCAGGGAGCTAACTTCTCTATCGTGAATGGTGTATGGGAGTGGGAATTGGCAAGTAAGGGGATTTTCCCATTTGGAGTGGTAGAAGCGGAGGAGGAGGATTCTCCTCCCCACTTCATAGTAATTGGGGAGGGGTGGGAATTGAAATTCTTGGATGCTCAGTGAGGGGGGATGATATGTTTGTATTATGTACTCTACCTTTAATATGGGGGACTGTATTTAGCATATTAAGGGAAAATGTATTGCGGTTAGAATAACTGTTGTTGTCTTTAGGGTGGGGAGGGAAAGGGGTGTGTTACATTCATCGCCGGGTGAGAGCAGGAGGGTATGAGGAGGGGGTGATGTTTGTGATTAATATTATACTTGTATTTGGTTCCTCCTTGCTGTTGGGGATTATTCTTGTTTTGGGGATTGAATATTGAGGGGATGAATTATGTTAAATTATATGACTCATTGGATATGTATATGGAATTTTTTCATTGTAGTAGCTTGGAGGTGGTTCCCCCTTCCCGGTGAGAGTGGGAGGGTAAGGTTAGTTTATGGATTCTCCCCTGGTGGCAGCAGGGGTAGAATATGGAGGGGTGATATAGATGGAAGGATTGATTTATTGTATTATATTGATTTATGTGCTATTGTTGGTTGTGTATTTCTCTTTTGTTTGTTAGCCGCCTCGAGTCGCCATAGGCGAGGGAGTGCGGGATACAAATAAAAGTTGGATCAGGCCCAGCAGTCTCAGTGCTTACCCGGTGTTTATCAGCTGTGGGGGACTGGATGAGGGCGAGCCACCTGAAATTAAATCCTGACAAGACAGAGGTGATGATTGTGGGGAGGGCAGAGGGAGTGGTGACCCCCATCATTGATGGGTTCCATCCTCCCTTTGTTTCTCAGGCTTTGAGTCTGGGGGTGCTCCTGGACCTGCAGATCTGCCTGGATGCCCAGGTGACGGCTGTGGCGAAGGGTGCATTTCACCAATTACATCTGATGTGTCAACTTAGGGTGTATGTCTCAGACTCAGATCTGACCACAGTAATTCATGCTTTCATTACCTTGAGACTGGATTACTGCAACACACTCTACGTGGGGCTACCCTTGGTGCTGGTTTGGAAACTGCAGCTAGTGCAGAATGTGGCGGCCCATCTTTTGACTGAGATGGGTCGATGAGAGCACATTACAAGAGTGCTCCGCATTCAGCACTGGCTGCCGATAGTTTTCTGGGCCCAATTCAAGGTGTTGGTGCTGACCTTTAAAGTCCTAAATGGCTTGGGCCCCACCTAACTGCAGGACCGCCTCACCCGCAGGATCTTGGATTGGCCCATGAGGTCGGCTGGGGGCGTCCTCCTCAGGGTCCCCCGGGTTTCCCGGGTGTCCAGCATAAGGAGGGCGTTCTCTGTGGCTGTACCATGGCTGTGGAACTCCCTCCCATTGGAGGACCATTTGATTACCGACCTCCCCTTTTTCTGTAGGCAGTGTAAGACCTGGCTGTTCCACCAGGCCTTTCCCTAGGGAGATGGGGTGGGTGGGTTGGGTTAGGGTGGGTGGGATGGGTTTTATATTGTTTTAATTGTAGTTTTATAATTATTTGTTTTAATATGCTTTAAAATGCTGTGAGCCGTCCCAAGATGCTTGGGACAGGAGGGGGCTGCATATAAATAAATAAATAAATAAATATACAATGTCATGTACGACATACTTGGTTGCTGTTTAGTCATTTCAGGTGGGCAAACGAGAAGGGGGGGGTCTGTCCTCATGCGGTGGGGTTGTCCTTTCCCACTGCAGCACCCCAATGCAGCATTCCTGGAATAGACCGGCTATGCTACACATGCAACCCTGCCGCCAACGCATGGTTTGAGCTTCAAAGGTCACAAAGGCCATGGCAGTGGCTAATCAATTAGCACTGCACCCTGCTATTGGCTGACACCACATGTTGTTACAAATGTTACTGAGCGATGAGTACCAAGGCAGTTAATTGGGTGGTGAAACAGCTTTATTGTTCATTGTTACATCAGGTAAGGGCATGACGTAGGGTGGAACATAAGACCCTAGGATTGGTTCTCTGCCCTGCAGGGCAGCTATATGCCTTTTAAGGGTCTGCCTGCTGTCTTTGGAGATCCTCGTGAAGGTCCCACGCTGGACATGCTTGTAGAGGGGCACGGGGTTGGGTCTTTGAGCGGGGGATGGGTTGTCCAAGGCAGCCCCATTTGTCTCACATATATTGTGCAGTACACAGGCTGCCAGTACAAGGATGGGTGTGTGTTTCAGGTCAAATTGACTCCTGTTAAGAAGGAGGCGCCACCTCAAATTGAGGAGGCTGAGCGTCCTCTCCACAACACACCTTGCTGATGCCAGGCGCTCGTTGAAGAGCACCTGCTGGGGGTGCGAGGAACAGCGTACGACCTCATGAGCCAAGGGGTGAGTGGCTTTGCGGGGTCCCCAATCATGAACAGAGCCATGGAAACACCCTCGATGATCCTGTACATGTTGGGTGTTATCTCCCCATCAAACATCTGAGCAAAGAAGGGAGAGGAGCACAGGATTTGGGCATCGTTACTCCTCCCAGAGAGGAAACATCAATGAAGAGGTATCAGTGGTCTACTGCTGCCTGGAGGTTCACAGAGAATGCCTGATTGCAGTTGAGATAGTCCGTCTTGGCATTGGGGGGCCAGAATATGGGGGTGTGAGTGCTGTCGATCACCCCTATGCAGTGTGGAAAGCCCATTGCCTCAAACCCCCTAATCACTAGGGGTGGGACACCAGGGAGAATACTGGATACTGGATTTACCAGTATCAGATTTCCCTGGTACCAGATTTACCAGTATTGGCATACTGGATTTTTAACATTGGCTGCATTAGCGCATTTTTTACAATGCAACTATTTTTGTGGCTATTGACTAGGGATGTGCGAACAGAACTGAGTTCAGAAATTCGGTTCGGTTTGGTTTGAAAATCGAGTTCAGTTCGGAAGCTCAGATCAGTCGACCGAACAATTTGAGTTCAGTTCAATCTCCGAACTTCCAAACAGTGTTCAGAAATTCAAACCCCATTGAAATAAATGAAATATTATCTTATAGGGATCGGCGAACAGAACCAAGTTTGGAAATTCGGTTCGGTTCAAAAATCGAGTTTGGTTCAGAAGTTCAGTTTGGTGGACCGAACTGGTCAAGTTCGGTCCGAACTCTAAACTTACAAATGGCGTTCACCCATCCCTACTATTGACGTCCATGGATGTAATGTAAAAAATCTGGTAAAATGGCCAATGTTAAAAATCCGGTATGCTGGTACAGGTAAATACTGGATTTATCGGATACACCCACATACCGGCAATATCGGTTCTCGAGAGAACCGGAATTCCCACCCCTAGTGCCCACCTCAAGCTCACCAATCATCTCAGATTCACTATCCTCTTGCGCTGTGCCCCATGGTTGTACCAGTGGGGGACTGGGTGGAGATTGGCCATCTGCTGAAACACCTGGTCCAGGATCCAGAAGTAGGTGCACAGAACTTCTAATAGGGTGGTGTGCCCACTTGGGATGTCAGTATCCTGCATCATGACCGTACCACCGTGTCAGATCACCATGTACCACGTACCCCACCCAGTGCCTGGCCCCCAGCCCACAACCTACCAATTCACCCTGTGCATGGCTACCCTGTCCCAGATGCTCACCCTGTGCTGTAGCTGCACTCTCACACCCATCCACCAACAGTCAATAATCCGCTCACACCACTACCTGTTCCCACACTCCCCTACTGTCTCACATCCTCAAGCTCTCCCCCTCCCTCTGCTTATTCTATAACTCTCTGATGGCACTCTACTCCACTCCACTCCCACTTCACACACAACACCACAATGCTGCAGCGGCTCTGCCCCCCACTTATTGCTGGGCGGTCCGGCGCTGGGCCTATGTGTGTGGTTCTGCAGGTTGGGTGTGGCTTGCCCACCTGACTGGGGTCACACTGATCCATGGCATGTTCATGGCCACACCTTTATGTCTTACCGGCACCGCAGCATAGGTTTGGTGCATGGTTGGGATCAATGGTATGGCCCCTGTGCTGTCAGGGCGGTGTTACCAAGGCATCCCATCCCGCAGCCCCCAGCCCATGTCTAGTCTCCCTGTCTCCTATCGGACTGGAATGTGTCCACCCTGTGTGTGGGTTGCGGGTTCCCAGGGCTGCATAGCAGGGCATATATCAGCTCTGCAAGGCCACACTGCGGTTAGCTGTCTGCCTCACCTCCATCCCGGCACATTCTCTTCAGTGCACTGTCCTATTTGGATTCATGTCCCTCCGCCAACCGCATCCAGTGCACCTGAGCACCATTTTTGTGTCTTGGGAAGCATGGGAGCTCTTGATCACACAGCCTTTCAGCTGACCATGTCAGGCCATCGAACTAACCATGTAATTGCTGGTCGGGGCAGGGATGAGTGGCTGGTGTGTGCCACCATGCTCCTGGGAACCCTGTGGCAAAGCAGCGATCTACAGATGTTGGTAAGCAACCCCCTTTCCATTGTTGATGACTTCAACCTCATGTCCCATTATGTGTGGCTGTTGGGCCACCCCTTTGGGGGACTGGAATGCCAGCGGCATGCAATGGAATTAGGATTCACGCCCCTCCGTCAACGACATCCAGTGCACCTAGATGCCATTGTTGTGCCTTGGGAAGCATGGGAGCTCTCTACTGCTCGCCAGGTGGCAGGTCATTGCGACTTCGGTTTGGCCCTTCAGACTGGTGGTCCCCATGTTGCGAGCAGCTATGCTGGTGTCCTCCTGTGTGCCGTGCATTGAAGCATCCTCACTCGGATTGCCATACCTGCCTTGGCGAACTGGGCCTGCTGCCAACCTATGTCAGTGGCGCACTCCTTACCCGGACACCCACTCCACCTGAGATGTCTTCCCTGAGGGCCATACTGAGCCGATCTGATGTCAGATCTGCTGCAGCGATGGGTCATCCCCTCCTGCCCCACTTCCTACTGGACACCAATATGCATGCGTGTGGATACCATAGGGGCCTCTTTCCCTGGGAGGGCCTCGTTCAAGGGTCATTGTTTCCTGATAAGCCGGCAGTAGCATACCTCCTACTCGGCTCCAATAATTGTGTTGTCCCCATGGCTGTGATGGACTGGAGCTTCAGGTTGCCTATGACCATTTCCTCAGCTTGATTATGAAGTTAACCATATGTCCACTCATCGCGTCTGGAAGTGGTTCTACCATTCCCCATCCATCCAGGTGGCCAACATGTTCTCCCACCAGTCGTTGGTGTGGGAGCGCGACCAGTGCCATTGCAGGGTCGGTAGGTTCACACGGCAGGTGTACACGTTGAGGGTCCATCAGGTCAGAATGAGTTGGCCTTGCTGGAACATCACAGAGCCCAATGGTGTCGGATGGATGTCCAACTGGCCCATCGGATGATCGCCGCCCTCCTGAGGTTTTCTGCCCTCCGCCGCCGTGCCCCCAGGAGGACGGAGTCTTGACCCGGGAGGCGGAGAAGGGCTATCTGCTGTAGCAGCATGCGCAGCAGCAGCACGTCCCTGGGCTGAGGGTACTCGTCCCCCGGCAGCATGGTTCAGCAGCTCCCCACTCCCAGCCACCCCCCGCTGAAACATGCCTTGGCCACAGCGCATGGCCTGTGCCCACAGCACACTCTCCCCATGTATCGCAGGTGCTCCTCTGTGTCCACCCAGCTCGGTGTTGCTGTTCTCTGTTTGCTCCTCGACCCCGTGCTACAGCCCCTTCTCCCAATGCCCGATCGCCTGCATCGGGTCACTTATGTAGTGTGTAGCCCGATGGGGGCAGGGCACCAA
This sequence comes from Sphenodon punctatus, assembly GCA_003113815.1. Classification (NCBI taxonomy): domain Eukaryota; kingdom Metazoa; phylum Chordata; class Lepidosauria; order Sphenodontia; family Sphenodontidae; genus Sphenodon; species Sphenodon punctatus. The sequence goes on along the minus strand of QEPC01004060.1, from coordinate 1,871,693 downwards.
TTGGTGCTGCACTAGGGGTGTGCTGGGGCTGCCACCAGTTGCCGGGACTGTTTTGAGGGGGATAATTTTGAGTACCCGAAAAAACAGAAAATGATTTATTTTATTTTTTTGAGTGCTCAAACATATACAGGTACTGATTCAGATATCTGGAATGGTACCCCAAAATTTGGGTATTGTCGGTATAAAATCAGGTACCAAGTTCAGCTCTTAATTAAGGTCCTTGAATAAGTTATTTATCAATCTATCCACTATGAAATCATCCAGACTTTCTATGAACCCGGTCATGCTATTGGACTTCACAACATCCCACAGCAACCTACAACAAAAATGTACTTTATTTTTCATTACTGAGTATCCTGCAATTATTTTTTAATAAATATATATATAATATTTTTCAAGAAGCAAAGTAAAGGGATCTGATAGAATCTCCAATTGAACCTAGATATTTCCTTGGGGAGGGGGGGATGCTTAGGTGATTCCATATAAAGTTTTGAAGTGTCTTTTTTCCCTACAACTGAAGAAATTCTACAAAATACAAACAAAATGAAAATGTCCCCCAAATATTACATTTGTCAATGGAGAGAATATTTGAGGGGGGGCATATCATTGNCACTCTACTCCACTCCACTCCCACTTCACACACAACACCACAATGCTGCAGCGGCTCTGCCCCCCACTTATTGCTGGGCGGTCCGGCGCTGGGCCTATGTGTGTGGTTCTGCAGGTTGGGTGTGGCTTGCCCACCTGACCGGGGTCACACTGATCCATGGCATGTTCATGGCCACACCTTTATGTCTTACCGGCACCGCAGCATAGGTTTGGTGCATGGTTGGGATCAATGGTATGGCCCCTGTGCTGTCAGGGCGGTGTTACCAAGGCATCCCATCCCGCAGCCCCCAGCCCATGTCTAGTCTCCCTGTCTCCTATCGGACTGGAATGTGTCCACCCTGTGTGTGGGTTGCGGGTTCCCAGGGCTGCATAGCAGGGCATATATCAGCTCTGCAAGGCCACACTGCGGTTAGCTGTCTGCCTCACCTCCATCCCGGCACATTCTCTTCAGTGCACTGTCCTATTTGGATTCATGTCCCTCCGCCAACCGCATCCAGTGCACCTGAGCACCATTTTTGTGTCTTGGGAAGCATGGGAGCTCTTGATCACACAGCCTTTCAGCTGACCATGTCAGGCCATCGAACTAACCATGTAATTGCTGGTCGGGGCAGGGATGAGTGGCTGGTGTGTGCCACCATGCTCCTGGGAACCCTGTGGCAAAGCAGCGATCTACAGATGTTGGTAAGCAACCCCCTTTCCATTGTTGATGACTTCAACCTCATGTCCCATTATGTGTGGCTGTTGGGCCACCCCTTTGGGGGACTGGAATGCCAGCGGCATGCAATGGAATTAGGATTCACGCCCCTCCGTCAACGACATCCAGTGCACCTAGATGCCATTGTTGTGCCTTGGGAAGCATGGGAGCTCTCTACTGCTCGCCAGGTGGCAGGTCATTGCGACTTCGGTTTGGCCCTTCAGACTGGTGGTCCCCATGTTGCGAGCAGCTATGCTGGTGTCCTCCTGTGTGCCATGCATTGAAGCATCCTCAATCGGATTGCCATACCTGCCTTGGCGAACTGGGCCTGCTGCCAACCTATGTCAGTGGCGCACTCCTTACCCGGACACCCACTCCACCTGAGATGTCTTCCCTGAGGGCCATACTGAGCCGATCTGATGTCAGATCTGCTGCAGCGATGGGTCATCCCCTCCTGCCCCACTTCCTACTGGACACCAATATGCATGCGTGTGGATACCATAGGGGCCTCTTTCCCTGGGAGGGCCTCGTTCAAGGGTCATTGTTTCCTGATAAGCCGGCAGTAGCATACCTCCTACTCGGCTCCAATAATTGTGTTGTCCCCATGGCTGTGATGGACTGGAGCTTCAGGTTGCCTATGACCATTTCCTCAGCTTGATTATGAAGTTAACCATATGTCCACTCATCGCGTCTGGAAGTGGTTCTACCATTCCCCATCCATCCAGGTGGCCAACATGTTCTCCCACCAGTCGTTGGTGTGGGAGCGCGACCAGTGCCATTGCAGGGTCGGTAGGTTCACACGGCAGGTGTACACGTTGAGGGTCCATCAGGTCAGAATGAGTTGGCCTTGCTGGAAAATCACAGAGCCCAATGGTGTCGGATAGATGTCCAACTGGCCCATCGGATGATCGCCGCCCTCCTGAGGTTTTCTGCCCTCCGCCGCCGTGCCCCCAGGAGGACGGAGTCTTGACCCGGGAGGCGGAGAAGGGCTATCTGCTGTAGCAGCATGCGCAGCAGCAGCACGTCCCTGGGCTGAGGGTACTCGTCCCCCGGAAGCATGGTTCAGCAGCTCCCCACTCCCAGCCACCCCCCGCTGAAACATGCCTTGGCCACAGCGCATGGCCTGTGCCCACAGCACACTCTCCCCATGTATCGCAGGTGCTCCTCTGTGTCCACCCAGCTCGGTGTTGCTGTTCTCTGTTTGCTCCTCGACCCCGTGCTACAGCCCCTTCTCCCAATGCCCGATCGCCTGCATCGGGTCACTTATGTAGTGTGTAGCCCGATGGGGGCAGGGCACCAATTGGTGCTGCACTAGGGGTGTGCTGGGGCTGCCACCGGTTGCCGGGACTGTTTTGAGGGGGATAATTTTGAGTACCCGAAAAAACAGAAAATGATTTATTTTATTTTTTTGAGTGCTCAAACATATACAGGTACTGATTCAGATATCTGGAATGGTACCCCAAAATTTGGGTATTGTAGGTATAAAATCAGGTACCAAGTTCAGCTCTTAATTAAGGTCCTTGAATAAGTTATTTATCAATCTATCCACTATGAAATCATCCAGACTTTCTATGAACCCGGTCATGCTATTGGACTTCACAACATCCCACAGCAACCTACAACAAAAATGTACTTTATTTTTCATTACTGAGTATCCTGCAATTATTTTTTAATAAATATATATATAATATTTTTCAAGAAGCAAAGTAAAGGGATCTGATAGAATCTCCAATTGAACCTAGATATTTCCTTGGGGAGGGGGGGATGCTTAGGTGATTCCATATAAAGTTTTGAAGTGTCTTTTTTCCCTACAACTGAAGAAATTCTACAAAATACAAACAAAATGAAAATGTCCCCCAAATATTACATTTGTCAATGGAGAGAATATTTGAGGGGGGGCATATCATTGGGTGATTTCAGATGTCACTCACACCCAGGTCACCACAGTGGATTCCCACCCATGGCGAGACAGCAAACCCTTGCCCGTGGTCCAGGACAGCCTCGGACAGACGTGCCGGGAGCAGGACCATGGCAAGTAAACGGACCATGGCCCAGGGCAGTGCAACAGATGTTACACCAATTCCAGATCGAGGGCAAATGAAGCCAAAAGCATAAAAAGGCAACAGGAAGGGAGGGGAAGGAGGGAGAAGAGGAGCTGAGGTGGCACACGCAACAGGGACAGGGAGGCCAAGGACACAGCAGGACACAAAGCACACACACACAGCCGGGTCCAAACACACCCTAATGGGAATGGAAGGAAGGGAGGAGCACACCAGGGCACACAGGGAAACAACAACACAGAACAGGGAACAGAAAGACACCCAGGAAGGGACATGCACACCGGCCACTGGGCACAGCCAGGAGCAGCGGCATGGATGGGGGGAAGGGGGACAACACCCTGGGAAGGTCAACACAGAACCATGGACATAGGTTCAGGGGTTGGAGCCGCTGGCCATGGGAGGGGAGGGGACAGACCCACAAGCAGTTCGGGACATGGGGAAAGGCACCCAGAACCCCACTAACAGCACAGGCAGCACGGGCCATCCAATAGCAACAGAGGTAGCCCAAGTCACAGTGGTCCCCATGGGGACAGAGCGGGGTCACAGGGGGAGGGCAATCAAACAGAGGAAGGCATCGGAGCATTCCCAGGCAGGTCCATATGACAAGGATCTCCCTCGATGATGCAGAACACAGGTGGGGACGGATGCCAGCTAGATCCTGCAGGCAGCACACACAGCCCCCACCCCCCCAGGAAGCTGGGAGGCACTGTCCAGGGGCCCAGGACCTGCACAGTCACAGAGGCACCTAGGAGGTTGGGTGGGAGGCAGGCATGGACACAAGTGACCGGGAGGCTGTGCAAAGGAGGGCCACACCACAGGGAGAGCCAGGAGAGGTCACGGGAAGCAGGACCCATCCAAAGGGGGGGCCGCACACGTAGAGGAACACCACAGGCAGCGAAGGTCAGGGAGCACACATGGAGGGGGCACAGTGCACAGGCGAGCGGAACGGAGGCAACCCACCCAGCCAGAACAGCTGCAAGGCCAAAATGTCAAGGAGCGAGAAGCCAGTGTCCCAAGGAGGCAAGGAGGTGCAGGGAACACACGGTGGGGGTGACATCCATGACACCGAAGACACAGGGGGCCTCACATCCAGCTGCATGGGGTCATGAAGACAGCTGAGATGGGTTGGCCCACCAGATGCATGTAGTGGGGTCACTGAAGCATGCCCTGGCATAGCCCAACCATACTATGTGGTGGGCAATGAGGTAGTAGACCTCAAATGGATCCGGGCCAGTCAGCCCCACCGGGACATCAGCATGGGTCCACACAGCTGCCAGCACCACCATCTCTGGTCCCGTGGTCTCCGACAAGGAATAGTCAGCATCAGGGAACCAAGGCAGGTGCCCGAGCTCCAACAGGATGCAGCAGAAGAAGGAAACAATCAGGGCAAGTCCCCCCTCCTCCAGACAGGTAGTGAACCTGGCCAGGCCACAGACCGAGAGACTGGACACGGTCTCCTCTGCAGACAATGCAGCATGAGAGCACTGCATCTCTGGAGCGCGCCCATCAGGAAAGGGACGGAAGCCCAGTGTCTCCGCATGGAGCCGACATGTGCTACCACTCACCTTATAGCTGAAGTAGTGAATGCCAGAGCTTAGAGTCGCATAGGCACCAGAGAGTGTATCTGGACAGCACAGGAGCAGTTGCATGGCCAGGGAATGCCACAGGTCACATGGGGCCATGGTCTCCCGGAAGGTCCAGCTATGGGGGGTGCCAGGCGATCCGGGGTGCAGGAGCCACGGGGAAGCATTGCCAGCCAATGTCCAGCGGGAAGAGGGTCTGAGCAGTAAGGAAAGATGGGCCCCACGATCCCATATGGACTGGGAAGGGAAGTAGAGGAGCACCAAGGACACGTGATAACCACGCAGGCTGCAACAAGACACTGCATGCTCTTGCCATGGCTGGGGTTAATTTGTTATGATTCCGCCTGGGGGTTGGCATTCAGTTGTTACATTTGGTGGTTTCCCAGTGGGAATCGCTTTCACCACAATTCGGGGGACAGTCCCGTCCTGACCTCCGGAAACATGGTTAGCTTTGGCCCATATGGGTGATTGACCATGGTGAACATCTGGATGCAGCTGATCAGACGTTCACGGCTTTTTGGCCGCACCGCAGGATTTTCCGTGGTTCACTGTGGTTGACCGTGGTATCTTATTGTCTACCCGATCACTGATCAGGTGTCCAGATCCCCCAAAATTGGTAATTTCCCATATCAATGTTTCCAATTTCCAGTTACCAATTGGTAAATCAGGATGGAAAACCAAAGAAAATTGGTACTGGAAGTTGATATTCCAGGACTGGAAGTTGACATTCTGGGACATCGGGACCCTGATTCAGGTGAAAATCGGGTACTGATAAGTACCTGATTTTTTTTAGTTGGTTCAGGTATCGTAAGTTCCATGTGTATACTCATGTCTGCTGGTACTCCTTTCAGCTCAATGTATGACCTCTCTAACCCTTACCTACCATTCATGGGGATTTTTCCATCCCCTGGTGGAAAAAAAATGAATAAATATGGTAATTCGTGGATCTACAAGTTTGAGATTTTAAGACATTGTCACCAGCACCACTAGGAATAACATACTCAAAATTCATCCAGATATCTCTTACCATTTGTCTTCTATAATAAAAAGCATACACAAAGAATGCCAAGGGTAAAAATGACCCCAACGTCAATGGAGTTTTCCTATTGGGGTGGAAATGCACCCCAATGCATTTTGGGGTAGATTTCCACCCCAGCTTAAAAGCAGGCAAATCAACATTTTTAAAGGCCAGTTCAGACTTATATAGATATTTAAAGTTCATAAAAACCATTTTCTGTAGTTTGAATCAAAAATAATGTTTTTGCAAAGAAAAACGAATAGTGTTGGTTGTTATTTATTCATGTGTGGAGCTGGTATTTCTCATAAAACAGACTCCATAATGTCTCTGTGTGTGTGCTGGGCATAGATTGTGTGGCTACTGTAAAAAAAGTTACATTTTATTGCACACTTTCAAGCCCCAGGCCAAAATTAGCTTGGGGTAGAAATCCCCGGGTGGAAGAAAACATGAAAACATATGGTAATTCGTGGCTCTACAAGTTTGAGATTTTAGGACATTGTCACCAGCACCTCTGGGCATAACATACTCAAATTTCATCCAGATATATCTTACCGTTTGTCTTCTATAATAACAAAAACACACAGAAAATGCCTGGGGTACAAATCACCCCAGCATCAATTTCCTATTGGAGTGGAAATCCACACCCATGCAGACTCTATAATCTGTGTGTGTGTGTGTGTGCTGGGCATAGATTGTGTGTCTACTGTAAACAAAATTACATTTTATTGCACACTTTCAATTCACAGGTCAAAATCAGCTTGGGGTAGAAATCGACCCCATTATATTTTGAGTGTCATTTTTTTCATGATGAAAGGTAAAGGCTAGACAACTTATTCATTTGCCAAATGGCCCTAACTGTTAGGAATTTTTCCCTGATATTTAACCAAAAGTGACCTTCTCGCCTTCATGAGGGGTATAGGGTTTGTGTTTGTTTGTTTTACTGTTTGGCTGTGTGGAGCAGTGCTCTGACCCTTAGTACCAGGGTAAGTTCCAGTGGTCACAATCCCAAAACCGGGTGAAATCTGCATGGGTCCTGCATGGATTCCGCATGGCATAATGCACTTCTAATCGACATGTGTGCAAGTTGTGCACATATGCATGTGCTGGGGTTGCGCGTAGGATCCGTGGGGCATGGAATCGTCCCCACCGAGGTGAAGGTCTTGTCTAAGGCTAGTGCTGATTCTGAAAGTAAAGCTGGGTCTTACTCTAAGGCAGATGACTCTTTGCAGAATTCCTCTTGATCTTGCAGCAGAGCCTGGAAGTTGAATGAGAATCACTGAAAGAAGTCCCTCCTTCACGAGCTTCTGCTTTTCTAGTTAGTCTCATTTACAAGGTAATCCTGTCTTCTTCTCACGAGCCTGGTTTGGAATATTCATCCATTTCAAGAAAAAAACAGGACATGGATCAGATGAATTCCTTTTTTGTTTCCTATTGAAATAATCTCTTTTCTCTACTGCAGCCTTGGGAAATTCTCCCTTGATCCTGCAGAGACAGAAATGTTACAGTAAAAGTGCCTGGTAGGTCGTAGCATAACAGGTTTGTTAAGGAAAAAAAAAACTTTCAAGGATCAGTCTTGATCCTTTTTTATTCACTTAATGTGGGTCCTCAGTATGACATCTTTCATATCAGCAGGGACTTGAATGTAAGGTCCTTCTCACTCTCACTCTCCCATTAGAGAGGGTTGTAGAACTATTAGGCAGGTACATTACAGGACAGAATCAGAGGGTATTTTTACATATGACAGTGAACTGCACTGTCACAATTGGATCTGGCCCAGCTGCTGAACAGATGTGTTGGAGGTCCAGGTAGAGCAGGCTATCTTACGTGACGACCCGCTCTACCCCAGTCCAGAGATAGCTTCCCCGGGACATGGCAGTGCTTTGCCTGGGCTGTGAATCGGCAATGGGCTCAAGTCACAGGCCAAGACTAGAAACAGCCACATCCCAGGGAAATATATGGTGGGCCAGATCAGATGTACTGGCACTGCAGGTGGCCATATAGGTCAAAGCATGGCCACCTGCCATACTGTAACATTTAAAAATACCAAGATATGGCTGAAACAAGACTCAAAATTATTCTCTCAAGAATCACATGAAATTCAAGAACTGTTACCAAAATCTCAATAGTATCTTGATAATGGTACAAGATCTTGTGATATTCTGAAAAAATAAATAAAAATGCTCTGCGTATGTACAAAATGACCATCACACCCATTTTGCACATGCGGAGCCCTTTCCCAAGATGGCAAAGACCGTGTTGGTGCCATTTTGGAAAAGGCCTTGGAACCAGATGCCCTTTTCCAAAATTGTGCTGACACAGCCTGCACCACCTTGGAAAACGGCCAAGTCTGTTCAGAACGGCCACAGAGGCTGTTTTGTGAATGCACAGAGCATTTAAAAATATAATTGAGAACCTTGACTTGTTCTAGTTCTTGGAAATCTTGTTGAGAACCTGCTCCATGATGAGATTTTCAAGATTACTAAGCATGAGTTTCAGGCCTAGAATTAGAAGCTGATAGTAACTGCTACAAACCATTCATTTAGAGCTGAATTCTGTCTTCACAAACCTTTATGTATGGATTGTAATGGACTCAGAAGAAGAGAAAGAACCCACCCAATACTGATTGTATTTGTTTCCTCAAGATGTTGGTTGCATCTCCACAACTCCCTTGTGTTAATATGGAATGTTAAGCTACATTATCTGATGGAGAAGAGTCATGTGTAGATCTGGAAAAAGTACCCACAAAAACTGTTACACCCATCAAAACTGAGGCACTCAAGCATACCTGGTAACATTGGGAACTATGGGTGGGACACCGGGCAGAATACTGGATACTGGATGTACCGGTATCGAATCTCCCTGGTACCAGATTTACCAGTATCAGCATACCGGATTTTTAACATTGGCCGTGGTACCGGATTTTTTATACATTGTGGCTATTGACTTCAATGACCGCAATGTAAAAAATTTGGTACCGTGGCCAATTTTAAAAATCCAGTATGCCAGTACAGGTAAATATCGGATTTATAGGATTAAGCCGATACACCCAAATACCGGCAATATCTGATCTCAGGTGAACCAGAATTCTCACACCTATTGGGTACTAACCAGTACCTGATCAGTGCTCAGCAGGCTCCCCAGTGTGCTAATTTACCAATTTTTGTCCCAATTTCCTGACTTTCAAACCAATTTTCCAACTTCCTGTACTGAGTGTTAGATTTTCTGACCGTATTCCTGTACCAATAAATTGGTACTGGTAACTTGGTCATGGCAAAACAATACTTGAAACTGCTGGTATTATCCATGGGTAGTAAATGAGTTACCTGTTTTATCTCTAGTTGTGTGTATATATCAAGGATGCTTGTTATACTGCTACCTCCTCTATGGCTTCATGTGATCATCAAAAGGTTGACTGTTGCAATTAGATCACCAGAGATTGTCTAAGGACTAAACATAATGCCAGACCATCCCAAACATCTAGCTAGATTTCAATCTGGATGACACACTTTGTCCAAAAGGATTAATCTCTCTGGATTTGTGAAGAATGACTAGAAATGAAATGAAAATTTGGCCCTTGGAATCTGGAACACATCATAATTAGCTTGCTAGCTAAATCAATGGACTAATTACCACTGTGCCTTAAGGAGGAGACAGAAAGGTTGTTTGTGTGCTGTTGAATATCTTCATTAAAATTCTCGAAGCGGAACAATCAATATGCTAATTAACTTCACAGGTTCTTCTAATTTGGGAGGAGTAACAAACAAAGTGAACTAATAGCAGAATCCAAAGGGGATTCTTCAAAATAAGGGCAGAGTAGAAAATTAAATTTGGCTTGGAAAAATGCAAGCTAATATTTCTGGGGGGAAATCACACACCGCACGAATAGTAGGTAATAAGAGAGTGGACTCTAAAGAGCCATCATGATGCAGAAATGACCTCAGGATGATGGAAGAGAATTATCAAGACACACACTAATATGGCCACTGAAAAACCCAAACCAATTTCAAGTTGGGCTGGTTCAAAAAGCATTTAAACAATAATGTGGTAAACAGAAATACGTTACACTGGATAGGTGGTGGATACTAGGGGTGGGAATATCAGTATCAGATTAATCCGATACACTCGATAATCGGGTATATAGGATTAATCCGATAATCTGATAATCAACAGTATCGACATACCGTTTTTTTAACATTGACCACTTTACCTTTTTTTTACATCACTGCCATTGAAATAAATGGCCGCAATGTAAAAAAAAACTGGTAAACCGGCCAATGTTAAATAACTGGTATGCCAATACTGCTAAATCTGATACTGGGGCGATCCGATACCGATATATCCGGTATCCGGTATTCTCCCCGGTGTCCCACCCCTAGCGGATACTAACCTCGGTACCATTCATTATTTGACCGGATACTGAATACCACGGATAGTACAATATCTGGCTGGATACCAGATAGTAACAGATACTCATTTCAGATCTAGTCATGAGATGGCCACTTGCACGCACATAAATTCTTCCATTTTCAGAAATCCTCAATTCTAGCTAGGGCTAGTCAGTTTTAAAACAAATTTTGCAGTCATCAATTGGATTGCACAAAAACTGTCAAGCAGCTCATTTTGACAACCCTTCCCCAGTTAAAATATATGGAACGTCTCAAAAAAAACCTGATTCTGTTCTGAAAAGTCCTACCTATTTAAGGTGCCTTCGTTGGAACTTGTATAGGGATGACAACTTTCCTTAACAATCGGGTCTGATGGAAGACAGAGTAAGTGGAAATGCTGGTTAGGGTTAGTCTTTAGATAATTGGCCAACCACCACCAGACTTTATTACAATTCAGGTAATATTTCTCTGGAAGCTTAAAAAAGAGAGAAAGCATCTCTCTTAGATGAACTATACAGGATTATACTGTAGCATGATTCCAGAGTGTGTAATCATTGTAAAAGCATGTTGTTTAGCACACACCGCAAATAGACATGCAAGAGCTCTCAGAGGTCCTTACAACCTGATATTTTTTTTCACTGTATCATTTCTGATTATGAACATCATAGCCATTGACAACTGCTCTGTGGTCGGCTTCAAATGATTCCAGTAGTTTCAGATTATTGTGCCAACATATTGCTTGGGGAAAATAATACTCACTTACTTACCTCATGGAGGTGTTGTGAAGGATAGCATTTGTTAGCATTGTACAAGGATTTGAAAATATAAAGCACTATGGCACAATTCTATGCCCTGTATGCACCTCCTGCTCGCACAACACATGTGGGATGCACGCACAATGCACACGAGATGTGTGCAGAATACACAAATGCATGGCACAGGAGAGATGCACGCAGCAAGCGTACAACCTGGCCAAACCCAAATCCCTGCGCCCATGTACCCTGCCTGCTCCATCACCTGTTCCCCGGATCATATTTTTTAATCTCCTGGGCAGTGGGGTACATGGGCTTGGGGGTTCAGGTTGGGCCGGGCTGTGTGCTTGCCGCACACGGCTCTCTTGTGTCCGCATGCGCGATGCATGTGTGTATTCTGCATGCATCCTGCAGGCATTGCCCACAATATGTCATATATTAATACATCTATGATATATTAATATGTCTATGCTGTATTTTTAAAAACTCCCCAGCTGAGAAAACAATCTCCAAATTCTGCTGGGCACAAGACGACCAAGGAGGAGTGTAACTGGTTTTAAATGTTCTGCCATTTTTATTTCCATGAAGTTTAAACATTAAAATGAATGGTCGTAATTGTGGCTGTTTTAATCACTTCTTCTGGCCCCCATTGGCATAAATTCATAGATGTCAGTCCAGTCATTCCTGCCTCATTTCTGTTTAATTGAACATTATCATGTCTCTCCGACTGCTTTAGGCAAGGTGCTCCAAAAGCACCTCGAAAGATATGGAGAGAGAGAAACCTGAGTGATGTGTGTGTGTGTGTGTGTGTGTGTGTGTGTTTAGATGGTCCCTCATGCTACAGGAAGTGACGTTCCTCCCATTTGGAAGCAGTGGCCACCAAGAACAAGCATATGTTTGAAGATGCGGAATTCTATATGGTTTTACAGCGCCACTTCTCCAAACATACTTTTTTTCTTGGGGGGGCGCTGCTTCAAAATGGGAGCAACGTCACTTCCACTAGCGCAGGGGGCTGTCTACACCACCTCCCCCCACAGGTTTCTCTCTCTATGTATCTTTGGAGGCGCTTTTTGAACACCTCACCTGAAAGTGGTCTGTGAGATTCATTCAGTCTTGATTTAAGCACTCAAGGAGTGAAATCCACCACCATTAAAGACAATGGGAGCTGAGACATTGGGTGGAAACAGATGAATGGGAGCTCTGGATTTGTCCATGGATGCCCTCGTCATCCCCAGGTTACCAATATGTGTGAAGGGCGCCTGTCAGATGTGCATTATGGAGCAGTCTGGGGCTCCTCCGGGAAGCCCAGCATGGCGTGCTCTGCAACATCCAGGAGCACCCCATGAAGAGCAGGCTGGCTAAACCCAGGGTAGTGGCCAGTCGTGGAGCTGCTGCCTCTCTATTGGGAGGTACAATGGAGCACCCCTACATCAGTCTGTCTGTTGCCACGTTCAGAACCATAGAGTCGCAGACAGCCACTAGAGTGTTGCTAGAGGCTCTGGGGAGGGGGGTACTACACTGGTGAACCACAGTCAGGGGATACCACTGGTCTGTATGATGTGGCCCTGGGTGGAACGGGTAGATGGCAGCTGCGGGGTGGACTCAGGAAGCAGCTCTGGGCTCTGGTCAGTCTGAAAACACCCATTGTCTTCACTGGTAGAAGATTGTATCCCAAATGATGGAGAAGCTAAGGGATTCTTTGGTCATCTTCTCCACTGGTTTAATTCTAAGCACTGGGCATGATCGAGAACTCACACATGTTCCTGCAGGTTTAGTATGACTTCCACATGGTTTGCGCATGTGCCATAGTTCCCGTAACAGGAATGTGCGTGGGTTGCGTGTGCACTTGAACATGCACAACACATGTGCCGCACCGCTCATCCGTGGGTCTTGGGGTCGGCTCCACTATCAGGAAACTTGGGAGAGGACAACCTGCCTTGAATCAGGCTGTTGGACTATATGGAAAGTTCCTTCCAACTCCATAATTCCATGATTCTAAACTTGCAACCTTTAACTCCAGAGGAATCCTAGTCAAGTCACCGAAGCTAACCCAGAGGAAGTAATTTCAGAATAATAGCTACTGTTGACTTTTTCTTCACTTCCACTTAGACTGTGTCAAGTTTAAAGTTCCAGTCACTGCAAACTATATCTTTGCCGTTATTAGTCACCCGTTATCAGACAGCTCCTTCTTGTGAAGGCACTTAAAGTTCAAGGTAGATAGATAGATAGATAGATAGATAGATAGATATGGTAAAAAGAGATGTGTGGACAGAGTGGCAGCTCTGCTATCTTAGCCCAGGGTGGGAAATTGCAGCCGAAATGGCCCAGGTTGGGGAAGTGTCACAAAACTCCCATGCCCTCAGCCGGAGAGCTGTCCCACCTCCCGTATGGCCTAGGTAGGGTAGGGAGCAAAACAAACGTACAGGCAGCTACCCAGTCTGCACCTTGCTCTCCATGCCCGGCCTGTTGCCAGGACGGCCACCCATGGCAGACAGCCATTGGCAGCCCCCAACTCAGACCAAGTCACACAGATGTTAGTCCGCCTTGGCCCACATTGGCTCTCATGGCTGGCCCTTTGCTTGGGCTGTGACCTTAGAGATTTTCTGAGGACACAACCTGGAATAGATGCTTACCCACCCTAGGGCAAAAGCAGGCCAACATCTGGTGGCGCCTAAAGAGATATGCTGGTGGGTTTCGAAGCACAGCGGGCCACCAGTCATGACGGTTTTTACTAATGATAGATAATAGGTAGATAGATGGATGTCCTAAATTGATCAGTCATGATGAGGGATCTGTTAAGAAAATATCATTAGCATTTCAAATATTTAAATATGGTGGAGCTGATCCCTTGCCCCACATGCAACTCTCGTTCACGCAAACTGTGTGCATGTCATATAGAGCACAGTGTGCCATGTGGAACCTGTGCGGCAGCGGGACCCACACACAACCCACTTGGGATTGTGACCAATGAGAGCAAACAAAGAATCAAATGATAAAAAATATATATTTCAAGATGATTGTGTGTGTATAAGAAAGAAAGAAAGAAAGAAAGAAATTACTAGGCAGTGGGCTATAGGACAGATTTAGGGGAAGTGTTAGTTAGCATTTCAAAATATTTAGATACAATATACAAAGCACAGCCTGCGAATGCGTAAACAGCACATTGTTCCACATTGCTATAGTGGTTTATGCATCCCAAATCTTTATTTAATTCATTGTTGTTGGTATCTAATGGACTCATGTTCAAGTAAAGGGGAAGCTTAAGGTATTACAAATTCAACACATTCAGAGAAGAATGCCATACCCGCATTTCTCTGAGCTGATCTTGTTCTCCAAATCTTTACTTTTTTTCCTTTTAACAAAAAAGGAAAAAGAAAAGAAAAAAAGAAAAATGAAGTCTCTAGCTAGCTGCTATGACTACAGAGAAATTTGAAGAAAGTGTAACCACTGCAGAAATGTCTCTCCCTGCTTGCAAAGAGATTTGACAGGTGTGAAGCGCCCCATTCACCCCACTGAGTCATGAACTCGGATGCTCAGAGATGATAATGTATGTGGAAACACACTTAACCCTTGCATTGACAGGCAGGAAAAAAATCCCACAGAGCTGCTAGTTACTACCTTGTAACATGAGGGTTTTTTCATCCTACAGTAAAGAAGCTTTTGGCACACCTCCCAAGCCTTGGACTCTGGAATGAGGGACAGCGCCTCTCAAAATGCAGGACAATTTGGGCCATAATTTACGTACAATTTGCATACATGCAAATTTAGAATAGTCTATTAATAAAATATGAGATCGGACTAAAACATTTCTTTCTTTCTTTCTTTCTTTCTTTCTTTCTTTCTAAAGAGAAATCAATCTTAAAAAGTTAAAGGACTTGCATATCCACACAACTGCACTCATAAGTCAGATTTAAGCCCTTGTCCTGCCAGTCTTAATTCTCAAACTCCATCACAACACCGCCCTTGGCCTCCACACCCCCATGCCCAGTAAACTTTATGGATGAGCGAACGCAGTCCGGAAGTTCGGAGTTCAGACCGAACTCAGTCTGTTTGGTCGACCGAACCAAACTTCTGAAACGAACTTGAATTTCAAATCGAACTGAACCGAATTTCCGAACTCCGTTCTGTTTGCCCATCCCTAGTGGCAACACACACCAAAAAAACTGGTTTTGAATGGCCGAACTTGATTCGGAAGTTTGGAATTCAACCAAAATTGGTCTGTTTGGTCGACTGAACTTCCAAACCGAACTCAAATTTCAAACTGAACCGAACCGAGCTGAATTTCCGAACTCGAATTTCAAACTGAACCGAACTGAACCAAATTTCTGAACTCCATTCTGTTCGCCCAGCCCTAGTAAACTTTACGGTTTGGACAGCCCTCCTTCAAAGAATAAAGCCCCCCCACACACACTCGAACCATTTCTCTTGTGTGGATTCTTTGACAGATGAGAGGCTGTCAGGATTTTCTCATGAGCAAGTGTTAGCAAAGGCCCATTACCTAATAGAGGCGAGCCAGAAAATGTTTATTTTTATTTCAAAAAAGAAAATTAATCACAACTTTAGTCCCTTTCAAAGGCCAGGTTTGACCCCCTAGCTAGCTGATTGAAATACTTAGAAATTATAGTTCTACATTGCCCCAAGTAGAAGTTTGTCAGTTTGTTTTGGAATTTCAATACACTGATCATTTTCTCCCAAGTGTTGGGAAATCCTATTCTTTTCCCTGAAAGGACAAGAGTCATTAATGTGTCAGAATGAACAACAGAGAATCCATTCTCTCTCCTATGTGAGGAGCTCCTTTGAACTAGACCGGGGAAAACTATTTGTCTGATCTGGCTTTTTCAGGCTGGAGGATTCTCCAACTCAGTATACCACTGATGATTTGCAGAAGACTGTCCCTCTCACCTCCCTTTCTACTCGGGGACTTTACAGCAGTTTATGTGTGAAATCGTGGATCTCCCACCTGAGAGGTATGGCTTTTCAAGATACCATTATTATTCTTTTTACCCATTCAAGATGGTGCATCCATAGTGGAGGATTCTTTCCCCACTGATTTCAGAGAGAGCTGGATCCGGTCTTTCTATTTCAGAGGAGCCTACAGCAGACGACTCCATTTATTGACCTTCAGCTTTCAAATGTTAGTGTGGTGGATTTTTTATTTTTTAAAAGAAAAAAAGGATGGATTGTATTTTGTTTTTACAGACACATTTCTCCTGTATGCTTGCTGTAACATCATGAACTTTCTGTGTGTCTAAATCAATCACCCAGATGTTAAACATCCGGAACTTTGAACTTCTGCGTAGAACTTCTCCCAGAACGTTTATGTGTAAAAGGTTCTCCTGGTAAACTGCTTTGCTCCAGGCAGCTGTGGTCACTTGGTTTCCATGGCAGCCCCTCACGTCTACAGCTGCGGCTACTTTNTGCTGGTGGGTTTAGAAGCACAGCGGGCCACCAGTCATGACGGTTTTTACTAATGATAGATAATAGGTAGATAGATGGATGTCCTAAATTGATCAGTCATGATGAGGGATCTGTTAAGAAAATATCATTAGCATTTCAAATATTTAAATATGGTGGAGCTGATCCCTTGCCCCACATGCAACTCTCGTTCACGCAAACTGTGTGCATGTCATATAGAGCACAGTGTGCCATGTGGAACCTGTGCGGCAGCGGGACCCACACACAACCCACTTGGGATTGTGACCAATGAGAGCAAACAAAGAATCAAATGATAAAAAATATATATTTCAAGATGATTGTGTGTGTATAAGAAAGAAAGAAAGAAAGAAATTACTAGGCAGTGGGCTATAGGACAGATTTAGGGGAAGTGTTAGTTAGCATTTCAAAATATTTAGATACAATATACAAAGCACAGCCTGCGAATGCGTAAACAGCACATTGTTCCACATTGCTATAGTGGTTTATGCATCCCAAATCTTTATTTAATTCATTGTTGTTGGTATCTAATGGACTCATGTTCAAGTAAAGGGGAAGCTTAAGGTATTACAAATTCAACACATTCAGAGAAGAATGCCATACCCGCATTTCTCTGAGCTGATCTTGTTCTCCAAATCTTTACTTTTTTTCCTTTTAACAAAAAAGGAAAAAGAAAAGAAAAAAAGAAAAATGAAGTCTCTAGCTAGCTGCTATGACTACAGAGAAATTTGAAGAAAGTGTAACCACTGCAGAAATGTCTCTCCCTGCTTGCAAAGAGATTTGACAGGTGTGAAGCGCCCCATTCACCCCACTGAGTCATGAACTCGGATGCTCAGAGATGATAATGTATGTGGAAACACACTTAACCCTTGCATTGACAGGCAGGAAAAAAATCCCACAGAGCTGCTAGTTACTACCTTGTAACATGAGGGTTTTTTCATCCTACAGTAAAGGAGCTTTTGGCACACCTCCCAAGCCTTGGACTCTGGAATGAGGGACAGCGCCTCTCAAAATGCAGGACAATTTGGGCCATAATTTACGTACAATTTGCATACATGCAAATTTAGAATAGTCTATTAATAAAATATGAGATCGGACTAAAACATTTCTTTCTTTCTTTCTTTCTTTCTTTCTTTCTTTCTAAAGAGAAATCAATCTTAAAAAGTTAAAGGACTTGCATATCCACACAACTGCACTCATAAGTCAGATTTAAGCCCTTGTCCTGCCAGTCTTAATTCTCAAACTCCATCACAACACCGCCCTTGGCCTCCACACCCCCATGCCCAGTAAACTTTATGGATGAGCGAACGCAGTCCGGAAGTTCGGAGTTCAGACCGAACTCAGTCTGTTTGGTCGACCGAACCAAACTTCTGAAACGAACTTGAATTTCAAATCGAACTGAACCGAATTTCTGAACTCCGTTCTGTTTGCCCATCCCTAGTGGCAACACACACCAAAAAAACTGGTTTTGAATGGCCGAACTTGATTCGGAAGTTTGGAATTCAACCAAAATTGGTCTGTTTGGTCGACTGAATCGAACTTCCAAACCGAACTCAAATTTCAAACTGAACCGAACCGAGCTGAATTTCCGAACTCGAATTTCAAACTGAACCGAACTGAACCAAATTTCTGAACTCCATTCTGTTCGCCCAGCCCTAGTAAACTTTACAGTTTGGACAGCCCTCCTTCAAAGAATAAAGCCCCCCCACACACACTCGAACCATTTCTCTTGTGTGGATTCTTTGACAGATGAGAGGCTGTCAGGATTTTCTCATGAGCAAGTGTTAGCAAAGGCCCATTACCTAATAGAGGCGAGCCAGAAAATGTTTATTTTTATTTCAAAAAAGAAAATTAATCACAACTTTAGTCCCTTTCAAAGGCCAGGTTTGACCCCCTAGCTAGCTGATTGAAATACTTAGAAATTATAGTTCTACATTGCCCCAAGTAGAAGTTTGTCAGTTTGTTTTGGAATTTCAATACACTGATCATTTTCTCCCAAGTGTTGGGAAATCCTATTCTTTTCCCTGAAAGGACAAGAGTCATTAATGTGTCAGAATGAACAACAGAGAATCCATTCTCTCTCCTATGTGAGGAGCTCCTTTGAACTAGACCGGGGAAAACTATTTGTCTGATCTGGCTTTTTCAGGCTGGAGGATTCTCCAACTCAGTATACCACTGATGATTTGCAGAAGACTGTCCCTCTCACCTCCCTTTCTACTCGGGGACTTTACAGCAGTTTATGTGTGAAATCGTGGATCTCACACCTGAGAGGTATGGCTTTTCAAGATACCATTATTATTCTTTTTACCCATTCAAGATGGTGCATCCATAGTGGAGGATTCTTTCCCCACTGATTTCAGAGAGAGCTGGATCCGGTCTTTCTATTTCAGAGGAGCCTACAGCAGACGACTCCATTTATTGACCTTCAGCTTTCAAATGTTAGTGTGGTGGATTTTTTATTTTTTAAAAGAAAAAAAGGATGGATTGTATTTTGTTTTTACAGACACATTTCTCCTGTATGCTTGCTGTAACATCATGAACTTTCTGTGTGTCTAAATCAATCACCCAGATGTTAAACATCCGGAACTTTGAACTTCTGCGTAGAACTTCTCCCAGAACGTTTATGTGTAAAAGGTTCTCCTGGTAAACTGCTTTGCTCCAGGCAGCTGTGGTCACTTGGTTTCCATGGCAGCCCCTCACGTCTACAGCTGCGGCTACTTTAGTGTTTGTGTGAAGAACGCATCCAGGAACTGCCTCAGGATAGTGTGTGTGTAAAAAATGCATCCAGAACTTCCTTGTGGACTTGTAAACCCAGAAGATTGAAAGACCAGCACTTGAAGGTGTATGTAAACATACCCAATGACTGCTCAACAAAGGGAAGACAAATAAGAACCTTAATTGTTTGCAGAAGGAAATGCACTCAGTCATCTCGGTTTTGCTAAAGAAGCTTTGTGTTCAATGTGGAGAAGTAAGGATATAAGGAGCAGCCTAACTGAGTCAGATCAATGATCCATCTAGCCCAGTATTGCCACAATCTGACATGACAGCAGAGTTTTAAATCTGGGTCTCCAGGGTCTTAGGCAGAGGATTCACCCAGGCTTGTTATCTGAGACCCTCCAAGACCCCTGGTAGAGGTTTTCCTCCTGTTCCCTCGATTCTGCCATCTCTGCCTTCAACTCATCTCTCACATCCATCCTCGACTCCCTTGCCCTCCTCTCCTCCCACCCAGCTTGCTCTTGTAGTCCTTGCCCTTGGCTCACCCCCACCATTTGCCATCTCCGCTCCTCCTCCCAAGCTGCTGAACGCCTCTGGCGTAAATCCCACTACCACACCAACTTCCTCCACTTCAAATTCTGCCTCTCATCCCTCAACTCTGCTATCTCCCTCACGAGACAGCAATTCTATACCTCCCACATTGAGTCCTGCTCCCGGGACCCTCGCCGCCTCTTTTCCACCTTTGACTCCCTTCTCAAACCCACCTGTCCTCCTCCTCCCTCTCTGCTCAGGAACTTGCTCTCTTTTTCACCTCTAAGATTGACAAGATTTGCCTGGACATCGCTTCCAAGTCCTCTCCCCCTGCTACTCCCCCCCTCTTCCTCTGCCCCCCACCTCCCTCCTGTCCACCTTCCCTCCCACCTCCCTTGAGGAATTCTCCTCCCTGCTCTCCTCCTCCAACCCCTCCACTTGCCCCCTGGACCCCATCGCCTCCCACCTCCTGACCTCCATTGCCTCCACCATCGCCCCTCCCCTCCTGCACATCATCAACCTCTCCCTCTCTAGCTGCTCCTTCCCCTCTGTCATTAAACAAGCCACTTTCTCCCCCATCCTCAAAAAGTCGACTCTGAAACCCTCTGAAGCCTCTAATTACCATCCTGTCTCCCTCCTCTGTTTTGCTTCCAAGCTCCTTGAACAGGTTGT